>LR738713.1:591075940-591281237 GCA_902687465.1 Secale cereale
ATACTGGTCTATACACATGGCATGATCATTGGGAAAAGGTTTTGGGTCAAGGAGATGAAGTATAAGAGGTGGAGGATTTATTTGATTTTTAGAGCACTAGCAAATGGCAGACAAAAGTCAAAACCAAGCAAAGTCAACAACACTCAAAAGTTTTTGCAAATCCACATTTTTAACATGAAAACAAGCTTAAGCAAATGTGACATGAAAATCAGGGTGTGACAGACCTACCCCCCTTACAAGAATCTCGTCCCCGAGATTCCCAGACTAAGCGTGGAAAGAAAGGCGGAGTCTTGGATACGGGGTAGTCTTCACTTCTTCTTGCGGGTTCTACTTCCGAGCGGTGCTCCTTGGAATCTTGAAGTGCTTGATGGTATGGCTTCTTGCTTGATGCCGTCCTTGATGGAGGTTGCTGAGGGGTCTCTTGCATAGGTTAGGTTGGGTTAGCTGACAAAGGTTCGGTGATCGATGTCCTTGCGGGCATCGGGCTAGCTAGGAGGAAAGAAGCACTTCCAGAGTGGGGGCTCGTGGAAGATTTGGTGCATGGAAGGTATCTCAGGTGGTAGATCTAGCTGGGGAGCCGTCTACCACATGAGTTATAGTGATCTCAAAGGGTCCAATGAGCCTTAGTGCGAGCTTCCCCTTGACGTGGAAATACTTGGTTCCCTTCAGAGGGGTTACCCGCAGGTACATGTGGTCCCTGTCATGGAAACTTATGTTCCGACGGTGAGTGTCAGCATAGCTCTTTTGCCTTGACTTGGCTGCCTTCGATCGTTCTCTGACTAGTTGGACTTGCTCCTCCGCTGCGCGGAGAATATCCGGTCCAAAGACTAGTCCTTCTCCAGTCTCTGACCAGTTGAGGGGTGTGCGACATCAGCGTCCGTACAACACCTCAAATGGTGTCGTCTGAAGGCTCGACTGGTAATCTGTTGTTATAGGAGAACTCGGCAAAAGGGGGACAATCCTCCCACTTGGCTCCATATGCCAAGACACAGGCTCGGAGTCATGACTTCGAGAATCTGATCGACTCGCTCATTCTGACCTCCGGTCTGGGGGGGGGGGGTGGAAAGCCGTGCTGAAAGATACTTGGTTCCCAAGGCTTCTCAGAACTTCTTCCAGAACCTTGAGGTGAACTGGGTTCCTCGATCTGACACGATCTCCTTGGAAAATGCCGTGAAGACTTACGATTCGGTCGATGTAGAGAGCTGCCAGCCGGTTGCCATCATAAGTGGTCTTGACAGGAATGAAATGAGCTACCTTGGTCAAATGATCGACTATTACCCAGATAGAGCCATGTCCTCTTATCCGACCTTGGTAATCCAGCGACGAAGTTCATTCCATCTTTATCCCACTTCCACTCAGGAACCTTGAGTGGTTGAAGCAATCCAGCGGGTCGCTGATACTCAGCCTTGACCCTTTGGCACACACCTTGCAACATAGGTTGCAAAATCTCTCTTTTCATCTCGTGCCACCGGAATCGTGCCTTCAAGTATTGATACATCTTGGTGTGAGCGTTCCTTCGACACGGAAAAGCTCGGCTCCATTGAGGAGTGGTTTGCAGATACGCCTGGTCTTCAACGCGGAAGTTTCTTCTTGATGACGGAGGTCGGTGTAGATCTTCCTTCTTGACAGGGCAGTCTTCAAAGGTCTTCCATCCAGCTGTCCGTCTCTTCTTGTCTTCGGGCAGACAAGTAGGCCATCAAATGATGATGTTACCCAACTCGTCTAATAGCTTCATGAGGTCTAAGGGGTACACAAGGTAAGCCGGGGTATTGGTGGTGGTCTCGGAGGAGTATTGCAGAGGCCTTCCTGACTCTGAGTCAAGGCCCTGCGGTCAGAATCTGACCAGGTCGTGGCTCAGTGGGGCTTAAGGGTTTCAAGGATTCTGGTGAGTGAATGAACTTATATCATCTTATCCTTAAGCACAGTTTCTGAGATGCCAATAGCTCTATCTAGTACTCCGAACGGAAAAGCAGCCTCTCGCATAGACCAACTTTAATCACCACTCATTGCCATACATATCCTCATGACTCTCAAGAGACGGTCTCACCAAATTATACTTGTCTAAGATCCCCAAATCCATATGTACGTCTACCTCTAAAATCCAAAGGTAGATCATACATGCTGCTGAGCTGAGATTAAACTCCATAATCCACGCACTCAGCCTATCTTGCAAGGCTCAAGATAATGCATCTCTATTCTAAGGAAACACGTCATATGCCACTCCAAGATTTGTTTCCTTCCTATGGATCAACTCCAATAGCCCGGTAATTCCATCAATCACCACATAATCCAACAATCCTACAAATCCAACGTCTACGGCGTTCCACAAGATATCAAATCTCTATAATACCCAAATACTTGGAAGGTCTATGCATCACGATAGTATGTCCACCAAATTCCCATTATCCGGGTCAAGTAAACTCCAAGATCACGACTATATAGATCCCTAAATCGACTTCGACAAATAATCCAATCTCCTAGGTTATTGTCCACCGAGAAGCATGATATCATAATCAGGATCATAGGCCTAAATCCAGTCTTACTCCGAATCATGCAGACATATCCAGCATTATACCAACCAGAATCACCTACATAAATCCAAATCTCATGCCCATCGGGCACTCCTACATATTTCCCAAAGTCATGATCTCACCAATATGAAAACCTCACAATCCATCAAAGTCTCAGATAGTTCCTCGAAGTCACTGATATAAACCACCAAGTCATCTGTCCAACATCCTCGAACTGGTCTATCTATGGCATCGTCAGACCTCGTGCTATGTCAGGATGAAAATGTGCTCACTCATCGAGTCCACTAGCTCCTTTACGAACCCAGTGTCGTGCAAGGTTACAAAGGCTTAACAGGTTCTCACGCTTTACCATGAGTTAGGCACATGGTTAAGGATTCGTGCTGGAGTGTCTCGGGAAGTCTCGAAGGGTCTAGGAAAAGGGGTTACTGGTCTGGGGGGTTAAACATAACTCTACGGGGTTGCACTTGGTCACGGGGGTTGTAGCAGAAGTCTTCAGTGCCAGTTGGCTGTCGAGGTAGGATCCTTGGTGCATCTTGTCTTGCGGGTCTTCAGTTGGGGAAAGAGAATAGAAGGAAGAAGCAGCGTAGAGGAGGGAAATGCCTAAAGGGGGTTCTATAGTGCAGGTGCAACAAACCGGTGCAAAAAGGCAGAAACAAAAGAAGCAAGGCAAGGGAGGTGATATAGCCATGCACTTGTTGCCTGGGGCAATAGTGCGACTTATATCAAAACACAAACGAATAAAAACAAACAACACACAATCATGGTTCTATTCGAACCATCATATGGACTCGACTGCGCATAGGGGGTACACGACTCATCCTACCCTAGGGGTTCTCGGACTCAGTGTCGTGACTTGTGCCTCGTGCAGTCTTCTGAGCTTCCTCGGATGTTGCTATGCCCCTTGTAGTTGCTCGATGAATGATCCGGGTTGATCCTAAAGAATCTTCGACAACTTCTCGCCTGATGAGGTGATGTGGTGAAGGTGCCTCCTTGTAGCTGGCGTTGACCTGGTCTTCTCTTGTCTCTTTAACCATGACGATCCCTTGTGCCTTCTGGGGCGTCGAGGGTACCAGGTGGGCAATCCATATGTGATGACAATAACAAGGCATAATAGAGGTCCACCATGTCGGGTTCGTTGATGAAAACATCGACACCAAGAGCGGGGAATGAAGAGAACCGTTTTCCTGCTCACTATAGTGAGGCGGACCAAATGGCAAGGTTCTCAATTCACCGGTGGTTGCCGATACAACAACGGTAGTGACATGATTACTCTATTAGCGATGTATATCATGATTTTACATAACCTATACCCTGGTCATGGTAGGCCAACGTTGCATCTTCTTGGGGGCTCTCGTCAAGGGTGTCCCCCATCTTTTGGGTCTTCATGTCCTTATCCATCGAGGATGTAGCTTCTGTTGGTATCATCTTGTCGTGGTGTCACCAATCTTGTGTGCAAAAGTGGTGGGTGAGTGTTCGGCAAGGTGCACTCCACGAGGATTACAGAAAATCCAGTGGTCAGGGGCATAGGGGTTTTAGCGACCAAGGTTTTGAAGGGGAAGAGATCAAGTATAGCCTAGTTTTCGAAAAACTGAGAAGGGAAGAGAAGTATAGATAGTTTTGAAAACTAGTAGTAGTTTTGGAAAATAGTTTTACCTTAACTAACGACCATGCTAACTAAGGCTTCCTACAGTCAGGATGGCTCTGATACCAGCTCTGTGGGGACCCCGACTCGTAAGTCGTGATCACCGAATGCACGTGTACAGTGATCCCAGAGATCAATGCTCACTGAACACACAGAAGCTGAATAACAAGAGTCTTACATCCTTACATACCGTGTTACACAAATAGGACCATAATGGTCAAGTCTTGAGTATATCATCGCAGTGGAAAATCTTCAAAGACAACTGGGACCCATGCCATCTGCCTTAACCCTACAGGCATTCTGACTGGGAAGCGTCCTAGCTCGCATGCTCGTCACCGAGAAATCTTCATCATAACCTGTTCTCTCCTGCCTGGCCAATAAAATAACCAGTGGCAAGCCAATGAGTACATTGAATGTACTCGCAAGCAACCCAAGTGTGGTAACAGAATAATTATGCAAGGCTCTACTACTAAATTGGTAGTTTTGCGGAAAGCTAGTTTTTCATGTGCAAGTATGATCAACATATAACAAGGATATGCATGTGTCTGTAACAAGTATCAGGAGGTCACAGACATCATTTTCAAGGAAGAGTTGTAATCAACTCATGCTCAAGCTCATTGTGACTTCCTCACAATCACATCAACATTATCTCTGAATCGTGTTGTTTCCCAGAAACTTAAGGACATAGTCTAAGTAGCACCACCCAACTGTCCTTGACCGCGGACACGGCTATTCGAATAGTTTGACACTCTGCAGAGGTTGCACACTTTACCCACAAGATCCGGGGAACTTCCGTGTCATCCACGACCCGCGGTACCTCAGGTACCCGGGGTAAGCACCTGATCACTACCTTTCCCTAGACGACACTAACATAGAGTCCACTCGATTGGTAGCAGCCCCGTGCCAAACATTTCACATCTCAAGGTTGTGGAGACTCGCTCCGAATTCATCACATATCACAAGCACGGGGTACCAACGGTGTGTCCGGTGCCCTGTAAAAACAGTCATGGCCGCCTATCCAAGCACGACCCCGTCCCGAGAGTGACCTCATGTCACCCCCGTCACTAGTAATGCGGGCACCATGCTAGTATCGACCTAGGTAATCAATAATGCCCCGTCCCATAAGGGGTAGTGTGGTTGCACATGTAAGGTTGGAATGGTAGTCACACATAAATCTAATCCATCTCTGTAAACAACACTTTCGTCAAGCCTCGGCACACTACTTCTTCACCAAGTAGTGCCCTAGCTCCTCATCATCTCCCAGGGGCATTAGTGACACCCACTGGGTCATTTGCAAGTATGTCAGACCACACTTGTTTCACTCAATGCATAACCCCGACCCACTTGCGTAGCCAACTACTATAGCATACATCTATCTACTCCCACCCACATAACCCTCATAGGAAGGTAGGGTCATGTTTGATGCAAGTTTCAACAGTAAAGTAACAGGGGTAGCAACCAAAGTGGTTTCCACCTCAACATGATTCCGATGCATTGAATAATAAGGTGCTATGAGACATGCATAAAAGGTTTCTTGAACATGGTCAAAGGGCTGCTTGCCTTATACTTCAGAGTCTTCAAATCTTCTGGTCCATCTCCGAATATTCCGTTTATTACGTCAACTAACGATGGAAACAATCATAATAAGCAACACAATCAAAGCAACAATAAAAGTGCTCTAAAAATAGGAGTTGGACTTTTCTAGGATACCTCTGGTCATATTAGAAATGACCAAGGTGGTTTCATAGGTGTTGGATCAATAGGTAGTTGGGAACATTTCAATATGATGGAACCAAAGGGGTTTATGGATTTGGAAGAAGTATACAGAAATAATTCCTTGAATGATGAGCAAGGGTACCCATCATCAAGTCATGATTTTAGAAGCATTTAGGAGTTGGTTTCAATGGATTTGGAGTTGAAATGAATTTCCTAGGATTTTCCAAAGCTGATAAATAGGAAGAAATGGCTAAATATTTGGTAGGGTACAGAAACTATTATTAAAAATGTTCCAAAACTAAGTTTGGACATGACAAGCATCTAGGAATTTGAACCACTGCATTTGGATCAAAAATGAGCTCTCTGTGATTTTCTAAAGTTAATCACAGAAAGTGGAAAATGGGCATTTGATAAATATTTGTATAGAAAAAGTATCTGGAATATTGTGCATGTAGCGCCATGTGATAGGGCATGATTTTAGAAGCTACCAGAAATTTGAATCATGCAATTTGGAGTTCATATGAATATTTGGGAAATATTTGAAGTTGACAGAATAAAGAAAGAAAAAGAGAAGGGGTTATACCCTATCTTGCGCTCTGGGCGAAAGATAGCTTGCGGGCCGGCCCATCTCCACAGCAGCGCGCAGGGTTCGGCCACGTCGAAAGCGCCTTTCGGTGAGGCGCCTTTGCGCGGGGGAGGCGGGCGGCACCAGAAGCCGCCTCCACTTAAACAGTGCGGGCCCGGCGGCCGGGTCACCGCCAGGTGGGCCCTGCCCGCAGGGTCATCCTCCTCCTCCCGCTCCCGCAACAGAGGGGAGGGGAGGCTCGGCCGCTCGACGCCGGCGCCCGTCCCCGGCGGCACAGGCCGTCCCCGGCCAGGGCGCGGCCACCGGAGGGGCCCCCAAGGTGTGGCGCGTCGCGGAGGCCCTCTTGGGCGGCAGGGGAGGGGCCGGAGCTCCTCCCGCATCGGACCACGGCGGCGGCCTCGGCGGTTGACGGCGGAGCGGGCACCTCGGTGCACCAGAGCGGAAGATAGAGGGTGGGGATGCTCCATAGGTTTGCTGCGGTCCTCCTGGTGGCCTTGGAAGAGGAGGAGAGGCTCTGGTTCATCCGCGCCGGTCAGAGGCCGACGGCGGCCGTGGCGGTCATGGCGAGGGAAGCAGAGCTCTAGGGGAGGAGGGAAGATGTCCGGGAGGTACACGGGAGAGAAGAGGGTCCAGCAGAAGCAACGGGTGCTCGAGGGGAAGGCTTAAATAGCTGCAGCCACGGTGCACCGTGAGCGCGGTCCAGGGCGCGCACGGCGAGCTCGTGGAGAGAGAGGAGGAGGACCGGAGAGGATAGGGCCGACCGTTCTGCAGGTCGTGGACGTCGAGGGGGCCTCGGGGGACACGCTCTCTCTGCCCAAGGCTGTCTGGAAGCCTCGGGAGGGCCGAGCTACAGTGCCTTGGTGCACTGTAGCGTGCTCCAGAGCGCGTCTATGGCCGGCATGGTCGTGCCTGAGCTGTCCTGGCCGTGTCCTCTTGTGTCCAACCGTGTCTAGTGGGTAGAGGGAGTAGTAAAGAAAGGGGGAGGCAGTCTTGGATGCTCCAGGAGCCACTGGAGTGAGGAGGGAGGTGAGGGAGGAGAAGAAGGTGGCTGTCCACAAGGGTAAAAGTGGGGTTTTACCCCCTCCAATAATTGATATAAGGTAGAGGAGAGTTACTGGAGGGTAGAGGATGATCAGGGGGAGCTGTGGTAAGAATTTGGGGCCATGGAGAAAAGTAAAAGAGGTTCAACCACTTGTTTTGGTAAATGAACAGAAGGTGTTTGATCAGGGTTTGGACTAGCAAATGACCTCCACTTGACATGGGACTTAACAGGATCAAATGTCACATATAATTAGGCTCCTATACCAAATTTGAGCTCATTTGGGCAAAGTGGCCAATGTAACTTTGGTGAACCCTAGAAATGAACAGAAATGGTTTCACCATGTTTCAGTCAAGCAAATAATCTCCCCTTGATGCACCACTTGGTGTAGCATCATCATTTGGGGTTATGAACATGCCCACAAAGTTTGAGGCCCCAGATAAAAAGTTGACAATGTAAAGTTGTTCAAATTTGCATTTGAACAGAAGTGGTTTTGGGGTGATCTGATCAAGTTGCTCTATTCCAAATCTTGTTCCATTTGGTCTAGATGCCTTATTAGGCCATTCTAGCATGTGCACAAAATTTGAGGGCATTTGGACAAGTTTGGCAATGTAGAGTTGCTCAAACTTCAAATATGGACAGAATGGTTTTGAAGGGGTTTGAGGATGTTTCCTTGATCTCCAATGCATGAGGCTTTGCAAGATCATCAAATATGTCATATATGACATGATAGAATTTCCCTGGAATTTTTGGAGAATATTTCCTTTGTAAATATTTCAAAAGCTTGAAATATCCAGAAAGGGTTTTGGAAGGATTTGTCCAATATTTTGAACATGACCATGTGTTGAAACTCTTATATATGGACAATATATGTCCTATGAGTCCCCCTGAATTTTGGCAAATATTGTTGAAATGATTAAATAATTTTCCCCTATTAAAGACCATTTCTGGCCTTAAGAAAAAGCTTTTAAATAAAATATAAAAATAACTTTTAAAATTATACTTTTGTGGTTTCTGGGAGTCCTATATCTAATAGGATTCAAATATACTTTTTGAAAGATTTTTCTCACCCTAAATAAGGTACTTGCAGTGCAAACCTCAATCCAGGGGTTTTTGGAAAACTAATTTTTGAAAATACCATTTGGCCAAAATATTTTTATAAGAAAATTCTATACTGGTCTATACACATGGCATGATCATTGGGAAAAGGTTTTGGGTCAAGGAGATGAAGTATAAGAGGTGGAGGATTTATTTGATTTTTAGAGCACTAGCAAATGGCAGACAAAAGTCAAAACCAAGCAAAGTCAACAACACTCAAAAGTTTTTGCAAATCCACATTTTTAACATGAAAACAAGCTTAAGCAAATGTGACATGAAAATCAGGGTGTGACAAGTCGTACTCGCGGCGATTCAAATCGCGGAAGATCCGATCTAGCGCCGAACGGACGGCGCCTCCGCGTTCAACACACGTACGGCTTGATGATGCCTTCACCTCCTCGATCCAGCGAGCGATGGTGAAGTAGCAACTCGAGTCCTCCGGCAGCACGACGGCGTGGTGGAGGTGGTGGTGGAGAAAACTCAGCAGGGCTTCGCCAAGCGCTGCGGAGAAGAAGATATGCTACGAGGGAGAGGAGAGGCAGCGCCAAGGCACGTAGGGTTGGGGCTGCCCTCTCTCTACCTCTCTATATATAGGGGGAGGGGAGAAGTGGAGGCGCCCCTAGGGTTTCCCCTAGGGGGTGGCGGCCACAAGGGAGAGGGGGGGCGCCTAGGGTTTGGGTGGCCCCCCTAGGTGCCTTGCCCCCCAAGCCAGAGGGGGCCGGCTGCCCTAGGGGCGCCCCCACCCTCCTAGCTGCGCGGGAGGGCTGTGGGGGGGGCGCACAGCCCCTGTGTGGGCTGATGTGCCTCCCCCCTTTTGGCCCATGAGGCCCGCAACACTTGCCGGGACCCCCCGAAACTCCTTTCGGTCATCCGACGACTCCCCGGTGCTCCCCGGAACACTTCCGGACTCCGATTCCCATCATCCAATATATCAATCTTCATCCCCGGACCATTTCGGAGTTCCTCGTCACGTCCGGGATCTCATCCGGGACTCCGAACAACCTTCGGTTACCAACATAATGACTCGACTATAGTTATATCATCACCAAACGTTAAGTGTGTAGACCCTGCGGGTTCGAGAACTATGCAGACATGACCGAGACACCTCTACGGTCAATAACCAATAGCGGGACCTGGATGCCCATATTGGTTCCCACATATTCTACGAAGATCTTATCGATTGAACCTCGATGTCAAGGATTCAGACAATCCCGTATATAGTTCCCTTTGTCTGTCGGTATGTTACTTGCCCGAGATTCGATCGTCGGTATCTCTATACCTAGTTCAATCTCGTTACCGGCAAGTCTCTTTACTCGTTCCGTAATACAAGATCATGTGATCAACTCATTGGTCACATTGCTTGCAAGCTCATTGTGATGTTGTATTACCGAGTGGGCCCTGAGATACCTCTCCGTCATACGGAGTGACAAATCCCAGTCTTGATCTATGCCAACTAAACAGACACCCTCGGAGATACCTGTAGAGCACCTTTATAGTCACCCTGTTACGTTGTGACGTTGGGTACACACAAGGTACTCTTCCGGTGTCAGTGAGTTGCATGATCTCATGGTCGTAGGAACATATACTTGACATGCAGAAAACAATAGCAATAAACTGACACGATCATATGCTACGTTTATTGTTTGGGTCTTGTCCATCACATCATTCTCCTAATGATGTGATCCCGTTATCAAATGACAACTCATGTCTATGGCTAGGAAACCGTAGCCATCTTTGATCAACGAGCTAGTCTAGTAGAGGCTCACTAGGGACACGGTGTTGTCTATGTATCCACACATGTATCTTAGTTTCCTATCAATACAATTCTAGCATGGATAATAAACGATTATCATGAACAAGGAAATATAATAATAACCAATTTATTATTGCCTCTAGGGCATATTTCCAACAACCATCGCAGTGCTTAGGCGAAGCCCTGCGCCGGTGAATACATCATATCCGTCACCACGCCGTCGTGCTGACGAAACTCTCCCGTGAAGCTCAACTGGATCAAGAGCTCGTGGGACGTCATCAAGCTGAACGTGTGCTGAACGCGGAGGTGCCGTACGTTCGGTGCTTGATCGGTTGAATCGCGAAGAAGTTCGACTACATCAACCGCTTCACTTGACGCTTCCGCTTCCGGTCTACGAGGGTACGTAGACACACTCTTCCCTCTCGTTGCTATGCATCTGGTAGATAGATCTTGCGTGATCGTAGGAAAATTTTAAAATACTACGTTCCCCAACAGTGGCATCATGAGCCAGGTCTATGCGTAGATGATATGCACGAGTAGAACACAATGAGTTGTGGGCCATACTAGTCATACTGCTTACCAGCATGTCATACTTTGATTCGGCGGTATTGTGAGATGAAGCGGCCCGGACCGACATTACGCGTACGCTTACGCGAGACTGGTTTCACCGTTACGAGCACTCATTGCTTAAAGGTGACTGGCGGGTGTCTGTCTCTCTCACTTTAGCTGAATCAAGTGTGGCTACGCCCGGTCCTTGTGAAGGTTAAAACAGCACATACTTGACGAAACATCATTGTGGTTTTGTATGCGTAGGTAAGAACGGTTCTTGCTAAGCCCGTAGCAGCCACGTAAAACTTGCAACAACAAAGTAGAGGACGTCTAACTTGTTTTTTGCAGGGCATGTTGTGATGTGATATGGTGAAGACATGATGAGATATACGGTTTTGTATCAGATGATCATGTTTTGTAAAGTTATCGGCAACTGGCAGGAGCCATATGGTTGTCGCTTTATTGTATGAAATGCAATCGCCATGTAGTTGCTTTACTTTATCACTAAGCGGTAACGATAGTCGTAGAAGCAATAGTTGGCGAGACGACAACGATGCTACGATGGAGATCAAGGTGTTGCGCCGGTGACGAAGGTGATCATGAAGGTGCTTTGGAGATGGAGATCAAAAGCACAAGATGATGATGGCCATATCATGTCACATATTTTGATTACATGTGATGTTTATCTTATTATGCTTCTTATTCTGCTAAGAATGACGGTAGCATTATAAGATGATCCCTTACAAAATTTCAAGGTACAAGTGTTCTCCCTGAGTATGCACCGTTGCGAAAGTTCTTCGTGCCGAGACACCACGTGATGATCGGGTGTGATAAGCTCTACGTTCAAATACAACGGGTGTAAGCCAGTTTTGCACACGCAGAATACTCGGGTTAAACTTGACGAGCCTAGCATATGCAGATATGGCCTCGGAACACTAGAGACCGAAAGGTCGAGCGTGAATCATATAGTAGATATGATCAACATAAGATGTTCACCATTGAAACTACTCCATCTCACGTGATGATCGGACATGGTTTAGTTGATTTGGATCACGTGATCATTTAGATGACTAGAGGGATGTCTATCTAAGTGGGAGTTCTTAAGTAATATGATTAAATTGAACTTTAATTTATCATGAACTTAGTCCTCGTAGTATTAGCATATCTATGTTGTAGATCAATAGCTCACGATGTTGCTCCCCGTTTATTTTTTTTATGTTCCTAGAGAAAACTAAGTTGAAAGATGTTAGTAGCAATGATGCGGAATTGTTCCGTGATCTGAGGATTATCCTCATTGCTGCACAGAGAAATATGTCCTTGATGCACCGCTAGGTGACAGACCTATTGCAGGAGCAGATGTAGACGTTATGAACGTTTTGACAAAAGCTCGGTATGATGACTACTTGATAGTTTAGTGCACCATGCTTTATGGCTTATAACCGGGACTTAAAAAACCGTTTTGAACGCCACGGAGCATATGAGATGTTCCAAGAGTTGAAATTAGTATTTCATACTCATGCCCGTGTCGAGAGGTATAAGACTTCTGACAGTACTTTGCCTACAAGATGGAGGAGAATAGCTCAACCAGTGAGCATGTGCTCAGATTGTCTGGGTACTACAATTACTTGAATCAAGTGGGAGTTAATCTTCCAGATAAGATAGTAATTGACAAAGTTCTCTAGTCACTATCACCAAGTTAGTAGAACTTCGTGATGAACTATAATATGCAAGGGATGACGAAGATAATTCCCGAGCTCTTCGCAATGCTGAAATCGGCGAAGGTAGAAATCAAGAAAGAACATCAAGTGTTGATGGTTAATAAGACCACTTGTTTCAAGTAAAGGGCAAAGGGATAGAAGGGGAACTTCAAGAAGAATGACAAGCAAGTTGTCACTCCCATGAAGAAACCCAAAGCTAAACTCAAGCCTGAAACTAAGTGCTTCTATTGCAAAGGAAATGGTCACCGGAAGTGGAACTGCCCTAGATACTTGGCGGATAAGAAGGATGGCAAAGTGAACAAAGGTATATTTGATATACAGATTATTGATGTGTATTTTACTAGTGTTCATAGCAACCCCTCGGTATTTGATACTGGTTCAGTTGCTAAAGAGTAGTAACTCGAAATGGGAGTTGCATAATGAACAGAAACTAGTTAAAGGATGAAGTGACGATGTGTATTGGAAGCAGTTCCAAGATTGATATGATCATCATCGCACACTCCCTATACTTTCGGGATTAGTGTTGAACCTAAATAAGTGTTATTTGGTGTTTGTGTTGAGCATGAATATGATTTGATCATGTTTATTGCAATACGGTTATTCATGTAAGTTAGAGAATAATTGTTGTTCTGTTTACATGAATAAAACCTTCTATGGTCATACACCCAATGAAAATAGTTTGTTGGATCTCGATCGTGTGATACACATATTCATAATATTGAAGCCAAAAGATGCAAGGTTAATAATGATAGTGCAACTTATTTGTGGCACTGCCGTTTAGGTCATATTGGTGTAAAGCGCATGAAGAAACTCCATAGTGATGGAATTTTTGGAATCACTTGATTATGAATCACTTGGTGCTTGCGAACCATGCCTCATGGGCAAGATGACTAAAACTCCGTTCTCCGGAACTGTGGAGCGAGCAACAGATTTGTTGGAAATCATACATACTGATGTATGCGGACCAATGAGTGTTGAAGCTCGCGGCGGGTATCGTTATTTTCTGACCTTCACTGATGATTTGAGCAGATATGGGTATATCTACTTAATGAAGCACAAGTCTGAAACATTTGAAAAGTTCAAAGAATTTCAGAGTGAAGTGGAGAATCATCGTAACAAGAAAATAAGAGTTTCTACGATATGATCGTAGAGGTAAAATATTTGAGTTAGCAAGTTTGGCCTTCAGTAAAAACAATGTGAAATAGTTTCACTACTCACGCCACCTGGAACACCACAGTGTAATGGTGTGTCCGAACGTCATAACCGTACTTTATTAGATATGGTGCGATCGATGATGTCTCTTACCGATCTACCACTATTGCTTTTGGGGTTATGCATTAGAGACAGCTACATTCACGTTAAATAGGGCACCATCTAAATCCGTGGAGATGACACCGTATGAACTGTGGTTTGACGAGAAACCTAAGCTGTCATTTTTTTAAGTTTGGGACTGCGATGCTTATGTGAAAAAGTTTCAACATGATAAGCTCGAACCCAAATCGGAGAAGTAAATCTTCATAGGATACCCAAAAAGAAACTGTTGGGTACACCTTCTATCACAGATCCGAAGGCAAGGTCTTTGTTGCTAAGAGTGGATCCTTTCTAGAGAAGGAGTTTCTCTCGAAAGAAGTGAGTGGGAGGAAAGTAGAACTTGATGAGGTAATTGTACCTTCTCCCGAATTGGAAAGTAGTACATCACAGAAAATTGTTCCAGTGATTCCTACACCAATCAGTGAGGAAGTTAATGATGATGATCATGAAACTTCAGATCAAGTTTCTGCTGAACGTCGTAGATCAACCAGAGTACGTTCCGCACCAGAGTGGTACGGCAACCTAGTTCTGGAAGTCATGTTACTAGACCATGATGAACCTACGAACTATGAGGAAGCGATGATGAGCCCAGATTCCGCAAAATGGCTTGAGGCCATGAAATCTGAGATGGGATCCATGTATGAGAACAAAGTGTGGACTTTGGTTGACTAGCCCGATGATCGGCAAGCCATCGAAAATAAATGGATCTTCAAGAGGAAGACCGACACTGAAGGTAATGTTACTGTTTACAAAGCTCGACTTGTTGCGAAAGGTTTTTCGACAAGTTCAAGGAGTTGACTACGATGAGACTTTCTCACCCGTAGCGATGCATAAGTCTGTCCGAATCATGTTAGCAATTGCCGCATTTTATGAAATCTGGCAAATGGATAACAAAACTGCATTCTTTAATGGATTTATTAAAGAAGAATTGTATATGATGCAACCAGAAGGTTTTGTCAATCCTGAAGGTGCTAACAAAATGTGCAAGCTCCAGCGATCCATCTATGGACTGGTGCAAGCATCTCGGAGTTGGAATATACGCTTTGATAAGTTGATCAAAGCATATAGATTTATACAGACTTGCGGTGAAGCCTGTATTTACAAGAAAGTGAGTGGGAGCACTACACCATTTCTGATAAGTATATGTGAATGACATATTGTCGATCGGAAATGATGTAGAATTTTCTGGAAAGCATAAAGGAGTGTTTGAAAGGAGTTTTTCAAAGAAAGACCTTGGTGAAGCTGCTTACATATTTGGGCATCAAGATCTATAGAGATAGATCAAGACGCTTGATAAAGACTTTCGATGAGTACATACCTTGATAAGATTTTGAAGTAGTTCAAAATGGATTAGTCAAAGAAGGAGTTCTTGCCGGACTTGTAAGGTGTGAAGTTGAGTAAGACTCAAAGCCAGACCACGGCAGAAAAATATAGAGAGAATGAAAGTCATTCCCTATGCCTCAGCCATAGGTTCTATAAAGTATGCCATGCTGTGTACCAAACATGTTGTGTACCTTGCCATGAGTTTGACAGGGAGGTACAATAGTGATCCAGGAGTAGATCACTGTACAACGGTCAAAATTATCCTTAGTAACTGGATGACTAAGGAAATGTTTCTCGATTATGGAGGTGATAAAGAGTTCGTCGTAAAGGGTTACGCCGATGCAAGCTTTGACACTAAATCCAGATGACTCTAAGTATCAATCTGGATGCGTATTGAAAGTGGGAGCAATTAGCTAGAGTAGCTCTATGCAGAGCATTGTAGACATAGAAATTTGCAAAATACATACGGATCTGAATGTGGCAGACCCGTTGACTAAACTTCTCTCACAAGCAAAAACATAAACACACCTTATTACTCTTGGGTATTAATCACATAGCGATGTGAACTAGATTACTGACTCTAGTAAACCCTTTGGGTGTTGGTCACATGGCGATGTGAACTATGTGTGTTATTCACATAACGATGTGAACTATCGGTATTAAATCACATGGCGATGTGAGCTAGATTATTGACTCTAGTTCAAGTGGGAGACTGAAGGAAATATACCCCAGAGGCAATAATAAAGATGTTATTTGTATTTCCTTATATCATGATAAATGTCTTTTATTCATGCTAGAATTGTATTAACCGGAAACTTAGTACATGTGTGGATACATAGACAAAACAGTATGTCCCTAGTATGCCTCTACTAGACTAGCTCATTGATCAAAGATGGTTATGTTTCCTAGCCATAGACATGAGTTGTCATTTGATCAACGGGATCACATCATTAGGAGAATGATGTGATGGACAAGACCCATCCGTTAGCATAGCACTATGATCGTTTAGTTTTACTGCTATTGCTTTCTTCATAAATTATACATGTTCATATGACTATGAGATTATGCAACTCCCGAATACCGTAGGAACACCTTGTGTGCTATCAAACGTCACAACGTAACTGGGTGATCATAAAGATGCTCTACAGGTGTCTCCGAAAGTATTCGTGGTGCCGGCATAGATCAAGATTAGGATTTGTCACTCCGAGTGTCGGAGAGGTATCTCTGGGCCCTCTCGGTAACACACATCACAATAAGCCTTGCAAGCAAAAGGACTAATGAGTTAGTCACGAGATGATGTGTTACGGAACGAGTAGAGAGACTTGCCGGTAACGATATTGAACTAGGTATAGAGATACCGACGATCGAATCTCGGGCAAGTAACATACCGATGACAAAAGGAACAACGTATGTTGTTATACGGTTTTGACCGATAAAAGATCTTCGTAGAATATGTAGGAGCCAATATGAACATCCAGGTTCCGCTATTGGTTATTGACCGGAGATGAGTCTCGGTCATGTCTACATAGTTCTCGAACCCGTAGGGTCCGCACGCTTAACGTTTGATGACGATCGGTATTATGAGTTTATGAGTTTTGATGTACCGAAGGTAGTTCGGAGTCCCGGATGAGATCACGGACATGACGAGGAGTCTCGGAATGTCCGAGACATAAAGATTGATATATTGGACGACTATATTCGGACACCGGAAGTGTTCCGGAAAAGTTTCAGATTTAACTGGATTGCCGGAGGGGGTTACCGGAACCCCCCACGAGGGGGGATGGTCCATAGTGGGCTTTGAAGGAAAGGAGAGAGGCAGCCCATAGAGGCTGGCCGGCGCCCCACCAGGGGATCCTAGTTGGACTAGGATTGGGGGGGCGCCACCTCTCCCTCTTTTTCTTTCCCTCTCTTCCTTCTTGGTGGACTCCTACTAGGAATAGGATTGCAATCCTATTCCTAGTAGGATTGCCCTAGCCGCACCATAGGAGGCCGGCCAGCCCTCCTCCCTTGCTCCTTTATATACGGGGGCAGGGGGGCACCCAAAGACACACAAGTTGAATTGTTCCAGCCGTGTGCGGTGCCCCCCTCCACAGAAACACACCTCGGTCATACCATCGCAGTGCTTAGGCGAAGCCCTGCGCCGGTGAATACATCATATCCGTCACCACGCCGTCGTGCTGACGAAACTCTCCCGTGAAGCTCAACTGGATCAAGAGATCGTGGGATGTCATCAAGCTGAACGTGTGCTGAACGCGGAGGTGCCGTACGTTCGGTGCTTGATCGGTTGAATCACGAAGAAGTTCGACTACATCAACCGCGTCACTTGACGCTTCCGCTTCCGGTCTACGAGGGTACGTAGACACACTCTTCCCTCTCGTTGCTATGCATCTGGTAGATAGATCTTGCGTGATCGTAGGAATTTTTTTAAAATACTATGTTCCCCAACAAATCCACCATAAGGCCTCTTACTTGTAGGTGTGAGGAACAAAACCCGGTACCAATTCTACTATTATAGCATCACGTGGGATCGTACTTGATACATCCACAATCTTCGGAAAAGGTAACTTTGGTATTGTTTTTCTCATTTTCCTACTCACCACCACTTCCACATCATGGATAGGCCTTCTTCTTTGGCGAACCCTCTCTTTGAGGATCAAGATGTCGAACGTGACTACGTCACCAAGAATCACTTCATCGCCCAACGAGCTCTACATCAAGAGAGTGAAGCCTTGGGTGATCGTATCGAGCAACTCACGAACGACCTACGCTAATCGGAAGCAAGACAACGAGAGTATTTGGACGACAAGCTTTCCAAACAAATGGACGACTTACATAACTTGATCGCGAGACGCGCGTCTTCCTCAACCTCTTCACCAAGACGGTGACTCAAGTCGCCACTCGTCATCATATTCTTCTTCCGACACAAGTTCTCCTCGACGTGTCAACACTCAATACCGCCAAGCGCAAGAAAATCCGTTCCATGGCAATGGCCTACAAGACCGAGTTCGAGCACGTGAGCAGGCGCGACGCTAAGACCGAGAAGCAATGGACCTAGAACAACCAGTGATATGTCTCCAACGTATCTATAATTTTTGATTGTTCCATGCTGTTATATTATCATTCTTGGATGTTTTATAATCATTTTATAGTCATTTTATATCTTTTTTGGTACTAACCTATTAACATAGTGCCAAGTGCCAGTTGCTGTTTTCTGCATGTTTTTTACATCACAGGAAATCAATACCAAACAGAGTCCAAACGCAGCGAAACTTTTTGATAATTTTTTTGGACCAGAAGACATCCAGTGGGCCGGAGAAGCGCCTTGGGGGTGCCCCAAGGGGAGCACAACCCAGCAGGGTGCGCCAGGAGGCCTAGGCACGCCCTGGTGGGTTGTGCCCACCTCGGGTGACCCCCGGACCGCCTATTTGCTCTATAAATACCCAAATATTCCAGAAACCCTAGAGGAGTCGACGGAAATGAATTCCAGCCGCCGCAGACTCCAGAACCACCAGATCCAATCTAGACACCATCACAGAGGGATTCACCACTTTCAAGTATGACTTGTTTGAGGGAGATTCCTCATCCCTGAGGCGAATTCCAGAACACCGCCATGGCAACCTCAAGAGTGTGAATATCAATGGTTTCTGCCCCCAAAAGGGCATGCTTGAGCTAACATGTCATATTCTTGAAAATGCAGTGTCACTTGAGCACCTTACATTGGACACTAGTCCGGTATTTTATCGGTGTTCTGGCAATATATTAGGCGGGAAATGCTTTCTAGTGGAAACTGCATGTATAGGGGAGGCGCATAAATCAATTTTGGCTGTGAGAACATACATTGAGAGCAAAGTTCCCTCTAAAGTCAAGTTAAATGTTCTGGAGCCTTGCAGCTGGTGTCACGCTTTGTGAAATTTTCAGGTGGCAAACCGTTGTAGTCATGCTTTGTGAGTCTTTTAGTACGGGAAAATCTCTATCAGTTCTAGTTCATATTAGTGGTTTTGTCAGTAGAAAACTGTTTCACGGGTTCTGGATCCTCTATGGACGAGACTTCCTACCGCTATTTCAAATTAAATGTTCTGGGCCCTTGCAACCGGTGTCATTGCTCTACAAATGTAGAACTCAGTTTTAGTTGTGCTGTGCTTTACTTCTCAAGTTACCAGAGGTGTTTGGTGTTCGGGGTTTATGATAGTACTCCCTTCGCAAAGAAATACAAAAGCGTTTATAGATCATTAAAGCAGTGATCTAAACGTTCTTATAGTTCTTCACGGAGTACATTCTACATTACTTCGTAGTAGACTGCCCAATGTACGTCATATTGCTGGGTACACTGCCATTGATCATTGCTTCCAAGTTTGTTCGTTTAACCTTCTGGTAAGTTTGTTTCTTGAAGGTAAAGTTTGAGGCAATCAACAAAACAATATGCTTTCTTCTAGCACAGTTCCTACATATACATGGGTCACACAGATGTCAATATTTTACTAACAGTTTTGATAAATCACATCTAGATGTGCTTTAAGTATTGCACATCTAAGTCCTATGTCATTAATTTTACGCTAAGAGTCATGCAAGCATTTCCTTCTATTTTTCTGTTTTTTTTCTTTCTAATTCGATTGAGTCATTTAGATGTGCAATAAGTACGGCACATCTAGATGTGCCTACACAGACCCTTACTAATGGAGTGAATTGCAGAAAATATCGACATTGAAGCACAGTCTTGAAGAAATCACAAGTCTACAGTTTTGTGCCCAAAAACACTAATTCTCAGGCTAATTTTTTTGCAAAAAACACTAGTTGCCGGCTTTGGCTCATTTGATGACGATTATGACAGGTAGGGCCCGCAAATGATGACGTGGCGTAATGGTTCGCAGATGACGCCATTAAACCGGGGATTTTATACCCACGCCCTTCTTCAAAAACTTAAAAAGCAATCAGCTCCCTCCTCCCCCAGGAGCTGTCGGAGACAACCGCTGCACTGCGCCGGCGTCAAAACCGGCACGCACTGCGCGAGCGCGTAGATCCTGGGGTCGAAGTCGACCACCTTTCAGGCGAACCTGAACCTCCTCGCCGCGTCGCTCCCCGGCAACACCTCCTCCGCGCCGGCCGGCTTCGCCACCCTTTCCGCCGGCACGGAGAATCGGGCCTACGCGATGGCGCTCTGCCGCGGGGACGTTAACACCTCGTCATGCGCCGCCTGCGTGGCGGCAGCTTTTCGTGGCGTCGGCGTGAGCTGCCCCAACAACACGGACGTCACCATGTACGAGGACGACTGCATCCTCCGCTTCTCCGGCAGCCAATTCTTGGACTTCCTCGAGGCCCAACAGTGGCAGGTCGGCGAACTTAAGTACGTACTGGAAATTTCATCTTCCGATTTTTAATTGAAGGTGCCCTTCTTGGAATCATTGTGATGAACTTGTTCCTGATTTCAAATTCCCGTTACAAGTGCCGATACTAAACCGGCTGATAGGAGTGTTCCGGCAGTCGCGGTTGCCTGGTTCAGCGCCGCGGCCACAGCCATCCTCACCGCCGTGTCTGCTGCTTCGAGCAACTCGACCGCCGGCGCCGCGAACGGCAACAAGCAGTACTTCGCCACGGGAGAGGTCGACTTCGACCCCAGGATCTACGCGCTCGCGCAGTGCGTGCCGGTTTTGACGTCGGCGCAGTGCAGCGGTTGTCTCCGACAGCTCCTGGGGGAGGAGGGAGCTGATTGCTTTTTAAGTTTTTGAAGAAGGGCGTGGGTGTAAAATCCCCGGTTTAACGGCGTCATCTGCGAACCATTACGCCACGTCATCATTTGCGGGCCCTACCTGTCATAATCGTCATCAAATGAGCCAAAGCCGGCAACTAGTGTTTTTTGCAAAAAATTAGCCTGAGAATTAGTGTTTTTGGACACAAAACTGTAGACTTGTGATTTCTGCAAGACTGTGCTTCAATGTCGATGTTTTCTGCAATTCACTCCTTACTAATGTGTAGCTACTGATTCTGTGTAACAATCGAAGCAGATATATCACCTCTTAGAGTACAAATTAATGAACATGTCAAAAAAATATATGCAAAGAAGCAAAATAGGCATTCAGACGACATGACATCCTGATACCCTACAGTACTCCACATCCGTTCTTTAGTATACTATAAATAACACCACAAAGAGAAAGGCAAAAGAAATTTAAATAGTCCATCCTTTCACTAGGGGAATTATCACTAACACAGAAACAAGAGCAAAGGAAAATTCGTTTAACACAAGATGATACATGAAAAACCGTGAGTTGTATACAAAATATACCATAGCTCCTGGTAGGAAGGAGGGGAAAGGCTGTTTCATAAATATTATTCGTGGGTGTGGACTTAAATCAAAGAATCAGATGGGTTAGTTTGGATCATAAAGTCACAGAATCATACAACAGAATTGTGGTTCTGTCAACCTTGTCGGGAACACCTAAACATCTATCTCCTTGTTTCCTATTTCGAAATGTAGGCTCCGCCAATGCTGCTTTTTAAATTAAAAAAAAGAGAGTAAAGTGCACGGTTAGGATACAAAGTTGTCGCGGAAGTTCAGTTTCAGACATCAACTTCAAAATCGCAGAGTCTGATACATGGCCTTGCTATTAGCATACATCACTTTTCATTGGGTTAGAATGAACTCATTACATTAAATTCTTGCTAGCTTAGCCCCTGATCTAGTCCATACGCTTATCATCAAAGGCCGGCAAAACCCTTGTAATAAGATTACCGAGAAAATGAAAGGGGAGGGCGGCCCAGCTCAGGCAGCCACCATGTTCCTCCTCGTCCGCCTCCTCCTCCTCCTTTGGGGCTGCCGCATCCTCCTTGCTTTCTCCACTGGCCGTGGGGCATGTGAACGGCAACTCAAGCAGGTTCATGAAATGTGTGAAACCTTGCCCTTCGTTTGCCTGGCTCTTCTTTCCGCACAGGAAGCTGCCATCAAGGGGGTGCAAAATCTGAAAGCTCTCGGGGCAAAATGCACACGCGGTCTTCAAGTGACTTTTGCGCGACGACTTCTCTGTGGATAGAGAACAAAGGACAGAAGGAATACACAAGTTAGGACTAGTGGCCACCGTGGCAAATCTAAAGGGAAACCATATGGCGGTTCAGGTGTGGTCGCTTACCGATGATGGTGCATGTTTCGACAGCCGGTGTGCCGGAGTGGTGGTGGCTGTAGCGCAGCTCGGCGAAGAAAGTCTTGTCCGTGTCGTTGGCCTGGTTGCGCCTCCGCTTGCTGCTGGCGATCTTCTTCCTCCGAGCCACGAAGCTGACGTGGATCCAGATGTGGCTTTGGAAACCCACGTATGCGGCCATGAGAGGCTTGACGGGGACGAACTCCGAGCCCGGGTTGGTGGCGTTGTAGTGGCGGAGAGCGTGGTGGACGTGGCAGATGATGGAGGCGTCGCGCTCCCTGCAAAATCGATCCAGACATCACCATTAGAAACTCTAAAAAGACGGATACATATACACGAGCTAAGCGAGCAAGGAGAACGTACTCTTCGCTGCGCTGGCGGCAAGGAGTCGCCGTCGTCCCATGGTGCGGCAGCGATTGGCTGCCGCAGCCGCACACGGAGCGTTCCTGGAGAGTTTGGTCCTCGCGGTGCAGGTCGTGCAGGAAAGCCGGCGGCGCGCCGTGCTTCTTCGGCTTCATCACCCGCACCATCAACGACAGTACGGACGCCATTGATGATGATCGAGCGACTGAGCGTCCTCTCGAGAGCGTACGTACAATCTCTAGGTAGCCCCTGTCTCTGTGTAACGCTACGTTAGTCCTTTGAATTGAATCGTGTACCGTGGGTAGCTGCATATATAGATGGAAGCAAGGGAGACGTGCGACTCACGGTCCGACTCGGAACTGAAAATGAAACCAAGCCCGACTCGGTCGGTCCTCAACCCGCTCCAACCCGGACCCCGGTCGCGCGCGTCTATATACACACACAGGCGCCTCGACGCCACTCATCACATCAACAAACGCTTCCGCCCGAGGTCGGCCCAGCAGAAGCAAAAGTCAGATCTCTCTCACGCAAAAGTCAGATCTACCATGGGGAGCAACGACGGCGTCGGCGGCAAGGACGCCGCGACGGAGGCAGCGGCCGCAGGCGGCACGGCGACCAAGCAGGAGGTCCCGGCGAATGGGAGGAAGACGCCGGAGCAGGTGAACCAAGAGCTGAGGGAGTCCCTGTCGAAGCAGGACAGCTTCCGCAAACTGGCGGAGGGCTACGGCGGCGTGGACGACCTCCTCGACCTGTGCGTCGGCGACGGCGACGACAACTGCTTCGACGACTGGTGCTGCGTCGTCAACCCCGATGGCTCCTACTATTACATGCATCGCGACGACGCTCCTGCCCCGGATTACTTGCTCTCCTATGGTGATGATGGCCGGCTCGTTCTCCTGAAACAATAAGAAAAGCCCACCTGATGCAGTAATGTAGTATCCTCCTTGTCTAGTTTGCTTGCTTGTGTGTTTCTTTGTTTGTTTGTATCTCTCAATGAAACAATTAATATTTGCTGGACCATCGAAATCTGTCAGTGGAATTTAGTTGCTTTGGTCTCATCCTCCTCGACCCTGGCCTTTTCCAGCTCAATTTTAGCGCGTCGGCGTCTTTTTCTATATACCAAAGAACCTCTCCGGTTTCATTAAAAAAAAAAGAGAACCTCTCCGGTGCTACATCCGAATGGTGTTATTTTGGTATTATTATATTTCTTACTGGATAATTTTGGAAAACTAAATGTTGTACTAATTAAATTAGTGAATAATTCGATCAGACAAAAATGAACATGCAAATCATGAAATAAATGAGAAATTTTGCAAATAAATGTACTAGCAAAGTAGCACAATGACTCTTATCAACTCCACCAATGCCGGTGGTAATGGTGCGTATCCATATGGATATTATCCGTTTAGAATGCATTTCATTAAACTCAATTAATAATTGTCTAAATCCAAAGGGTGTGTGTCGATTTTCCTCCCTGCTCGCCTCTGACCGTGCCTGTGGTTAGCACAACTCTTCACTCAATTTTCTCTTCTTTCTTAAAAAAAAAACGAGTATCAACTTTCATAAATTTGAACTTTAAAATTTTAAATACCGACTTTCAAAAATATTTTTGTTTTAAGAAAATGAACTTTCGTAAATTCGAACTCTCAGAAATTCAAATTAGTTCTCCTATTATATGATTGACTTTTTCTCTAGAACTATAATAATCCAATGCATGTGCGTTGTGCTCCATTTAGCTTGTTTGTTTGGGTCTCCCAAGAAAATATAAGAAAGCCAATTTATCATATTATGTTGCCCTTGATCTCAAAATCGCATCGGCCAATATAGTTGTAAGAGTTCAGCTGACTTTTTGCACTCCAAGATGCACACCACCTAATTTGACCCCTATTCGCTGGAATTGGTCGCTTGCATTTGATCCTCTTCCACCCTGCTGGTTGTCCAGCTCAATTCTCGACACAATTTGTAGTCGACCGCATTCACTCATGCATTGGCGTCTTTTTCTTGACCCAAGACCATCTCCAATGTTTGACATATGAATGCATGTATGAGTCATGGTGCTACTTTGCCATTATATTTAATCAATAATTTGGAAAATCAAATGTACTGCCAAATTAGTGAATAAATCATATAGAAAAGAACGTGCAAATTCGTTCTAAAAAACGAACACGCAAATCCTTGAAGAAATTTTGCGAATAAATGTACTAACAAAGTAGCACATCGACTCTTATTGGCTTCACTAATGCCGACGGTATTGGTATCCATACATATATTTGCTTAGATTGCATTTTGTAAGACTCAGTTAATTGTCTAAATCCAAAGTGTGTGCCGATTTTCCTCCCTAACGTCTGACTGTGCCTGCGTTCAGCCCAACCATACACAAATCTTCACCCAATTGGAAGTGGGCCTACCAATTTTGCAACATGCCACCGATACAATTTTCCTTATGGACATGACCATGACAAGGCTCGTAATCTGAAACTTTTGCTTTCAGCCTTTGAGCGAATGTCAGATCTTAAGATTATCTTTCATAGAAGTGATTTTTTCTGTTTCGGAGAGGCTAAGGAGACGGCTACATAATACGCTGACTTGTTTAGCTGTGCGCAGGGCCAATTTTTAATTGAATAGTTAGGAATCTCGATTATTCATTATCGGTGCCTCACTAACTCAGAGTGGAAGCACGTCGAAGAGGGCTTAGAGAAACGTTTGAACAACTGGAAAGGCAAGTTGCTCTTCGTTGGAGGACGACTAGTGCTGATCAATTCTATTCTTACAAACATAGTACTCTATATGCTTTCCTTCTTACATCTCCCCAAAGGGATTCTGCAAAGATTAGACTATTTTAGATCCATATTCTTTTGACAAGGTGATAATGAAAAGAAAAAAAGGGCTAATCAAATGGACTATGGTTTGTCGACCAAAAGACCAGGGAGTTTAGGCATCCAAAACCTTCAAGTCAAGAATGATGCCTTACTTAGTAAATGGTTGTACAAATTATTTATTGAGGAGGATGTTGGCAAACCCTGCCGAACAATAAATATCTTGGCCAAAAAGCGGTGTCCCAAGCAGCTTGGAAGCCAGGGGACTGATATGTCTCCAACGTATCTATATTTTTTGATTGTTCCATGCTATTATAGGATCAGTCTTGGATTGTTTACATTCATTTACAAGCACTTATATATATATATATATATATATATATATATATATATATATATATATATATATATATATATATATATATATATATATATATATAATTTTTGGACTAATCTATTAATTTCGTGCCCAGTTCCGGTTGCTGTTTTCTTTGCATGTTTTAGGTTTTCCAGAATATCAATATCAAATGAAGTTCAAATGCCATTAAAATTTTTGGAGTTTTTTTTCTAAATAAAAGAGACAATGGAAGCTTCGGGAGAGGGCCAGAAGATGGAAGGTGGGCCCATGAGGCACCAGGGCGTGCCCTGGTGGCTCGTGGGGCCTACACAGCTCCATTTGACCTAATCGCCTCTATAAATTCTCTAAAATTGGGAAACCAACAGAAAGCCAGACGAAATAGTTTTTCCATCGCCACAATCATGTTCTCGAGAGATCCCATCTGGAGGCCTTTTTCGGCACTCGCTCTACCAGAGGGGGAATCAATCACGGAGCGGCTTTACATTAAACTTGATGTCCTTTCGATGATGTGTGAGTAGTTTATCATAGACCTGCGGGTCCATAGTTAGTAGGTAGATGACTTCTTCTTTCTCTTTGATCTTCAATACAATGTTCTCCTTGATGTTCTTGGAGATCTAGTCGATGTAATGATATTTTGCGGTGTGTTTGTTGGGATCTAATGAATTACGAGTTTATGATCAGATTATCCATGAATATTATTTGAGTTTTCTATGAACTCTTTGAAGGAAATATGCCCTAGAGGCAATAATAAAGTTGTTATTTGTATTTCCTTATATCATGATAAATGTTTATTATTCATGCTAGAATTGTATTAACCGGAAACTTAGTACATGTGTGAATACATAGACAAAACATAGTGTCCCTAGTATGCCTCTACTAGACTAGCTCATTGATCAAAGATGGTTAAGTTTCCTAGCCATAGACATGAGTTGTCATTTGATCAATGGGATCACATCATTAGAAGAATGATGTGATGGACAAGACCCATCCGTTAGCTTAGCAACTTGATCATTTAGTTTTACTGCTATTGCTTTCTTCACAACTTATACATGTTCCTATGACTATGAGATTATGCAACTCCAGAATACCGGAGGAACACCTTGTGTGCTATCAAACGTCACAACATAACTGTGTGATTATAAAGATGCTCTACAGGTGTCCCCGAAGGTGTTTGTGGTGTTGGCATAGATCAAGAATATGATTTGTCACTCCGAGTGTCGGAGAGGTATCTCTGGGCCCTCTCGGTGATACACATCATAATAAGCCTTGCAAGCAAACGACTAATGAGTTAGTCACGAGATGATGTATTACGGAACGAGTAAAGAGACTTGCCGGTGAAGAGATTGAACTAGGTATGATGAAACCGACGATCGAATCTTGGGCAAGTAACATACCGATGACAAAGGGAACAACATATGTTGTTATGCGGTTTGATCGATAAAGATCTTCGTAGAATAGGTAGGAGCCAATATGAGCATCCAGGTTCCGCTATTGGTTATTGACCGGAGATGTGTCTCGGTCATGTCTACATAGTTCTCAAACCCGTAGGGTCCACACGCTTAACGTTCGATGACGATTTGTATTATGAGTTATGTGATTTGATGACCAACGTTTGTTCGGAGTCCCAGATGAGATCACGAATGTGACGAACAGTCTCGAAATGGTCGAGACGTAAAGATCGATATATTGAAATGCTATATTCGGACATCGGAAAGATTCCGAGTGATTCGGATATTTTTCGGAGTACCGGAGAGTTACGGGAATTCGTATTGGGCCTTAATGGGCCATACGGGAAAGGACAGAAAGGCCTCAAGGGTGGCCGCACCCCTTCCCCATGGACTGGTCAGAATTGGACTAGGGAAAGGGGGCACCCCCTTCCTTCCTTCTCCTTCTCCCTTCCCCTTTTCCTATTCCATGTGGGAGGTGGAATCCTACGAGGACAAGGTAGTCCTAGTAGGACTCCACACTTGGCGCGCCCTATGAGGGCCGTCCTCCTCCTCCTTCCATCCTTTATATACGTGGCCAGGGGCACCCCATAGACACACAAGTTAACATCAGTTTTAGCCATGTGCAGTGCCCCCCCTCCACAGATACACACCTTGGTCATATCGTTGAAGTGCTTAGGCGAAGCCCTGTCCCGGTAGCTTCATCATCACCGTCACCACACCGTCGTGCTGACAAAACTCTCCCAGGACGCTCAACTGAATCAAGAGCTCATGGGACGTCATCGAGCTGAACGTGTGCTGAACGCGGAGGTGCCGTACGTTCGGTGCTTGGATCGGTTGGATCGCGAAGACGTTCAACTACATCAACCACGTCACTAGACGCTTCCTCTTTCGGTCTACGAGGGTACGTAGACACACTCTGCCCGCTCGTTGCTATGCTTCTCCTAGATAGATCTTGCGTGATCGTAGGATTCTTTTTGAAATACTATGTTCCCCAACAGTGGCATCATGAGCCAGGTCTATGCGTAGATGTTATATGGACGGGTAGAACACAAGTGAGTTGTGGGCGATAATAGTCATACTGCTTACCAGCATGTCATACTTTGATTCGGCGGTATTGTTGGATGAAGCGGCCCGAACCAACATTACGCGTACGCTTACGCGAGACTGTTTCTACCGACGTGCTATAGGTGGTTGGCGGGTGTCAGTTTCTCCAACTTTAGTTGAATCGAGTGTGGCTACGCCCGGTCCTTGCTCCAGGTTAAAACAACACATACTTGACGAAAAATCATTGTGGTTTTGATGCGTAGGTAAAAAGGGTTCCTGCTAAGCCCTTAGCAGCCACGTAAAACTTGCAACAACAAAGTAGAGGACATCTAACTTGTTTTTGCAGGCCTTGTTGTGATGTGATATGGTCAAGACGTGATGAGATATAAGTTGTTGTATGAGATGATCATGTTTTGTTGAAGTTATCGGCAACTGGCAGAAGCCTTATGGTTGTCTCTTTGTTGCATAAGATGCAAGCGCCAAATAATTGCTTTACTTTATCGCTATGCGATATCAATAGTTGCAAGAGCAATAGTTGGCGAGACGACCATGTGACGACACGTTGATAGAGATCAAGATGATGGAGATCATGGTGTCATGCCGGTGACGATGGAGATCGTGACGATGCTTTGGAGATGAAGATCAAAAGCACAAGATGATGATGGCCATATCATGTCACATATTTTGATTGCATGCGATGTTTATCTTATTATGCTTCTTATTTTGCTTAGTACGGCGGTAACATTATAAGATGACCCTTACAAAATTTCAAGGTACAAGTGTTCTCCCTGAGTATGCACCGTCGCGAAAGTTCTTCGTGCTGAGATACCACGTGATGATCGGGTGTGATAGGCTCTATGTTCACATACAACGGGTGCAAGACAGTTTTGCACATGCGGAATACTCGGGTTAAACTTGACGATCCTAGCATGTACAGACATGGCCTCGGAACACTGGAGACCGAAAGGTCGAGCGTGAATCATGTAGTAGATATGATCAACATAAGATGTTCACCATTGAAAACTACTCCATCTCACGTGATGATCGGACATGGTTTAGTTGTATGGATCACATGATCATTTAGATGACTAGAGGGATGTCTATCTAAGTGGAAGTTCTTTAGTAATATGATTAATTGAACTTTAATTTATCATGAACTTAGTCCTAGTAGTATTTGCAAATTATGTTGTAGATCAATAGCTCACGATGTAGCTCCCCATTTATTTTTATATGTTCCTAGAGAAATATAAGTTGAAAGATGATAGTAGAAATGATGCGGGCTTGTTCCGTGATCTGAGGATTTTCCTCATTGCTGCACAGAAGAATTATGCCCTTGATGCACCGCTAGGTGACAGACCTGTTGCAGGAGCAGATGCAGATGTTATGAACTTTTTGACAAAATCTCGGTATGATGACTACTTGATAGTTTAGTGCACCATGCTTTACGGCTTAGAACCGGGACTTCAAAAATTGTTTTGAATGCCACGGAGCATATAAGATGTTCCTAAGAGTTGAAATTGGTATTTTATACTCATTCCCATATCAAGAGGTATGAGACCTTTGAGAGTACTTTGCCTATAAGATAGAGGAGAATAGCTCAACCAGTGAGCTTGTGCTCAGATTGTCTGGGTACTACAATTGCTTGAATCAAGTGGGAGTTAATCTTCTAGATAAGATAGTAATTGACAAAGTTCTCTGGTCACTATCACCAAGTTAGCAGAACTTCGTGATGAACTATAATATGCAAGGGATGACGAAAGTAATTCCTGAGCTATTCGCGATGCTGAAATCAGCGAAGGTAGAAATCAAGAAAGAGCATCAAATGTTGATGGTTAACAAGACCACTTGTTTGAAGAAAAGGGCAGAGGGATAGAAGGGGAACATCACGAAGAATGACAAGCAAGTTGTCACTCCCGTGAAGAAACCCAAAGCTAAACTCAAGCCTGAAACTAAGTGCTTCTACTGCAAAGGAAATGGTCACTGGAAGTGGAATTGCCCCTAGATACTTGGCGGATAAGAAGGATGGCAAAGAGAACAAAGGTATATTCGATATACAGATTATTGATGTGTACTTTACTAGTGTTCATAGCAACCCCTGGGTATTTGATACTGATTCAGTTGCTAAAATTAGTGACTCGAAACGAGAGTTGCAGAATGAACAAAGACTAGTTAAAGGTGAAGTGACGATGTGTGTTGGAAGAGTTTCCAAGATTGATATGATCATCATCGCACACTCCCTATACTTTCTGGATTAGTGTTGAACCTAAATAAATGTTATTTGGTGTTAGCCTTGAGCATGAATATGTTTTGATCATGTTTATTGCAATACGTTTATTCATTTAAAGTCAGAGAATAATTGTTGTTCTGTTTACATGAATAAAACCTTCGATGGTCATACACCCAATAAAATAGTTTGTTGGATCTCGATCGTAGTAATAAACATATTCATAGTATTGAAGCTAAAAGATGCAAAGTTGATAATGATAGTGCAACTTATTTGTGGCACTGCCCTTTAAGTCATATTGGTGTAAAGCGCATGAAGAAACTCCATGCTGATGGACTTTTGGAATCACTTGATTATTAATTTTTTGATGCTTGCGAACCATGCCCCATGGGCAAGATGACTAAGACTCCGTTCTCCGGAACAATGGAGCGAGCAACTGACTTATTGGAAATAACACATACTGATGTATGGGCTCCGATGAGTGTTGAGGCTCGCGGCGGGTATCGTTATTTTCTGACCTTCACAGATGATTTGAGCAGATATGGGTATATCTACTTGATGAAACATAAGTCTGAAACATTTGAAAAGTTCAAAGAATTTCATAGTGAAGTGGAAAATCATCGTAACAAGAAAAATAAAAGGTTCTATGATCAGATCGCAGAGGCGAATATTTGAAGTTGCGAGTTTGGCCTTCATTTAAAACAATGTGAAATAGTTTCATAACTCACGCCACCTAGAACACCATAGCGTAATGGTGTGTCCGAACATCGTAACCGCACTTTATTAGATATGGTGCGATCTATGATGTCTCTTACCGATTTACCACTATCGTGTTGGGGTATGCATTAGAGACAGCTGCATTCACGTTAAATAGGGCACCATCTAAATCCGTTGAGATGACGCCTTATGAACTGTGGTTTGGCAAGAAACCAAAGTTGTCGTTTCTAAAAGTTTGGGGCTGCGATGGTTATGTGAAAAAGCTTCAACCTGATAAGCTCGAACCCAAGTCGGAGAAATGTGTCTTCATAGGATACCCAAAGGAAACTGTTGGGTGCACCTTCTATCACATATCCAAAGGCAAGATATTCGTTGCTAAAAAATGGATACTTTCTAGAGAAGGAGTTTCTCTCGAAAGAAGTGAGTGGGAGGAAAGTGAAACTTAATGAGGTAATTGTACCCTCTCCCGAATTGGAAAGCAGTACATCACAGAAACTAGTTCTAGTGATTCCTACAACAATCATCGAGGAAGCTAATGATGATGATCATGAAACTTCAGATCAAGTTACTACTGAACCTCGCAGGTCAACCAGAGTGCATTCCACGCCAGAGTGGTACAATAACCCGGTTCTGGAAGTCATGTTACTAGACCATGATGAACCTACGAACTATGAGGAAGCGATGATGAGCCCAGATCCCACAAAATGGCTTGAGACCATGAAATCTGAGATGGGATCCATGTATGAGAACAAAGTGTGGACTTTGGTTGACTTGCTCATTGATCGGCAAGCCATAGAAAATAAATGGATCTTTAAGAGGAAGACTGATGTCGATGGTAATGTTACTGTCTACAAAGCTCGACTTGTTGCGAAAGGTTTTCGACAAGTTCAAGGTGTTGACTACGATGAGATTTTCTCACTCGCAGCGATGCTTAAGTCTGTCCGAATCATGTTAGCAATTGCCGCATTTTATGAAATCTGGCAAATGGGTAACAAAACTGCGTTCTTTAATGCATTTATTAAAGAAGAATTGTATATGATGCAACCAGAAGGTTTTGTCAATCCTAAAGGTGCTAACAAATTGTGCAAGCTCCAGCGATCCATCTATAGACTAGTGCAAGCATCTCAGAGTTGGAATATACGCTTTGATAAGTTGATCAAAGCATATAGTTTTATACAGACTTGCGGTGAAGCCTGTATTTATAACAAAGTGAGTGGGAGGACTACAACCTTTCTGATAAGTATATGTGAATGATATATTGTCGATCGGAAATGATGTAGAATTTTCTGGAAAGCATAAAGGAGGGTTTGAAAGGAGTTTTTCACAGAAAGACCTCGGTGAGGCTACTTACACATTGAGCGTCAAGATCTATAGAGATAGATCAAGACGCTTGATAAGTTTTTTCAATGAGTACATACCTTGACAAGTTTTTTAAGTAGTTCGAAATGAAACAGTCAAAGAAAGAGTTCTTGACTGTGTTGCAAGGTGTGAAGTTGAGTAAGACTCGAAGCCCGACCACATCAAAAGATAGAGAGAGAATGAAAGTCATTCCCTATGCCTCAGCCATAGGTTCTATAAAGTATGCCATGCTGTATACCAGGCCTATTGTATGCCCTGCCCTGAGTTTGGCAAGGGAGTACAATTTTTATCTAGGAGTAGATCACTGGACAACGGTCAAAATTATCCTGAGAGGACTAAGGAAATATTTCTCGGTTATGGAGATGATAAAGAGTTCGTCGTAAAGAGTTACATCAATGCAAGCTTTGACACCGATCTGAATGACTCTGAGTCTCGATATGGATACATATTTAAAGTGGGAGCATTTAGCTAGAGTAGCTCCGTGCAAAGCATTGTAGACATAAAATTTGCAAAATACAGATCTGAATGTGGCAGACCCATTGACTAAAATCTCTCTCAGAAGCAAAACATGATCACACCTCAGTACTCTTTGGGTGTTAATCACATGGCGATCTGAACTAGATTATTGACTCTAGTAAACCTTTTGGGTATTGGTCACATGGCGATGTGAACTATAAAGTGTTAAATCACATGAGGATGTGAACTATTGGTGTTAAATCACATGGTAATGTGAACTAGATTATTGACTCTAGTGCAAGTGGGGGACTGAAGGAAATATGCCCTAGAGGCAATAATAAAGTTGTTATTTGTATTTCCTTATATCATGATAAATGTTTATTATTCATGCTAGAATTGTATTAACCGGAAACTTAGTACATGTGTGAATACATAGACAAAACAGTGTGTCCCTAGTATGCCTCTACTAGACTAGCTCATTGATCAAAGATGGTTAAGTTTCCTAGCCATAGACATGAGTTGTCATTTGATCAACGGGATCACATCATTAGGAGAATGATGTGATGGACAAGATCCATCCGTTAGCTTAGCAACTTGATCATTTAGTTTTAATAATATTGCTTTCTTCATAACTTATACATGTTCCTATGACTATGAGATTATGCAACTCCCGAATACCGGAGGAACAACTTGTGTGCTATCAAACATCACAACGTAATTGGGTGATTATAAAGATGCTCTACAGGTGTCTCCGAAGGTGTTTGTGGTGTTGGCATAGATCAATAATAGGATTTGTCACTCCGAGTGTCGGAGAGGTATCTCTGGGCCCTCTCGGTAATACACATCATAATAAGCCTTGCAAACAAATGACTAATGAGTTAGTCACGAGATGATGTATTACGGAACGAGTAAAGAGACTTGCCGATGACGAGATTGAACTAGGTATGATGATACTGACGATCGAATCTCGAGCAAGTAATATACCGATGACAAAGGGAACAACATATGTTGTTATGCAGTTTGATCGATAAAGATCTTTGTAGAATATGTAGGATCCATTATGAGTATCCAGGTTCCGCTATTGGTTATTGACCGGAGATGTGTCTCGGTCATGTCTACATAGTTCTCGAACCCGTAGTGTCTGCACGCTTAACCTTCGATGACGATTTGTATTATGAGTTATGTGATTTGAGGACCAACGTTTGTTCGGAGTCCCGGATGTGATCACGGACATGACAAACAGTCTCGAAATGGTCAAGACGTAAAGATCGATATATTGGAAGGCTATATTCGGACATCGGAAAGGTTCCGAGTGATTCGGGTATTTTTCGAAGTACTAGAGAGTTACGAGAATTCGTATTGGGCCTTAATGGGCCATACGGGAAAGGAGAGAAAGGCATCAAGGGTAGCCGCGCCCCTTCCCCATGGACCGGTCTGAATTGGACTAGGGAAAGGGGGTTCCCCCTTCCTTCCTTCTCCTTCTCCCTTCCCCTTTTCCTATTCCATGTGGGAGGTGGAATCCTACTAGGACTAGGGAGTCCTAGTAGGACTCCACATTTGGCGCGCCCTATGAGGGCCGGCCTCCTCCTCGCTCCATCCCTTATATATGTGGCCAGGGGGCACCCCATAGACACACAAGTTAACATCTGTTTTAGCCGTGTGCGGTGCGCCCCTCCACAGATACACACCTCAGTCATATCGTTGAAGTGCTTAGGTGAAGCCCTGCACCGGTAGCTTCATCATCACCGTCACCACGCCGTCGTGCTGACAAAACTCTCCCGTGACACTCAACTGGATCAAGAGCTCATGGGACGTCATCGAGCTGAACGTGGAGGTGCCATACGTTCGGTGCTTGGATCGGTTGGATCGCGAAGACGTTTGACTACATCAACCGCGTCACTAGACGCTTCCGCTTTCGGTCTACGAGGGTATGTAGACACACTCTCCCCGCTCGTTGCTATGCTTCTCCTAGATAGATCTTGCATGATCGTAAGATTTTTTTTGAAATATTACGTTCTCCAACACTCTTTTATGTATGATTATTATACCTTCATATTTCTCTCGGATTTATTGATTTGGTTTGGTCAACTACATTGATTTTTCTTGCAATGGGAGATGTGCTTTGTGATGGGTTCGATCTTGCGGTGCTCAGTCCTAGTGACAAAAAGGGACATGACACGTATTTGTATCGTTGCCATTAATGATAAAAAGATTGGGTTTATTCATGCGTGAGTTTACTTTGTCTACATCATGTCATCTTGCTTAAGGCATTACTCCGTTCTTTATGAACTTCATACTCTAGATGCATGCTGGATAGCGGTCGATGGGTGGAGTAATAGTAGTAGATGCAGAATCGTTTCAGTCTACTTGTCTCAGACGTGATGCCTATATATGATCGTTGCCTTGGATATCGTCATGATTTTTTTTCTATCAATTGCCCGACATTAATTTGTTTACCCACCATATGCTAATTTTAAGAGAGAAGCCTCTAGTAAAAACTATGACCCCGGGTCTACTTTTATCATATATCAAAAACTAAAAATACCTTTCTGCACTTTATTTTTTATTTTTTTTGTGTTCTATCAATCTATCTATCACTACACAATTTAATTTTGTAAGTAATCGTCAAGGGATTGACAACCCCTTGTTCTCATGGGTGCATGTCTTCGTTATTTTGTGTGCAAGTACTACTAATAAGGTGTTGCATGATTCTCCTACTAGATTTATAACCTTGGTTCTTAACTGAGAGAAATACTTATCTCAACTGTACTGCATCATCCCCTCCTTTTCGGGAAATCCCAACGCAGCTCACAAGTAGCAGGAATAATTTCTGACGTCATTGCTGACGAGACATCATAAACATCTATCAAATACCTTTCATCTCCTTGCATTTACATTGTTTGCTATTTGCGTTTCGTTTTCATCTCCCCCAATTCAAAAAAAAATCTTGCAAAAATATAAAAATATTTTCTGTTTGCCTTTATGTTCGCTTCTTGTTTGCGTGTTGCTTGTCTGAAAATGCTATAATGGGTGATTTAGGTATGGAAAAAAGTGAGGATGGTAAAACTCCTAAAATAGAAATTCCTACCGATTTAGATGCTAAGACTTTTGTGATGGGACAAGGAAATATTATAAGCAAAAGCGTTATCCAAGAATTCTTGTGTTGGAACCTTGACTTTCGATGATGCTCCTATACTTAATAGAACTAAGAATTATGCTGACGCTATTTCTGCTCTTGTTCTTAAACTTGAGAGATGATTTATCCCTACCCATTCTACTTTACAAAGTTTTTTTATGAGTTGTCGGTTACAAATAATCCTGGGGCTAAGAAGATAGCCACCCTTGTTCTCATGGATGAATTTTACTACATACTGAAGGAAGCTAGAGAGATCTTTGATTTTTATAGTATGAATCATGAAAAACTAGTAATAGATAAGATATTATATGATATAGATTATTTGTTGATGTATTTATTTCACGACAATCACACTTATGATGAGAATACCAAAAAGGAAATCCCTCCTTTAAATATAATCCAACAAGTTTTCAATGATACTAAATAAAACAATATTCTTGGATTGTAACCGGTAATCAAGAAGGGTTCGCGGACAGTCAACTTGCTAATGCTAAAATTTCCATGGATGATGTATTTCGTATTGTTTTTGATAAGCTTCCCGATAAGAATACAACTCTATATGAGAAGAAGAAGAACGATGACAACACTATAACATATGCATTATGCCTAGCTTGGGGCGTAAAACAATAGCTGAAGGAAATATGCCCTAGAGGCAATAATAAAGTTGTTATTTATATTTCCTTATATCTCATGATAAATGTCTTTTATTCATGCTAGAATTGTATTAACCGGAAACTTGATACATGTGTGAATACATAGACAAAACATGGTGTCCCTAGTATGCATCTACTAGACTAACTCGTTAATCAAAGATGGTTATGTTTCCTAACCATAGACATGTGTTGTCATTTGATCAACAAGATCACATCATTATAAGAATGATGTGATGGACAAGATCCATCCGTTAGCTTAGCACTATGATCGTTTAGTTTTACTGCTATTGCTTTCTTCATGACTTATACATGTTCCTACGACTATGAGATTATGCAACTCCCGAATACCGGAGGAACACCTTGTGTGCTATCAAACGTCACAATGTAACTGGGTGATTATAAAGATGCTCTATAGGTGTCTCCGAAGGTGTTTGTGGTGTTGGCATAGATCGAGAATAGGATTTGTCACTCCGAGTGTCGGAGAGGTATCTCTGGGTCCTCTCGGTAATAGACATTATAATAAGCCTTGGAAGAAAACAACTAATGAGTTAGTCAGGAGATGATGTATTACTGAACGAGTAAAGAGGCTTGCCGGTGATGAGATTGAACTAGGTATGATGGTACCGGCGATCGAATCTCGGGCAAGTAACATACCGATGACAAAGGGAACAACATATGTTGTTATGCGGTTTGACCGATAAAGATCTTCGTAGATTATGTAGGAACCAATATGAGCATCCAGGTTCTGCTATTGGTTAATGACCAGAGATGAGTCTCGGTCATGTCTACATAGTTCTCAAACCCGTAGGGTCCGCACGCTTAACGTTCGATGACGACCGGTATTATGGGTTTATGTGTTTTGATGTATCGAAGGTTGTTCGAAGTCCCATATGAGATCACGGACATGACGAGGAGTCTCGAAATGGTCGAGACATAAAGATTGATATATTGGAAGGTTATATTCGGACATCCGAAGGGTTCCGGACGTCACCGGATAAATACCGGAGTACCGGGAGGTTACCGGAACCCCCCGGAGAATCTATGGGCCTTATTGGGCCCTAGTGGAGGAAGAGGGCAGCAAGGGAAGTGTGGGGCGCCCCCTAGGCCCAAACCTAATTGGTTTAGGGCTAGGGGGCTGGCCCCCCTTTTTCCTTCTTCTCCTCTCCTCTTTCCCTCCCTTCTCCTAGTAGGAATAGGAAAGGAGGGCCAATCCTACTTGGAGTAGGATTGCCCCTCCCTTGGCGCGCCTCCTCCCTTGGCTGGCCTCCTCCTCCCTCCCTCCTTTATATACGTGGGTGATACGTCCAAAACGTATCTATAATTTCTGCTTGCTCCATGCCTCTTTTGTGTGATATTGCTATGATATTTATGCACTTCCATACAATTTTAATCATATTTGGACTAACCTATTAACTCAGTGCACCCCAGTGTCAGTTTCTGTTTTCTGCTGTTTTTGTATTTCAGGTTTTCCCATTACGTAAACTGCCAGAAAAATTCCGGGAAAAATATATAAAAAATCAGCGTTCCGGAAGCTTCCATGCGGCCAAAGTAGGGCCGGAGGGGGGCCACCAGGGCTCCAGGCGGCCAGAGGGCGCGCCCCCCTCCTGGCCGCGCCGCCAGGGCGCCTGGGCCCCCCTGGCCTCCTCTGACGCCCCCCTTTGGCATATATTTACACCGCGTCCCAAAACCCTCGAGGACAGAACCCTTTTCTCTAGAAGCTATTCCGATCTCCGCCGCCATCGCCACCAAGTTTCGGGGGACCAGAATTCCTGTGCCGGCACCCTGCCGGGACGGGAAAGTGCCCCCGGATTCATATCCATCGACGTTGCTTCCTCCCTCCATGATGCGGGAGTAGTTCCTCCTCGGGGCTGAGGTTTTCTACCAGTAGCTATGTGGTCAATTCTCTCTCCCATGATGTGATCTTCGTTGTGATCATAGGCTATGTTAATCTAGGGTGATCCCATGATATTTCCCCTTCCTCTATGTATTGGATTGATGTACTCACTTGTCTTTATCTAGTATAATCTCCGAGACCAAGGTGACAGCGGTCTATTGGACATAGATTAGAAGAATATTTTCATGAGTGATTTCCTCTTTTGTGTGTGGATTGAAGATTGAGAGTCTCTTGGTGCTTGTCTTTGACTATCCTTGAGATATGTTGTGGTGATTGTGGTACTCTCTTTGGATGGCCGCGGTGACATTGGGAAATCCATAGATTGAGAACTACGAACTTAGAGGTGTGCTTTTGTAGCCCTACATAATTCTCGTCCTCTCTTGACCACAAAGGAATGACCTCTGAGTGCGTCTCCATTGCATGTTTTATGGGAAATATCATGTGATTCGATTATGTTAATGTTGTTGGGAGTTGCCACTAGTGAAAGTATGAAGCCTAGGCCTTGTTTCCACCAATGCAATACCATTTGTGCTCACGTTTACCACATGTTTGCTTGCTGAACTTTTTATTACAGATTTATATTACTTTGTTTTGCCATCCATATCACTTGCCATTTAACATCTCTTCGCCGAACTAGTGCACCTATACATCTGACAAGTGTATTAGGTGTGTTGGGGACACAAGAGACTTCTTGTATCTTGATTGCAGGGTTGCTTGAAAGGGGTACGTTCAACCTCCACTTCCCTGAGTTCGATAAACCTTGGGTTACTCACTTAAGGGAAATTTGTTGCTGTCCTACAAACCTCTGCTCTTGGAGGCCCAACACTGTCTACAAGAATAGAAGCGTGTGTAGACATCAAGCTATTTCTGGCGCCATTGCCGGGGAAGTGAGGTAAGTGAAGGTACCTTCTCTAGATCTTGCAATTAAATCTTTTCGTTTCTTGTTTTTAGTTTCACTAGTTATGTTTATGGAAAACCGCACTCTTAGTTCGTTGCTTGGGGAAGGCCGCTTTACCACACCCGTGGTATAGAAGTGTCCTCCACCTACTAAATGTATCCCGTTCCAAATACCACTTGGGATAATTGAAATAATTTTGAATGATTGCTATGATGGGACGGTAAATCCTAGTATTCATTTGTTGAAACTTACAGAACTTTGTGAGTTGTTTAAGATTTCAGGTTTGACAAGAGATGGAGTCATGAGGAAATTATTTGGCTTATCACTAAAAGGGAAAGCATTGGAATGGTATAGGATACTAGATGACTCTCACCTGCTGGATTGGGAAGAGATCCAGTATCTCTTTTACTCCAAGTTTTATCCTCTTCATGAAGTCCATGAGAATAGGAATTATGTTTATAATTTCTATCCTCATGACGGAGAGAGCATAGCTCAAGCTTGGGGGAGACTGAAAACGTTAATGCTAAAATGTCCTAACCATGGGCTCCCCAAAGATATGATTATTACTAATTTCTATGCGAGGCTCTCTCGACAGGATAAAGATTTGCTCGATGCTTCCTCTATGGGTTCTTTCACAAACGAAAAGATTGATGCTAAATGGGAACTCCTTGAAAGAATTCAATGCAACACTGAAAATTGGGAGATCGACAAAGGTAAAGAGTCAGGTATAATTTATGAGTATGATTGCATTAAGTCCTTTGTTGAAACTACAAGTTTTAATAAGTTTAGTGCTAAGTTTGGGCTTGATTCTCAACTCCTCGTTGATTTCCTCAAATCTTTTGCTTCACATCTGAATATGCCTAAGGAGGATTGGATCAAGCATCATGAAACTTTTAAAGAGATTTGCAAAGAAAATGAAATTGTTCATGATGATTGCAACATGCATGATCCAATTCCTAAAAATGAAGTTTTATATAAGCATGTTAATTTTTGTGGAGTGGATAGACCTTGTGAAAGGCCTATGATTGAAGAAGAGAAGTATTGTAAGCAACATAAGCATGAAAGAACAATCACTTGGGTCAAAGATTTAAATGAAATTGCTAGAGAATTGTGTGACCTTTATCCTTTTACTTGTGAACTTTGCTATATAAAGGGTCACTTTAATTTTCAATGCATGCACTTACAAAACATAACTGTTAACCAGTTGTGTGATAACATGATCACCTCTGATCTTTATGATGAGCTTATGTTATTTTTGATGTGTGAAGAGTTATCAGAAAAGACTTCTTGGCTAGATGTTAATGCCATAGGAATGAAAAACACTTTGCAAAATTGCCATCTCTATTGTGTTGTTAATTGCCATGAAAATGATTACATAAGTAAGATTAGAAAGGAGGGAACTTTACCAAAGTATAAAAATGTCTCTTATATTTCTGCCACTGTTCAAGATATCTTCCGATATGCCGATAAATCGGCCGATTTATCGCTTACCATTGTCTAACCGATAAGATAAATCGGCCGATAAATCAACCGAGATGGCGATAAATCGGCCGATATGCCGATAAACTGGCCGATTTACCCCTTATCATTTGTCGACCGATAAGTTCCCGATAAGCGATATCCCCAACATTGATTTCTGCTAATAAAAAGGAGAGTTTCTCCCAAGTTTCCCCTATTGTTTCTAATGATAAACCAGGATATGTGGAGAAGCTTCATCTCCGACCACTCCCTCCTAAGGTGAAGAAGGAGAAAAAGAAGAGGAGGAGGAAGAGGAGCAAGAAGGAAAAAGAATGGGTATCAACCTGGCCTGAGCATATTCCTCCCATCAACTTTTATCCTAACGGTTGTAAGTTTAAAGAAGAAGGTGAAGTTTATTGCCTTAATTATCATCTTGATGATACGTCCGTAGGTACTATTGAAGATGATTTTGATTATGATATGCATGTTACTTATTGTGATTGGGAAAATGATGATAATGCTACTTATGATCTTGAAAATCTTTTTGGTACCAACTCTGAAAGTAATGATATGGAAAGCTCTAAGCTTGGGGATGATAGGATTGCAAATCCTTTACCCACTAGTGATGTGACAATTGATAATTCTTTTGCTAGTAAGAATAAAGACAACATGTTTACAAATATAGTTGCTAGCAATGATAATGCTCTTCTCTACTATGATGATGTTATAACTCCAATCTATAGTGATTATAAAGGTACCTATGACATAAGGAGAAATTATCCTTATGAAACTTGTCATAATCATGGAGGGAATTACTCCCTTGTTGAAAACCATCTTCCTAATACACAATTAATCTATAGTGTTCAAGTTGTTTATGATAGTCCTACTCCCACTATTACCAATAAGAAAGATTATGCTTATGTGGAGAGTAAGAGTGCCTTTTTGCATGTGGATCATGGTAACAATGCTTTATGTGATGCTTATATTGTTGAGTTTATTCGTGATCCCACTGAAAATTATTATGAGAAGGGAACATATGCTTATAGATATTTCAATAATGTCAAGTTCCCTCTCTTTATGTTGAAGGTTTTGAAGCTGCACTTGTTTTGTCTTCCTATGCTTATTGCTTTGTGTTTCAATGAATTATTCTATTGCAATATTCCTATGCATAGGAAGCATGTTAGGCTTAAACGTGTTTGGTATTTGCTTCTTGATGCTCTCTTTTGTTCTTCAGCTCTTATTCCTACGAGAGCATCATTAAAGTCTTAAGCCTATCTTTATGGTTATAAAGAAAGAGCTCTAGGGAGACAACCCTTGTTATCTTTGCTTTCAGTTTTTAGTGGTCTTGATGTTTGTTACTACTGTAGCAACATCATTGTATCTTTATTTTTCAGCTTTGTGCCAAGTTTAGCCTCCGATTGCAAGAAATTTCAAAAGTTGTGATGTGCTGTCCAGGAAACAGATTCTGTCCTTGGACAGAAAAATTCGTATAAAATCACCAGATCATCTTTTTGGTCTGAATTTTTTCGACAGCGTGCTCTATACAATTGGCTTTCGGGCGTCTGTTCTGAGTTTTTTGATTTGAGTTGCAGAAGTGCCCCGAAACAATTATTTACTACCTGCTGGTCTGTTTTTCACAGATTCTGTCCTGTTTTGCCTTTTCTTCGTTTTGCAAACCTTGAGCTTGCTTTTTCTTTGCAAAAACCCTTTGGCAATCTTGAGAAACAGTAGCTCTTCAATATTATCCTTAATTCCAGCAAGGAAAAGTTATTTTATTATGGGTACTAACCTCGCTAATCAGATTATGATGAGTTATGTATGAAGGGAGTTTTCAAGTGTGCGAGAGAAGATGATAAAAAGATTCAGGAGGGTCAAACGCTCAAGCTTGGGGATGCCCCCGTGCACCCCCAAGAAATATTCAAGAAGACTCAAGCGTCTAAGCTTGGGGATGCCCCCGTACATCCCCTTCTCCATCAACAATTATCAGTTCGTCTTTCGTTCCACTATATTTTAATCACTTCATGTGTTATGTGCTATGCTTGGAGCGTCTTGCTTTTAGTTTCCTTTTTAGTTTTCTTTAGCTTTGCTTGCTGTTCATAACAAGTTGGAACCCATCTTTCTTTGTGTGGGAGAGAAACACGCTCCACTTCAACCTAGAACATAACATGGGATTTTCATGTTTATGTTTGCTGTGTATGTTCTTTGTCTTTCAATAGCTACTGTCATGTTCAGCTCTTAGTTTTCATGCTTTACTTTTTAAAGAGCTTTTGTTTAGTTGGTCGCTGGAACTCTCTTGAGTTATCATGCTTATCTTGTTTAGAGAGTTGGCTTCTGTTGCACTGGTTGATATGTCTATGATAAAAATGCTATGTGCATAATGGTGCTTAGTAGTTCATGTTTTCTTATGGTTAGTCTCAAAAAGCTGGGGGGTTCTTAATGTGTTATTGAATTACCAACATGATTTGTTTGCCTATGATGTGGTATGGTTTAGTGATATCTTCCTCCAAGAATTTATTTTGATTGACTTGGCATATGCTCACGCATATTTAAGACTGTAAAGAAAGTCTATCAAGCCTTGATGATCTTTAATTTCTGAGTAGCGATATAACTTCCATGCCCGATTAAATGTTGCTATGTCGCTCTGCATGATTATGACCGTCATTGCTCTCTTAGTTGGTCGCTCCCAGTCTTTTGCTAACCTTCGCCTGTACTAAGCGGACTGACTGCTTGTGCATCCAAAATCCTTTAAACCAATTATGCCATATGAGTCCACCATACCTTCCTATACATGGTATTTACTTGCCATTCCTAACGAAGACTTTCGTGTACCATCTCGAAATTAATCAAGAGCATTTCTCTTTTGTGCCTCTGTTTTAGCTCATGAGGAAGTAGTAGTTAATTCATGATCTTTTTAAGTTGGACAAGCTTCACCCCGGGATTGCATGTCTAATGTGCAAACCCCTAATACGAGAAGGAACTGGCAAAGAGTGCGCCCCGCTCATTAAAAAAATATACAACAAACAAACCCTCCTTTACGCTTTGTTCATGAGAAATCAGAAAACTTTGGCAGTGATAAACAAAGGAGATTAAGGGGATGTGATCGTCCTCGTACGGGAGCCGTTCCTCGAAACTTGTCCAGCTCGAGAAGTAATTGAGTTATCTACTAGCATTCGTTGACGAAATATGCATATCCCAAAAATAATTTTTACCTTTGTTTTTAAAAACCCAGAGCTCTGGTACATGTTTAGTTTTTGTTTCCGACCACGGGTTTTCAACCTTGCCAACAAAAGCCACGGTTCGAGAGTCTCCACCTTCTTTCTTTAAATCACCAACTATTGAGAGCATGATTGTCATTCTGAGTGTAATGTGCATTGTCCCAAAGTACCATTGTCTTCTGCATGACTATGATATCGTTTATTCTGAAATCATTGTATCTAGTCGTCACTTAAACTTTGGAGGTGCCCCTGCATTTATGTTTTGCTTCACTAAAGGGGGCAAGCGAGCTATCACTTTGTCATGTTTGCACACCATGCTCACTGCAAATCTATTGAGTGTTTCAGTATCATATTGTAAAACTTTCAGTTCTTTGTGATATTCCCATGAGGCAACTTAATTACTACAGATTCATTATCTCAGTAAGCCTTTGTCATGTGACTATGAAAAGTTCTTATATGGTTAATAGCATGTCACCATAGAAATTATGCTTGTTATCATTTACCTACTCGAGGACGGGCAGGAATTAAGCTTGGGGATGTTGATACGTCCAAAACGTATCTATAATTTCTGCTTGCTCCATGCCTCTTTTGTGTGATATTGCTATGATATTTATGCACTTCCATACACTTTTGATCATATTTGGACTAACCTATTAACTCAGTGCACCCCAGTGCCAGTTTCTGTTTTCTGCTGTTTTTGTATTTCAGGTTTTCCCATTACGTAAACTGCCAGAAAAATTCCGGGAAAAATATATAAAAAATCAGCGTTCCGGAAGCTTCCATGCGGCCAAAGTAGGGCCGGAGGGGGGCCACCAGGGCTCCAGGCGGCCAGAGGGCGCGCCCCCCCTCCTGGCCGCGCCGCCAGGGCGCCTGGGCCCCCCTGGCCTCCTCTGACGCCCCCCTTTGGCATATATTTACACCGCGTCCCAAAACCCTCGAGGACAGAACCCTTTTCTCCAGAAGCTATTCCGATCTCCGCCGCCATCGCCACCAAGTTTCGGGGGACCAGAATTCCTGTGCCGGCACCCTGCCGGGACGAGGAAGTGCCCCCGGATTCGTATCCATCGATGTTGCTTCCTCCCTCCATGATGCGGGAGTAGTTCCTCCTCGGGGCTGAGGTTTTCTACCAGTAGCTATGTGGTCAATTCTCTCTCCCATGATGTGATCTTCGTTGTGATCATAGGCTATGTTAATCTAGGGTGATCCCATGCTATTTCCCCTTCCTCTATGTATTGGATTGATGTACTCACTTGTGTTTATCTAGTATAATCTCCGAGACCAAGGTGACAGCGGTCTATTGGACATAGATTAGAAGAATATTTTCATGAGTGATTTTCTCTTTTGTGTGTGGATTGAAGATTGAGAGTCTCTTGGTGCTTGTCTTTGACTATCCTTGAGATATGTTGTGGTGATTATGGTACTCTCTTTGGATGGCCGCGGTGACATTGGGAAATCCATAGATTGAGAACTGAACTTAGAGGTGTGCTTTTGTAGCCCTACATAATTCTCGTCCTCTCTTGACCACAAAGGAATGACCTCCGAGTGCGTCTCCATTGCATGTTTTATGGGAAATATCATGTGATTCGATTATGTTAATGTTGTTGGGAGTTGCCACTAGTGAAAGTATGAAGCCTAGGCCTTGTTTCCACCATTGCAATACCATTTGTGCTCACGTTTACCACATGTTTGCTTGCTGCACTTTTTATTACAGATTTATATTACTTTGTTTTGCCATCCATATCACTTGCCATTTAACATCTCTTCGCCGAACTAGTGCACCTATACATCTGACAAGTGTATTAGGTGTGTTGGGGAGAGAAGAGACTTCTTGTATCTTGATTGCAGGGTTGCTTGAAAGGGGTACGTTCAACCTCCACTTCCCTGAGTTCGATAAACCTTGGGTTACTCACTTAAGGGAAATTTGTTGCTGTCCTACAAACCTCTGCTCTTGGAGACCCAACACTGTCTACAAGAATAGAAGCGTGTGTAGACATCAGTGGGGAGGGGGCATCCAAATACACACAAGTTTATTTATTAGCCGTGTGCGGTGCCCCCCTCCACAGTTACACACCTCGGTTATATCATTGCAGTGCTTAGGCGAAGCCCTGCGCCGGTAACTTCATCATCACCGTCACTTCGCCGTCGTGCTGACGAAACTCTCCCGCGACACTCAACTGGATCAAGAGTTCGTGGTACGTCATCGAGCTGAACGTGTGCTGAACGCGGAGGTGCTGTACGTTCGGTACTTGGATCGGTTGGATCGCGAAGACGTTCAACTACATCAACCGCGTTAATAAACGCTTCCGCTTTCGGTCTATGAGGGTACGTGGACACACTCTCCCCGCTCGTTGCTATGCTTCTCCTAGATAGATCTTGCGTGATCGTAGGTAAATTTTTTGAAATACTACATTCCCCAATAGTGGCATCATGAGCCAGGTCTATGCGTATATGATATGCACAAGTAGAACACAATGAGTTGTGAGTGATAATAGTTATACTGCTTACCAGCATGTCATACTTTGATTCGGCGGTATTGGGAGATGAAGCGGCCCGAACCGACATTACGCGTACACTTAGGCGAGACTAGTTTCACCGTTACGAGCACTCGTTGCTTAAAGGTGACCGGCGGGTGTTTGTCTCTCTCACTTTAGTTGAATTGAGTGTGACTACGCCAGGTCCTTGTGAAGGTTAAAACAACACACTTGACGAAAAATCATTGTGGTTTTGTATGCGTAGGTAAGAATGGTTCTTGCTAAGCCCGTAGCAGCCACGTAAATCTTGCAACAACAAAGTAGAGGACGTCTAACTTGTTTTTGCAGGGCATGTTGTAATGTGATATGGTCAAGACGTGATGAGTTATACGTTATTGTATGAGATGATCATGTTTTGTAAATTATTGGCTGCCGACAGGAGCCTTATGGTTGTCTCTTTATTGTATGAATTGCGAAGGCCATGTAATTGCTTTACTTTATCACTATGAGTTAGCGATAGTAGTAGTAGCAATAGTTGGTGAGACGACCACGACACTACGATGAAGATCATGGTGTCAAGCCGTTGACGATGGAGATCATGACGATGCTTTGGAGATGGAGATCAAAAGCACAAGATGATGATGGCCATATCATGTCACATATTTTGATTACATGTGATGTTTATCTTATTATGCTTCTTATTTTGCTTAGTACGACGGTAGCATTATAAGATGATCCCTTACAAAATTTCAAGGTACAAGTGTTCTCCCTGAGTATGCACCGTTGCAAAAGTTCGTCGTGCTGAGACACCACGTGATGATCAGGTGTGATAAGCTCTACGTTCAAATACAACGGGTGTATGATAATTTTGCACATGAAGAATACTCGGGTTAAACTTGACGAGCCTAGCATGTACAGACATGGCCTCAGAACACTGGAGACCGAAAGGTCGAGCGTGAACCATATAGTAGATATGATCAAGATAATATGTTCACCATTGAAAACTACTCCATTTCACGTGATGATCGGACATGGTTTAGTTGATATGGGTCACGCGATCATTTAGATGACTAGAGGGATGTCTATCTAAGTGGGAGTTCTTAAGTAATATGATTAATTGAACTTTAATTTATCATGAACTTAGTCCTGGTAGTATTTGCAAATTATGTTGTAGATCAATAGCTCGCGTTTTAGCTCCCCTATGTTTTGTTACGTTCCTAGAGAAAACTAAGTTGAAAGATGTTAGTAGCAATGATGTGGACTAGGTCCGTGATCTGAGGATTATCCTCATTGCTGCACATAAGTATTATGTCCTTGATGCACCGCTAGGTGACAAACCTATTGCAGGAGCAGATGCATACATTATGAATGTTTAACAAGCTCGGTATGATGACTACTTGATAGTTTAGTGCACCATGCTTTACGGCTTATAACCGGGACTTCAAAAATGTTTTGAACGCCACAGAGCATATGAGATGTTCCAAGAGTTGAAAATAGTATTTCAGACCCATGCCCGTGTCAATAGGTATGCGACCTCTGACAAGTACTTTGCCTACAAGATGGAGGAGAATAACTCAACCAATGAACATATGCTCAGAATGTGTGAGTACTACAATCACTTGAATCAAGTGGGAGTTAATCTTCCAGATAAGATAGTGACTGACAGAGTTCTCTAGTCACTATCACCAAGTTACTAGAACTTCGTGATGAACTATAATATGCAAGGGATAATGAAAACAATACCCGAGCTCTTCGTGATACTGAAATCAACGAAGGTAGAAATCAAGAAAGAGCATCAATTGTTGATGGTTAACAAGACCACTAGTTTCAAGAAAAGGGCAAGGGGAAGAAAGGGAACTTCAAGAAGAATGGTAAGCAAGTTGTCACTCCCGTGAAGAATCCCAAAGCTGGACCTAAGCCTGAAATTAAGTGCTTCTAAACTGCAAATGAAATGGTCACTAGAAGCGGAAGTTCCCCGAATATTTGGCGGATAAGAAGGATGGCGAAGTAAACAAAGGTATACTTTATATACATATTGATAATGTGTACCTCACTATTGTTCATAGTAGCACCTGGGTATTTGATACTTGTTCGATTGCTAAGATTAGTAAACTCGAAACAGGAGTTGCAGAACAAACGAAGACTAGTTGATGGTGAGGTGACGATGTGTGTTGGAAGTAGTTTCAATACTGATATGGTCATCATCGCACACTCCATGTACTTTTGGGATTAGTGTTAAACCTAAATAAATGTTATTTGGTGTTTGCGTTGAGCATGAACAAGATTGGATCGTGTTTATTGCAATACGGTTATTCATTGAAGTGAGAGAATAATTGTTATTCTGTTTACATGAATAAAACCTTCTACGGTCATACACCCAAGGTGAATGGTTTATTAAATCTCGATCATAGTAAATACACATATTAATATTATTGAAGCCAAAAGATGATAATGATAGTGCAACTTATTTGTGGCACTGCCGTTCAGGTCATATTGGTGTAAAGCGCATGAAGAAACTCCATGCTGATGGGCTTTTGGAATCACTTGATTTTGAATCACTTGGTGCTTGCGAACCATGCCTCGTGGGCAAGATGACTAAAACTCCGTTCTCCGGAACAATGGAGCAAGCAACTGACTTATTGGAAATCATACATACTGATGTATGTGGTCCAATGAGTGTTGAGGCTCGCGGCGGGTATCGTTATTTTCTGACCTTCACAGATCATTTGAGCAGATATGGGTATATCTACTTGATGAAGTACAAATCTGATACATTTGAAAGGTTCAAAGAATTTCAGATTGAAGTAGAGAATCATCGTAACAAGAAAATAAAGTTTCTACGATCTGATCGCGGAGGAGAATATTTGAGTTATGAGTTTGGTCTTCATTTGAAACAATGTGGAATAGTTTCACAGCTCACGCCACCTGGAACACCACATCGTAATGGCGTGTCTGAACATCGTAACTGTACTTTATTAGATATGGTGCGATCTATGATGTCTCTTTCCGGTTTACCATTATCGTTTTGGGGTTATGCATTAGAGACACCTGCATTCACGTTATATAGGGCACCATCTAAATCCGTTGAGACGACACCGTATGAACTATGGTTTGGCAAGAAACCTAAGTTGCCATTTCTTAAAGTTTGGGGTTGTGATGCTTATGTGAAAAAACTTCGACCTGATAAGCTCGAACCCAAATAGGAGAAATGCGTATTCATAGGATACCTAAAAGAAACCATTGGGTACACCTTCTATCACAGATCCAAAGGCAAGATCTTTGTTGCTAAAAATGTTTCCTTTCTAGAGAAGGAGTTTCCCTCGAAAGAAGTGAGTGGGAGGAAAGTATAACTTGATGAGGTAATTGTACCTTCTCCTGAGTTGGAAAGTAGTACATCACAGAAACTAGCTCCAGTGATTCCTACACCGATCAGTGAGGATGCTAATGATGATGATCATGAAACTTCAGATCAAGTTACTACTAAACCTAGTAGGTCAACCAGAGTACGTTCCACACCAGAGTGGTACGGTAACCTGGTTCTGGAAGTCATGTTACTAGACCATGATGAACCTACGAACTATGAGGAAGCGATGATGAGCCAAAATTTCACAAAATGGCTCGAGGCCATGAAATCTGAGATAGGATCCATGTATGAGAACAAAGTGTGGACTTTGGTGGACTTGCCCGATGATCAGCAAGCCACTGAGAATATATGGATCTTTAAGAGGAAGACGGACGGTGATGGTAGTGTTACTATCTACAAAGCTCGACTTGTGATTTTTTTTTGACAACTTCAAGGTGTTGACTACGACGAGATTTTCTCATTCGTAGCGATGCTTAGAGTCTGTCCGAATCATGTTAAAAATTGACGCATTTTATGAAATCTGGCAAATGGATGTCAAAACTGCATTCCTTGTGGATTCCTTAAAGAAGAGTTGTATATGATGCAACCAGAAGGTTTTGTCGATCCTAAAGGTGCTAACAAAGCGTGCAAGCTCCAGCGATCCATTGATGGACTGGTGCAAGCCTCTCAGAGTTGGAATATACACTTTGATAGTGTGATCAAAGCATTTTGTTTTATATGGACTTTTAGTGAAGCCTGTATTTACAAGAACATGAGTGGGAGCACTACAACCTTTCTGATAAGTATATGTGAATGGCATATTGTTGATCGGAAAAGATGTAGAATGTTCTGGAAAGCATAAAGGATTGTTTAAAAGGAGTTTTCAATAAAAGACCTCGATGAAGCTGCTTACATATTGGGCACCAAGATCTATAGAGATAGATTAAGATGCTTGATAAGATGTTCAATGAGTACATACCTTAATAAGATTTTGAAGGAGTTCAAAATGGATCAGTCAAAGAAGGATTATTGCCTGAGTTGTAAGGTATGAAGTTGAGTAAGACTCGAAACCCGACCACGACAGAAGATAGAGAAAGAATGAAAGTCATTCCCTATGCCCTAGCCATAGGTTCTATAAAGTATGCCATGCTATGTACCAAACCTGTTGTGTACCTTACCATGAGTTTGGCAAGGAGGTACAATAGTGATCCAGGAGTAGATCACTGGACATCGGTCAAAATTATCCTTAGTTACTGGATGACTAAGGAAATGTTTCTCGATTATGGAGGTGATAAAGAGTTCGTCCTAAAGACTTACGCCTATGCAAGCTTTGAAACTAATCCAGATGACTCTAAGTATCAATGTGGGAGCAATTAGCTAGAGTAGCTCCATGCAGAGCATTGTACACATAGAAATTTGTGAATTACATACATATCTGAATGTAACAGACCCGCTGACTAAACTTCTCTCACGAAGCAAAACATGATCACACCATAGTACTCTTTGGGTGTTAATCACATGCCGATGTGAACTAGATTGTTAACTCTAGTAAAACCTTTGGGTGTTGGTCACATGGCGATGTGAACTATGTGTGTTATTCACATAACGATGTGAACTATTAGTATTAAACCACATGGCGATGTGAACTAGATTATTGACTCTAGTGCAAGTGGGAGACTGAAGGAAATATGCCCTAGAGGCAATAATAAAGTTGTTATTTATATTTCCTTATATATCATGATAAATGTCTTTTATTCATGCTATAATTGTATTAACCGGAAACTTGATACACGTGTGAATAGATAGACAAAACAGAGTGTCCCTAGTATGCCTCTACTAGACTAGCTCGTTAATCAAAGATGGTTATGTTTCCTGACCATAGAAATGTGTTGTAATTTGATCAACGTGATCACATCATTATGAGAATGATGTGATGGACAAGACCCATCCGTTAGCTTAGCATTATGACCGTTTAGTTTTACTGCTATTGCTTTCTTCATGACTTATACATGTTCCTCTGACTAAGAGATTATGCAACTCCCGAATATCGGAGGAACACCTTGTGTGCTATCAAACGTCACAACGTAACTGGGTGATTATGAAGATGCTCTATAGGTGTCTCCGAAGGTGTTTGTGGTGTTGGCATAGATCGAGAATAGGATTTGTCACTCCGAGTGTCGGAGAGGTATCTCTGGGCCCTCCGGTAATATAAACTATAATAAGCCTTGCAAGAAAAAGACTAATGAGTTAGTCACGAGATGATGTATTACGGAACGAGTAAAGAGACTTGCCGGTGATGAGATTGAACTAGGTATGATGATACCGACGATCGAATCCCGGGCAAGTAACATACCGATGACAAAGGGAACAACGTATGTTGTTATGCGGTTTGACATATAAAGATCTTCGTAGAATATGTAGGAACTAGTATGAGAATCCAGGTTCTACTATTGGTTAATGACCGGAGATGAGTCTCGGTCATGTATACATAGTTCTCGAACCCGTAGGGTCCGCACGCTTAACGTTCGATGACAATCGGTATTATGAGTTTATGTGTTTTGATGTACCGAAGGTTGTTCGGAGTCCTGATGAGATCACGGACATGACGAGGAGTCTCAAAATGGTCGAGACATGAAGATTGATATATTGGAAGGTTATATTCGGACACCGGAAGGGTTCTAGAGGTCACTGGATAAATACCGGAGTACCGGGAGGTTACCGGAACCCCCCGGGGAGTCTATGGGCCTTATTAGGCCCTAGTGGAGGAAGAGAGCAGCAAGGGAAGTGTGGGGCGCACCCCCTAGTCCCAAGCCGAATTGGTTTAGGGCTAGGGGGCCGTCCCCCTTCTTTCCTTGTTGTCCTCTCCTCTTTCACTCCCTTCTCCTAGTAGGAATAGGAAAGGAGGGCCAATCCTACTTGGAGTAGGATTGCCCCTCCCTTGTAGCGCCTCCTCCCTTGGTCGGCCTCCTCCTCCCTCCCTCCTTTATATGCGTGGGGAGGGGGCACCCCAATGACACACAAATTGATTTCTTAGCCGTGTGCGGTGCCCCCCTCCACAGTTACACACCTCGGTCATATCGTTGCAGTGCTTAGGCGAAGCCCTGCGCCAGTAACTTCATCGTCATCGTCACCACGCCGTCGTGCTGACGAAACTCTCCCGCGATACTCAACTGGATCAAGAGTTCGTGGGACGTCATCGAGCTGAACGTGTGCTGAACGCGGAGGTGCCCTACGTTCGGTACTTGGATCGGTTGGATCGCGAAGACGTTCGACTACATCAACCGCGTTACTAAAATGCTTCCGCTTTCGGTCTACGAGCGTACGTGGAAACACTCTCCGCGCTCGTTTCTATGCTTCTCCTAGATAGATCTTGCTTGATCGTAGGTAAAATTTTGAAATACTACGTTCCCCAACAATAGCGCTAGTTGGGGACAACCCAATATTTATCTTTATTTGTTTTCTATTATGTTTCTCAATAAGCACACAATTATGCCTATTTTTTGGATGTGTTTTTGTGTTCTAATTAGTGTTTGTGCCAAGCAAAGCCTTTGGGATGATTTGGTTGATTGTTGATTTGATTTTGTGCAAATAACAGAAACTTTTGCATCCAGTAGTAGTATTGTCAGCAATTGCTGGAGAGTGAACAATTTCTGAAAATTTTACACGTAATTGATACAAAAATTTCCCACGTTGTCCCGAGTTTTCAGAATTTGGAGAGTTGCATAAGTATAGTCATTAATTAAAGCTTTACAAACAGTTCTGTTTTTGACAGATTCTGTTTTTATTGCATTGTTGGCTAGTTTTGGTTAATCTATGGGTTGTATCGGGGGTGGGGTGGGGGTGGGGTGGGGGTGGGGGGGGGTATAAACCATGGTGACTTTAGAATATAGTAGGCATAATGCAATAATGAAATATGAATGGGTTTGTAACAGTACTTAACGTAAGGATTGGATACTAACAGATCTCATGAGTTTTCTGTTGAGTCTTGTGTGGTGAAGTTTTCAAGTTTTGGGTGAGATCACGATGGATGAAGGAATAAGGATTGGAAAGAGCCTAAGCTTTGGGATGCACAAGGTACCCCAAGGTAATATTCAAGGACTCCCAAGCAACTAAGCTTGAGAAGGCATCCCCTCTTTGTTCTAATGACCATCAGTAATTTTACTTGGAGCTATATTTTTATTCATCACATGTTATGAATTTTGCTTGGAGCATCGTGTATTATATGAGTCCTTGTTTTGTTTGCTTTTTAGTTTGTCACAATCATTGTTTCTGGACACACCTTTTTGAGAGGGGCACACATTATCTATAATTTGTTAGAATACTATATGTGCTTCACTTATATCTTTTGAGCTAGGAAGTTGCTCTAGTGCTTCACTTACATCTTTTTTAGCGGCGCTGGTTATATTTTGAAGAAATATTTGCACTCACATGCTTCAATTATATATTTTTGAGAGTTGATAATAGTAATGGTAATTTTCTCAAGATATGAATTTGGTCCCAATATGATGAATATCCATGAAGGATATAATAAAAACTTTCATGTAGATCACTAGATATGATAAGTTTGATTCCTTGCAATAGTTTTGCGATATGGAGATAATAATATGTGAGTGATGCTAGTGAGTAACTGTGATTTACTAAGAATATTGGTGTTAAGGTTTGTGATCCCTATGCATGCACTTAAAGTCAATAGTTATGCAACGAAGTTATATCCTACTTATGGTGCATTATCTGTGTTAGTTATGTTCAATGCATGTTTACGACCATTTTCGTTTTCTAGTTTGTTGCTTCTCAATCTATTTGCTAGCCTCCATTTATACTAAGCAGAAATACTGCTTGTGCATCCAACTCCTTAAACCCAAAGTTGTGCCAAATGAGCCCACTATATCTACCTATAAGCGGTATTTACATGGCGTCCCAAGTAATTTTGCATGTGCCAACTCTAAACCTTCAAAATAAACTTCCGTTTTGTATGCCCGTGCCGCTCATGAAGCGGCAGTGGGCGACAAATATCTTTCAGGCTAGGCGGGTTATTCTCAAGAACTATTTATTCACTTGTCATAGCACGGGAAAGTGGTAGGTAATAGGGATGCCCAGTCCCACAATGAATGAAAAATAACAATAAACTCCTTGGAAAGTGAAAATTTTGGAATGCACTCGTGGATACGGCTAGCCATGGATTGTGAAATAATGGTGGAAAGGAAATCAACTTTATTTTCTATTTGGGAACCGCCTATAATGTGTCTAGCATGGAAGATGTTAGGAACTCTTGGTCGTGATGTTGACAGGAAAAGCATGCGTCTCAAAATAATTTTATCTCTTTGTTTTAAACCTTGAGCTCCGACACCTCTACAAACCTCTGCTTCCCTCTACGAAGGACCTATCTATTTACTTCTATGCAATTTTTATTTTTATTTTGAGTCTCCATCTTCTCTTATAAAACACGAACTGGAGGGTACTAATGTGATACTTGTGCATTGTATGCATTTAATATTGAGTGTGTTTACTAAATGGATCAATAACCGAGCATAATGGGCTAGGGATAACTTTATTTAGCATTGATATTTTGAAAGACATGGTTGCTTGTTGGTATGCTTGAGTATTTATATTTTCATGTCAAACTATAGACTATTGCTTTGAATCATTCAAGTCCAAATACCCATGGCATACAAGAAAAAAGTATATGATGAATATGATAGGTAGCATTCCACATCATTTTTTTGTTTTTATCATTTACCTACTTTAGGGCGAGCGGGAATCAAGCTTGGGGATGCTTGATATGTCTCCAACGTATCTATTTTTTAATACATATCATTTTTGGGAATAACCTATTAACTTAGTGCTCAGTGCCAGTTGTTGTTTCTTTTGCCTGTTTTTGGTTTTTAATATCAATATCAAACAAAGTCCAAACGCCACTAACAATTTTGAAGATTTTTTTCTGGATAAAAGAGACACTGGAAGCTTCGGGAGAGGGCCAGAAGATGGAAGGTGGGCCCACGAGGCACCAGGGAGCGCCCAGGGGGGTGGCCACACCTTGGTGGCTCACGGGGCCCATAGAGCTCCGTTTGACCTAATTCTACCTCTATAAATTCTGTAAAATCGAGAAACCAATAGAAAACCATACGAAATACTTTTTCCACCGCTGCAAGTTCCTGTTCTCGAGACATCCCATCTGAAGGCCTTTTACGACACTCTGCCGGAGGGAGAATCAAGCACGGAGGGGCCCTACATCAACCTTGCCGTCCTTTCGATTATGTGTGAGTAGTTTACCATAGACCTACGAGTCCATAGTTAGTAGTTAGATGGCTACTTCACTCTCTGTGATGTTCAATACAATGTTCTCTTTGATATTCTTCGAAATCTATTTGATGTAAAATGACTTTCTGTGGTGTGTTTTTTGGGATCCGATGAATTGTGAGTTTATGATTAAATTATCCATTTATATTATTTGAGTTTTCTCTGAACTCTTTTATGCATGATTATTATAGCTTCGTATTTGTCTTGGATCTATTGATTTGGTTTGGCCAACTGGATTGACTTATCTTGCAATGGGATATGTGTTTTGCTACAAGTTCGATCTTGCGGTGCTCATCCCAAGTGACGAAAGGTTCATGATGCATATTTGTATCGTTGCCATTAAGGATAAAAATATGGGGTTTATTCATGCGTGAGTTTACTTTGTCTACATCATGCCTTCTTGCTTAACGTGTTACTCTGTTCTTTGTGAACGTAATACTCTAGATGCATGCTGGATAGCGGTCGATGGGTGGAGTAATAGTAGTAGATGCAGAATCATTTTAGTCTACTTGTCTCGGGCGTGATGCCTATATATGATCATTGCCTTGGATATAGTCATGATTATTTATTTTTCTATCAGTTGCGCAACTGTAATTTGTTTATCCACCATATGCTATTTTCAAGAGAGAAGCCTCTAGTGAAAACTATGCCCCGGGTATACTTTTATCATAGATGATTAACTAAAAGTACCTTGCTGCACTTTTTCTTTTCTACAAAATTTAATCTTGCAAGTAATCGTCAAGGGATCGACAACCTCTTGTTCGCGTTGGGCGAAAGTATTTGTTAGCTTATGTGCAGATACTGCTAACAAAGTGTTGCATGATTCTTCTACTGGATTGATAACCTTAGTTCTTAATTGTAATGCCCAGGATGGGACTATATCTCCTACGTGTCGAGGCACGACTTAAAGATATAAGCCCATCCTAGAATGATCTCAAGTTTGGTATCTTTGCACGACTCATGTAAAAGAGGGATTAAATTGCAAAAGAAGATAGTTGGCTTACACTCGCCACTTCACACAATACATTACATAAGCAATCATCATTCAAAACATCACAACCCGACTACGGGTGAAGATCCAAAGAAAGATACCAAACAACATAAAACCACAGGTCAGGATCGAATCCTAGTAGAAACCACTACTGAACGTCGAAACGCCACAAGCATACGGCCAAACTCTTCATCGAACTCCCGGAAGTTCTGATCCATCTCCTGTATCAAACTCGGCTGAACCTGCAACTGGTGTGGTGAAGTAACTGTGAGCCACAGAGGACTCAGCAATCCCGTTCCCGGGTAACAAGACTATTTAAGCCTTGGGTGAGGGTAAGGCTGAAGAAAAGAATATGAGGTGAAGGAAAAACAAGAGTCTGCAGCAGCAACTAGCACTAACTTACGCGAAAGAGAGCGAGAAGAGAAGTGCCTCGGTCGAGAGATGATCACGAAGTGATCCTAACTAAAGCCGGTCAAACATAACCCCACCGTGTTCAACTCCCGAATCCCTATTCAGAAATTGACAGTCACGGTACACACGCTGGTAGTGTATTGAAACATTGTGTCAAGTTATCTACAACCGGAATTAACAAGCTCCCATCTGCCACATAACCGCGGGCACGGCTTTCGAAAGTTCAAACCCTGCAGGGGTGTTCCAACTTGGCCCATCACAAGCCCACGATCCGCGAAGTCGCAACTCCATAGGTGGGAAGACCCGAGTATTCTCGGAATCCCCTGCTCAAGTTAAACCGAACTAAGGTAAGGCTAATCCAGCAAATCCTCCCGGCGTGTCGACACCCTGATAGTAGCCGCGCGTATCTAAGTCTCAGGACACGACCGGATGAGTCATCCTACAGGTTTTTACCAAACCTCAAGTTTCCTTGAGGTGGCCCCGCAGTCTGCTCGTTTCGGACCAACACTCATGTGGAGCACTGGCCCGGGGGGTTGAATTAAAATAAAAGGGATAGCTAGTCCACATGCAAGTTTTTTTATTAGTTATTAGGCAAATAGTACCAATGTTGGGATTTGCTGGAAAAGACTTAGCACTTAGCGGTTTATAAAGGGGGTCCCATACACCCCAACCGTGTTAGGAACGCATAATCAAGGAACATAACACCGGTTTATACGGTTCCTAACGGCATGAGTGGAACAAAACACCAAGCAAAAGGCTTAGCCTTCCACCCTTGCCAATATATAGATGATTTCATTTTAAGCATTTATATAGTGTGATATAACCCAACCACTTCAACATGAAGCAAGCATCTTCAATCTTCACCTGCAACTAACAATGCTATAAGAGGGGCTGAGCGAAGCGTACTTAGCCAAGCAACGGTTTGCGTAGGTAGGGTGGTTAAACAAGGCAATGGTTACAAGTAGGAGGCTGACAAGAAGATCATGGGCATCGAGGCAACACTATAGAGCGGAACTACTAGCAATAGGCAAAGATAGTAATGGTATCCGGGTTCGGTCATCTTGCCTGGGATTCCACAAGGGAGAAGAACGGATCCAAGAAGTAGGCGGAGCAACACAGACGAGCGAAACCTCACAACTCCGGAACGAAACCGAAGCTAACAAAAGAAGCAACCGAAAAGAAAAGAAACAACACGGTAAACACACAATCATAAACATGGCATATGATGCACAAACAAGGATGATGCATGTCCGGCTTAAATATGCATGGCATGGCAAAGTGCACAAACAAATACTACAAGTTAAGTGGAGATCAATATGCAACGAGTTGCATATTGACGAAACACCACATTTAATTATTTAGTTGACTCTCATTTAATTACAAGACAAGATTAAATGTTTTTAACATGGCAAGAGGTGAAACAAAATAAAACTACACTATTTAGGCATTTTAAATGAGGCCGGAAATAACAACAACATATCCGGAAAATCCCCATGAGCATGTTTAATAATTATAAAGCAACAACAATTAAACATTTTAGTGTTGTTAACATGATGCGGATGACATGACCAAGTTTATGCAATTTTATTAAAAGGTTGACAAGAAGAAGACATGAAGTATTGTCACCGTGGTGGAAGAAAGGGTGCCACGGCAACGATCCGAAATGAAGCAAAGGCAACAACTCGGTTCCGGTAACCCGTTGAGAGACCGAAGCAAAAGCAAAGGCGGAGTGATCGAGTCGAACAAGATGAAAGGTGGGGCGATCCCGTTACCGGGTTCCCACGAGTCGGTGACGAGGCAATCGAGGAACATGACAAAAGATGAAACGGACACGAAGCACACACGGGAGACATTTCATACAACACAACAAGCATCACACGGGTCACGTCTCGGGGTTATACCTTCGAAGCGTTCTCTCTCGAAGTGGTTCGAGATCGTAGAGGAAGGAGTCGTTCTCGGAAGTCGTACACGGGTCGTAGAGGAAGTAGCCGTTCACGTGGCGGTAGTTGTACTCGGGCGACGGTAGAGGAAGTAGTGGTACTCGGCGACGGTAGATGTACTCGTTCCGTTCGGTCTTGCCGGTCTCGTCTCGAGTCGTAGATGTACATGCCGTCGAGGTACTTGAGGGTTCCGATGACTCCGGCGTGGGTAGTGGTACTTGGTGTTTCCGGGCGTCGGTAGTCGTACACGGGGCGACGGTAGTTGTTCACGTTCGCGTCTTGGTTCATGGTCGGATGAGCTCGGACGTCGTGGTACTTGCCGTAGGGGTTCATGAGGTCGTCGTGTAGAGGTACTCGTCACGGTTCGTAGACGTTCGGTTTTTTCGTAGATGTACTTGACGCGTCTCCGAGATCCTGGGATAACAACCACAGCCACAACAACAAAAACGGCAGCAAAGGCAGCAGCGACATGGCAAAAAAAAACACAGCAGCAGCGCGGGTTTTGGCGCTGCAGAGGAGGGAACCGAGGAGCTGCGGCCACGGGGACGACGAGGGCGCCATGGCGCTGGAGAAGCTGGATACGAGGCAGCAAAACTCCAAGGCGAGGCAGTGGCGCAGAGGCGCTCGGGAGGAGGCCAGGGAGCTCGCGCAGGACGGAGAAGGGAGGGTCCTGGGGGGCCGGCGCGCTCGCTGGAGAGGAGCAGCCCGAGGCCGCGGCGGTCGCGCTGCGGTGCTGAGGCTCCTCGTTCGGAGGGAAGGCGGCTGAGGGAGACAACGGCGACGGAGGCAGGGCGGCTTCTGGCCGCTGGCGATGCGGGAACGGAGGCGAGGGGCCCGGTCGCAGGAGCCAGGGCGCGTCGAGGGGGAGCCGCTCGGCCTCGCGGGCGCCAGGCGCGGAGGACGTCGGGCGAGGAGGATCCAGGCGGGGCCGGCCCTGGCCCGACGGCGGCGGGGCGCGCTGCACCTGCGAGACGCCGGCTGCTGGAGGGAGAAAGGTGCGGGGAAGGAGCTGGAACGGAGGGAGGCAGGAGGGAGGATGAGCCAGGCACGGGCTCCTGGACGAGGGCGCGAGAGGCGAAGGGGCTCGAGGGACGGGCGTCGAGGGAGAGAGGGAACGGGTCGAGGGACAGAGGGAGAGGGCGAAAGCGAGGGGTGGCGGCGCTGGTTCGATGGGAGGAGGAGCGAGCGAGGAGAAAGGGATCGCTAGGGTTCGGCGGTCGGGACTGGAGGGAGATGGGCCAGATGGCCAGGAGGCTGGAGGCTGGGCCTCGGAAGCAGAGATGGCCGGCTGTTTCTTCCTTTTTTTTCAGTAGTTTCCCCCAAAAAACAGAAAACAACAAGAAAAGAAAAGGAAGGAGGAAAGAGGGGGGTTTAGGGAAAAGTTGCACAAAGGTTAATTTTGTCGGGCTCGTAAAAATGAGCACGACCGGAGAAAAATAGAAAAGGCATGATCGGAAAATAATTCAAACATATTTGAATTTAATTCAAATGGGTTTGAACTAAGACTTGATTAATGAGGTGTCCAAAAATGTTCAAATTTTCGGAGGAACCTCGAAACAACGGAAAAGAATTATTGGCAAGGTTTTACAGAGAAACTAGAATTAAGAGACATGGGGAAAAATTATGCAAGTGTGTTTGAGTAATTCCAAAGAATGGAATATTTTAATATAGCTCCCTAAAATAATGAGAGACTTTTATATGTTATAAAGAGAAGTCACCTTCCCTCGATTTAAATGGACCGAAGGTCCACACAATTTATTAGGTTGAGATGCAAAAATAAAATATGACATGATGGCATGATGACATGCTGCAATGCAAAAACTAAAATAACACAAGCACAAAAGAACACACGGGCAGCCCGGAACATCTGGAATCTTCGGGAATCTTCTGGAACCTTCTGGGACGTCGGTCTTCGGGCGTCACATTAATTGAGAGAAATACTTAACTCTACCGTAGTGCATCATCCCCTCCTCTTCGGGGGAATGCCAATGCAGCTCACAGGTAGCAGGGACTCGCATTTTTGGGCTTGCTTGATGGCATCAAAGTAACATATTTTTCGCTTTGGGTCTTTCGTGATAAAGAACGGCTCAAAGATACGTTTCTGGGAGGATAAGTGGTTGGGAACCAGCACTCTTCGAGAATAATATCGAGGCTTGTACCAAATTTTCTGTGATAAGAATGATACCCTTGCGCGGGTCAGCTCCCCCCCAATGTTTCATTCTAACAGGATCTAGTTGGCTCCTGTCTTATTTCATGGCAACATCTGTTAGAGCATCTCACTCGTTCGCCCCCAAGGGCGCTGAAATAGCGCCGCTTGGGGGCCGACCGGTGAAAAAGGGGCGTGGGGGCGATCTGTTTCCCAACCGCCGACCCAACATGTCGTTTTCAAGAAAAAAACTCGGCCATAATTCGGCAAAACACGACGGTAATTCGAGCAAACTTAGCAAGTTCCTGATATTTGTACATAACTTTTAAAACATAACAAAAGGTAAAAACACTATTGCGCCTCGCCGACGCCGCGCCGCGCCGCCCCTCTACATGCCGAGTAGCCTGTAGAAGTTGGTGTAGTCGTTGTCGTCGTCGCCGTCTCTGTCGCCGCCGCCTTGCCTGGTGGCGGCATCCCTGCTGCTCCCCTGCCCAGCGTCGCCGATGCGCGGGGGGTTGCACGGCCCGGGCGCGTCGTCATCGCTATCATCGAGGACGACGACGCTGCCCTCCTCGCGTCCACGGTGGCGAGTGGATATCTGCTCGACAGTATGGCGCTGGTGGGCCATTTCCTCGCGGACGTAGTCATCCTGGAACCATTTGAGGGTAGCCTCATGGGCGGCGGCCATCACCTTGTGCTCCTTCTCCACGGCGAGGAGCACCGGCTCCGTCTTCGGCCTAACGAGGCGGGTAGAGGAGGGAGACGTGTAGGGGAACGTAGTATTTCAAAAAATTTCCTACGATCACGCAAGATCTATCTAGGAGAAGCATGGCAACGAGCAGGGAGAGTGTGTCCACGTACTCTCGTAGACCTAAAGCGGAAGAATTTAGTAACGCGGTTGATGTAGTCGAACGTCTTCGCGATCCAACCGATCAAGCACCGAATGCACGGCACCTCCGCGATCTGCACACGTTCAGCTCGGTGACGTCCCTCGAATTTTTGATCCAGTTGAGGCCGAGGGAGAGTGTCGTCAGCACAATGGCGTGGTGACGGTGTTGATGAAGTTACCGACGCAGGGCTTCGCCTAAGCACTCCGACAATATGACCGAGGTGTAACAGTGGAGGGGGCACCGCACACGGCTAAAACAATTGTCAGCTTGTGTGTACTAGGGTGCGCCCCTACCCCCGTATATAAAGGAGCAAGGGGAGAGGCCGGCCGGCCCTATTGGCGCACACCGTGTAGGATTCCAACTAGGAATAGGAATCCTATTCCTAGTAGGTTTCCAACAAGGGAAGAGAGGGGAAGGAAGGAGGAAGGGGAGAGAAGGAAGGAGAGGGGCGCCGCTCCCACCCCTTATCCAGTTTGGACTAGGGGGGGGGCACCTCCTGGCAGGCCCTCTCACCTCTAGGGCCCATGGTGGCCCATTAACCACCCGGGGGGTTCTGGTAACCCTCCGGCACTCCGATATTTATCCGGTGACCCCCGGAACTCATCCTGTGTCCGAATAACATCGTCCAATATATCATTCTTTATGTCTCAACCATTCCGAGACTCCTCGCCATGTCCGTGTTCTCATCCGGAAATCCGAACAACCTTTAGGTACATCAAAACACATACACTCATAATACCGATCGTCATCGAACGTTAAGCGTGCGGACCCTATGGGTTTGAGAACTATTTAGACTGTTGGGGAATGTAGTATTTCAAAAAATTTCCTACGATCACGCAAGATCTATCTAGGATAAGCATAGCAACAAGCGGGGAGAGTGTGTCTATGTACCCTCGTAGACCGAAAGCGGAAGCGTTTAGTAACACGGTTGATGTAGTCGAACGTCTTCATGATCCAACCGATCCAAGTACCGAACGTATGACACCTCCGTGTTCAGCACATGTTCAGCATGATGACGTCCCTCGAGCTCTTGATCCAGTTGAGGACGAGGGAGAGTTTTGTCAGCACGACGGCATGGTGACGGTGATGATGAAGTTATCGACGCAGGGATTCGCCTAAGCACTGCAACGATATGACCGAGGTGTGTAACTGTGGAGGGGGCACCGCACACGGCTAAGAGATTGTATTTTTGCTTTGGGGTGCCCCCTGGCCACGTATATAAAGGAGGGAGAGGAGGAGGCCTATAGCTAGGTTGTCCGCGCCCTAGGGGGAGTCCAACTAGGATTCCCAATCCTTGTTGAAGTCCCCTTCCTTTCCAAGAGAGGGAGAGAAGGAAGGAGGAGGGAGGGAAGAAGGAAAGAGGGGGGCGCCGCCCCCTCCCTAGTCCAATTCGGACTTGCCATGGGGGGCACTGCCTCCCCTTGTGGCCCTTCTGTCCTTTCCACTAAAGCCCATTAAGGCCCAAGACGTCCCCGGATGGATTCCCGTAACTCTCCGGTACTCCGAAAAATACCCGAATCACTCGGAACCTTTCCGATGTCCGAATAAAGCCTTCCAATATATGAATCTTTACCTCTTGACCATTTCGATAATCCTCGTCATGTCCGTGATCTCATCCGGGACTCTGATACGTCCAAAACGTATCTATAATTTCTGCTTGCTCCATGCCTCTTTTGGGTGATATTGCTATGATATTTATACACTTCCATACACTTTTGATCATATTTGGACTAACCTATTAACTCAATGCACCCCAGTGCCAGTTTCTGTTTTCTGCTGTTTTTGTATTTCAGGTTTTCCCATTACGAGAACTGCCAGAAAAATCCCGAAAAAATTATATAAAAAATCAGCGTTCCAGAAGCTTTCCGGCACCCGAAGTAGAGCCGGAGGGGGGCCACCAGGGCTCCAGGCGCCCTGGTGGCACGGCCACCCTCCTGGCCGCGCCGGGGGGGGGGGGGGGGCGCCTGGGCCCCCCAGGCCTCCGCTGATGCCCCCTTTGGCATATATTTATATCGTGTCCCGAAACCCTCGAGACGGGAACCCTTTTTCCCGATCTCATCTCTGTTCCGCCGCCGCCGCGCTTCCAAGATCGGGAGCACCAGGAGAACTCTTCCCGGCACCCTGCCGGAGGGGAGGATCACCACCGGGAGCTTCTCCACAACCATGGACGCCTCCCGGATGAGTTGTGAGTAGTCTCCCTTGGACCATGGGTCCATGACCAGTAGCTATGTGATGTTCTCCTCCCCTTCTTGTGCTTCACTAATTAGTCCTCGTGAGCTGCCCTACATGATCGAGGCACATATGTAATCCTTATGCTGTTGCTATGATGAGTTTGCTGGGATCCGATGGATTGTGAGATTATGTTCAGATTGTGTTTGATTAATATATTTGATCTACCTCTTTTATATTTATGTTCGTAAGTAATTCTTGCATGTTCTCCGTTATTATTTATTGCTTTGGCCAAGTAGTAGGTAGTGACTCCAAGAGGGAACGTTATGCTTGATTGTGGGTTCATGCCCCTCGATGACTAGCTTGAGTGACAGAAACATGAGTCTAGGGGATGTGCTGTTGCCACAAGGGGGAAAACAACAGTGCTTGTGCCCGTGGGTGCAAGGATTGTTTACTTTACGCAAAGTTCTTTTAATGCAGTTGTCTGTTGCTTTGAGTTTACACTATGGGTGGGACTCGCAACTTAATACCAGCGAGATGTTCTGGATAGATATCTCAAGGTGGATGATTAGTAGTAGATGCAGATGGATTTCGGTCTACTTGCCTTGGCGTACCGCCCATGCTTTGAACCTCTACCTTTCTTGCAACATAGTTAGCATTGGTTTGCGCACATAATTCTGTCAATTGCCCAGCTGTAATTCGTTTACCTCACATAGCTGTTTTATCGTCTTTTGGGAGAGAGACATCACTAGTGAACATCATGGGACCCCGGTCCATATTACCATCATTGATCACATCCGCTATTTACTTTCCGCTTTTACTTACTATTTGCAGCAAAACCTATCACTATTATCACTTGCGTTTGATCCTTTGTAAACGACAAGGCCGGAAGGATTGACAACCTCTCTGTACTCGTTGGGAGCAAAGTTATTTGTATCTGTGTGTAGATCCACGTTGATTGCTAATATCTGGCGCCTTCTTGTTGAAACTGGGAGTCTCAGGGGAAATCGATCCTTGGTATCTTTGCCCAGGGAAAACTTCCGCTACACTGCATCTCAAACCTTCCACTTGGGGTAACCAACGAGGGGCGAGAAGCCATCAGCCTCCAAACAAATTTTAGTCATCAAATCACATAACTCATAATACAAATCGTCATCGAACGTTAAGCGTGAGGACCCTACGGGTTCAAGAACTATGTAGACATGACCGAGACACTTCCGCGGTCAATAACCAATAGCGGAACCTGGATGCTCATATTGGCTCCTACATATTCTACGAAGATCTTTATCGGTCAAACCACATAACAACATACATTGTTCCCTTTGTCATCGGTATGTTACTTGCCCGAGATTCGATCGTTGGTATCATCATACCTAGTTCAATCTCGTTGCCGACAAGTCTCTTTACTTGTTCCATAATACATCATCTCGTGACTAACTCATTAGTCATTTGCTTGCAAGGCTTATTATGATGTGTATTACCGAGGGGGCCTAGAGATACCTCTCTAACACTCGGAGTGACAAATCATAATCTTGATATATGCCAACACCACAAACACTTTCGGAAACACCTATAGAGCATCTTTATAATCACCCAGTTATGCTGTGATGTTTGATAGCACACAAGGTGTTCCTCCGGTATTCGGGAGTTGCATAATCTCATAGTGAGAGGAACATGTATAAGTCATGAAGAAAGCAATAGCAATATGTCGGTGTACTAAGATAGGGGTACCTTAGTACCCCAACTTGTGCACGGGCAGTAGCAGCTTCCCGCAGCAGGGTCTACCACGTGCTCGCCGGAAACCTTTTCGGTCCCTATAAAGCCATTCGAAAACAAAGTATACAAGACATAAGATCAAGGCCCCGGCAAGTGGAGCTTGTCGGGAAGGCCGTCCCAGGCTCAAGATTATCACATTAACACAAGGCCCTGGCAGGGGGAGCTTGCCAGGAAGACCAGAAGACTGCATCTCAGAAGACATGCCTCGGCGCACCCTGCGCCCCGGCAGGACCCGGGGAGCGACAAGCTTCCGGGCCCGGCAAGATCAAGACCACGGCAAGGTGCTTGCCGGGGGAAGCCTGCGCTGTGTGCCCGCGCTCCAGCTCATCGGCCCACGCGTCGCCCTGGGGCCCTTCCAGGGACGCGTGGCGGATGGCTGTGCAGCCTGGGGGACACGGTCGCGCACCATGATGACGAGGCTACCGCCGTGGCGAACGGAGACGCATGGACGGGTGCTTTTGGGGTCGACGGTGACGGGCATTTAAGGCCCTTGTCCCCCACTGTCAAAGTTAGGTGAAGACCACTGTTCATCCACTGTTCACGCACTGTTCCCGCACTATTACAACTACCACCAAAGTTACTTTTTACCCTCCTCTACGTTGACACCTGTCGGTGACCCCTTGAGCTATAAAAGGAGGCCCATGCACAACGTGGAAAGGGTTCGAATCCTTAGCAACTCTCACGCTCGGTGTAGCTAGTACTGTAGCTCTTCAAGCTCCCGAGCTCAATACAACCAAGGCAGGAGTAGGGTTTTACGCGTACGCGCGGCCCGAACCTGGGTAAACTGCCCGCGTGCTCTCCTCGATCTGCTCTTCGTGCTCCCTCCGCTCCCTTACCGCAACGTAAAAGGGGCTCCGGTCCCATAGGTGCTCGTGGTGGACAGTTCCCCCCGACATCTTTGGCGCGCCATGTAGGGGGCGTCGAGGTTGTGCGAACCTGATCCGGCGTTCACGCGGGCGCATTCTTCATCAACCTCTCCAGCTTCACCAACTTCATCAGCAACAGCATGGCTCCGAAGAAGAAAGCTTCGGAGGTCGCAGGCCCGTCTGCGTCTGTTCCACCGCCACCAGAACCAACGGTGGGTGGAGGAGACGCCGGCGGAAGGGTGGTTGCCGGCGAGGAAACTCACGGCGCCACCAAATCCAAGGACAAGGCGGACGACCGGACCAATTCCAAGGCCTCGGTGTCCGTAGACGCGCCATGTCCATCTCAGCAAACGACAGGCCAGCAGCGCCGTGGTACAGGAGGTACCATCCGCTTGCTGGGCCAAGGGCAAACCGGAGGTTCGCGGGATGCTCAAGGCCACCGTCCTGGCACGAGCAAGGCGCGGTCGCCGGGGCGAGAGACTGCTCCTTCTAACCCCGTCAGAAGTCCGAGCATATCTCGCTCCTCGCACCGCTCGCCACCGCTCCCCTCCTCTCCAGCAGAAGCTCTCGCAAGAGCGCAACTGCTCCTCGACTTCCCTCCAGCGGCAGACAAGGCCGAAGACTGGAGGGCGACGATCCAAAGCCTCATCGCCTTCGCCAACAACGACACGCCGCAGCAGCCGGCGACATCGCGGCCGCGGCAAGTCGACCAGACGAAGGCCGATGGCGACAAGACCGCCGGCGGTGCGACCACCATACACTCCCCGCCGCGGAAGCAGAAGACGCCTCCCCGCCGGATCAACGTCGATGATGACTCTACGGCATCATCGGATCCGCGGGCTCGTCGGGACCAGCGCCAAGTCCTTGACGATCGGCGGCAAGAAGATGCTCGGACGACAATTGAGCGCCGACGAGAAGCCCGGCGACAATCAGATCAGCGTGCTGGGACCGCTGTCGACACGCACGCGCCCGGTGAGCCAGGCGACTTGCCGTATGCGGCAGGTTGCCCTGCTTTCACCCGTGAGCTGCGACGCGTCCAGTGGCCCAGCATGAAAAACTTCAAGCCCGACGTACCCGAGAAGTACGACGGCAAGACACACCCCTCGGAGTTCCTCAGCATCTACACCATCGCGGTGCAGGCTGCCGGGGGACGCGACGAGAAGATACTAGCGAATTACTTCCCGCTGGTGCTTAAGCCGAACGTTCGTTCTTGGCTTATGCACCTGCCGGAAGGCTCCATTTCTTCGTGGGCAGATTTGTGCCACCAATTTGTTGGCGCCTTCACGGGCGGCCACAAACCCCACGGCCAGGAGAGTGATCTCCACATCTTGGCCTAGAAGGAAGGAGAACCCCTGCGCAAGTACATTCAACGATTCAGCCGCGTGCAACACAACATTCCCGACGTCCACCCTGCCACAGTTATCAGCGCGTTCCACCAGAACGTGCGTAACCGTCGCATGCGGGAAGAGATGGCCATGACCAAGATACGGGATGTCAGCGAGCTCTACGCTCTGGCTGACAAGTGCGCGCGCGCCGAAGAGGGGAGGAGACTCCCCGGGGAGGAGGCTGGCGCAGGGGGAAGCGACAGCGAGGATGCCGCCCCGGCAAAGAAGAGCCGGCGGCGGAACAATAGAAAGAAGAAGAGCAAGGAAGTGCTGGTCGTCGAGCAGTCCGGCAAGGAGGCTCCCGCCAAGAAGGCACAGACTGGCGGCTCCGGCAAGGAGCCTGCCCCTGTGGCGGCAGCCGACAAGCAGGACGGCTCCGACAAGCAATATTGCAAGATCCACCGCACCAAAGGCCATGACCTTTCGAACTGCAAGCGAGTCAAGTACCTCGTAGAACAGCAGAAAGCTGAATACGAGCGTCGCGACAAAGAGAAGGCTCAAGGTGGCGGAGGAGAGCCAAGCAAGAAGCGGCCATTCAATGGCCGCGGAGGACGCCGCGACAAGGCCAAGCAGCGGCAAGGTGATCGACCTCCCCGGGGCCGCGACAAGGATGAGGAAGAAGACGACGACGACGACATGGAGGAAGGTGATAACAGCGAGCAGGAGTTCCAGAAGGCCACAGAAGTTCCGTGTGTCGACGGAGGCGCCTCTCTGCATACTTCCCACCGCCAACTCAAGCAGTGGGTGCGGGAAGTAAACGCAGCTGAGCCGCCCGTTGAGTCACGCAGGCTCCTGAAATGGTCCAGCACGCCCATCATTTTCGATCTTGAGGATCACCCGGACCGCACAACTGCGGTCGGGTGCTTGCCGATGTTGGTCTCACCAACCATCCGCAACCTCAAGGTCACCAAAATGTTGGTTGACGGCGGGGCCGGCCTGAACTTGATCTCCTCGGCTGTGATCAAGAAACTCCAGATCCCAGACGGCGAGCTCGAAGAGACCGGGTCGTTCCAAGGAATAAACCCGGGAAGGAGCAAGCCAAAGGGGAAGATTACTCTGCCAGTGACCTTTGGCGGGGAGCTCAACTTCAGGACGGAGAGGATAACCTTCGATGTTGCCGATATCCCATTGCCATACAATGGGACACTTGGACGTCCTGCCCTCGCCAAGTTCATGGCAGCTTCCCACTACGCCTACAATGTACTCAAGATGCCGGGGCCGATAAGCGTCATCTCTGTCCCTGGCGACAAGAAGGACGCGCTTATCTGCGCCGACAAGATCTACCGGGATGCAGCAGCCGCAGCGGAGAGCAGCACACTTGCCGCTGAAGCTCCCGGGGGGAAGAAGACCAAGACCAAGTCCGGCAAGTGCTCTGGGACCCACTCCGGCAAACGCACCTCCTCGGAGTGTTGCGCTGCCGTCGAGGACATTCCATCGAGCTCCACCGGCAAGTGCAAGAAGGGGATGGCCGCTCCGCCGGCAACCAAGAAGGTGTCCGCCAATGAGGACGGCACTAGTGGTACCTTCACCATCAGTGCTACACTTGACAACAAATAGGAAAGCGCGCTCGTTGCCTTCCTGTGGGCGAATGTCGATGTGTTTGCATGGCAACCATCTGACATCCCCGGCGTTCCCAGGAAGGTAATTGAGCACAAGCTTGCTGTTTGTCCTCATGCGCGGCCCGTCAAGCAGAAGGTCAGGAAGCAAGCCGTGGAGCGCCAAGAATTCATTGCCGAAGAAATCAAGAAGCTAGAAGCAGCAGGCCTGGTTAGGGGCGTGATCCATCCCACGTGGTTAGCAAATCCAGTTGTCGTGCGTAAGGCCAACGGGAAGTGGAGACTGTGTATAGACTTCACTGATGTGAATAAAGCATGTCCCAAGGATCCATTTCCCTTGCCGCGTATCGACCAGATTGTTGACTCCACCGCTGGATGTGAGCTGCTTTCCTTCCTTGATGCATATTCAGGCTACCACCAGATTTTCATGGCCAAGGAAGATGAAGAGAAGACTGCATTCATTACTCCATGTGGCACATATTGCTTCATACGCATGCCCTTTGGATTGAAGAATGCAGGCTCGACATTTGCAAGGGTGGTGCACACTGCTTTTGAGCCACAGATCCACAGAAATGTAGAAGCTTACATGGATGACATAGTGGTCAAGAGCAAGAGCAAAGATACCCTGATCCAAGATTTAGAAGAAACATTTGCAAACTTGCGCAAGATCCAGCTCAAGTTGAACCCCGAGAAGTGCGTCTTCGGAGTCCCCTCCGGCAAGCTTCTCGGGTTCTTTGTGTCCCAGAGGGGGATTGAAGTCAATCCCGACAAGATAAAAGCCATCGAGCAGATTGAAGCCCCGAAGCGCGTCAAGGACGTAAGAAGACTTGCTGGATGTGTGGCTTCCCTCAGCAGGTTCATTTCAAAATCCGCAGAACGCGCCCTGCCTTTCTTCAAAATCTTGAAAAAGGCAGGTCCTATGAAATGGACTCCGGAAGCGGAGGCAGCGCTGCAGGATTTGAAAGGATACCTGTCCTCCACTCCAATACTTGTCGCACCTAGGCCACAAGAGAAGTTGCTGCTATACTTAGCGGCAACCAATCAAGTGGTTAGTGCTGCGTTGGTAGCGGAAAGGGAGGCAGAGGAAGAGCCCACACCTCCGGCGAGCGAACCCAGTGACAAGCAGGGGGCTTCCCCGGCAAGCTCTGGCCCCGACAAGGACAACTCTGCGCAGGAGCAAGGAGAAGTGCGAAAGAAGATGGTGCAGCGCCCGGTGTATTTTGTGAGTTCCCTCTTGCAGGGGGCTAGATCAAGATACTCCAGAGTGCAGAAGTTGCTTTTCGGTCTCCTCATGGCCTCGAGAAAGCTGCGCCATTACTTCCAAGCACATGAGATAACAGTGGTCACTCGCTTTCCGTTGAAGAGGATATTGCAGAATCCAGAAGCAACAGGCAGGATCGTCGAGTGGGCACTGGAGCTGTCAAGCTTTGGCCTCAAGTTTGAGAGTACTTCAACCATACAGAGCAGAGCTTTGGCAGAATTTATAGCTGAATGGACCCCAACGCCCGATGAAGAAGTTCCAGAGACAAGCATCCCCGTCCAAGAAGCAACCAGCGAATGGGTAATGTACTTCGATGGTGCCTTCTCGCTGCAAGGCGCCGGTGCTGGCGTGGTACTCATAGCGCCCACCGGAGAGCACCTGAAGTATGTTATCCAAATGGACTTTCCCAGGGAACAAGCGACAAACAATACTGCTGAGTATGATGGTCTGCTTGCCGGCCTCAGAATTGCAGCCGAGCTTGGGATCAAGAAGTTGATTGTGCGGGGAGACTCTCAATTAGTGGTCCGACAAGTAAATAAGAGTTACCAGAGCCCTTTGATGGAAGCTTATGTAGATAAAGTGAGGAAGCTTGAAGAGCACTTTGAAGGTCTGCAAATGGAGCACGTCCCAAGAGCTGAGAATGATATTGCAGATGGCCTCTCAAAGTGTGCTGCAATGAAGTTACCTGTGGAACCAGGGACCTTCCTGCTCAAGCTAACTCAGCCATCCGTTACACCATCAATTGGGCAGAACAAGAAGAGAAAGTTGGTCTCCGGCGACTACTTGCCGGCGGATCTCCCTGAGGACGCCGCCAAGGTCCCCAAGATCAACAACCAGAACGCTGAGGAGCAGTTTGCTCCTGCAGATCTAAGGGTCTATACAGTTGAAGCAAACGTTCCCGACAAGCCTTGCTCCGACAGGCTTGCCGGGGAACCGTCAGCTCCGGCAGAACCAGAGGTTCTTGCCGTAGAAGCTGAGGTTCCCGCAGCGGCCCTCATGCCTTTAGTCCTTGCCGTTGAGCCCCGGGCTCCGGCATGGGCACAGCAAATCATCCGTTTTCTGCAAACTGGAGAACTTCCCGACGACCCAGAAGGAATAGAGAAGATAACCAGGCAGTCAAGTATGTACCAGTTCGTTGATAACGAACTGTACAGAAGAAGACTCAATGGTGTCAGGTTGAAGTGCATTTCCAGAGAAGATGGACAGAAGCTGTTGGCGGAGATACATGGAGGCATATGTGGCCACCACATTGGCGCAAGGGCACTTGCCGGGAAAGCGTTCCGGCAAGGGTTCTTCTGGCCAGAAGCCCTCCAGGATGCAACTGCACAAGTAACCAAGTGTGAAGCGTGCCAGTTCCATGCCAAGCAAATTCATCAGCCAGCTCAAGCTCTCCAGACGATCCCTTTGTCCTGGCCCTTCTCGGTCTGGGGGCTCGATATGCTCGACCCCTTCCCCCGTGCTGTCGGGGGCTTTGAGTACTTGTACGTTGTAATCGACAAGTTCACAAAGTGGCCAGAAGTGGAACCGGTGAGAAAGGTTACAGCACAGTCAGCGGTCAGGTTCTTCAGGTCGATTGTTTGCCGTTTCGGAATCCCTAACAGGATCATCACCGACAACGGCACACAATTCACTAGTCGCACCTTCATGCAATACGTCCAAGACCTTGGCGCTAAGGTCTGCTTCGCTTCTGTTGCTCACCCGAGGAGCAATGGTCAAGCGGAGAGGGCAAATGCTGAAGTGCTGCGCGGACTCAAGACAAGAACCTTCGACAGGCTGCGCAAGTGCGGAAGAAACTGGATAGAGGAGCTGCCGGCGGCTCTTTGGTCAATCAGGACGACACCAAGTCGAGCCACCGGACAGACACCCTTTGCTCTAGTCTATGGAGCAGAGGCAGTTCTCCCCACGAAACTCGTATACGGATCTCCTCGAGTGCTCGCTTATGATGAGCTCGAGCAAGAGCAACTGCGACAAGATGATGCATTGCTCCTTGAGGAGGAACGTCTCCAGGCTGCTGTACGAGCTGCTCGATACCAGCAAGCCTTGCGTCGCTATCATAGCCGCAAGGTCAAGGCCAGGAGTCTCGAGGAAGGCGACCTTGTTCTTCGGCGTGTTCAGTCCGCCAAGAATTCCAACAAGTTGACGCCGAAGTGGGAAGGCCCTTATCGGGTGAGACAAGTCACAAGGCCCGGCACTGTCCGCCTTGAGACCGAAGAAGGCTTACCGGTGAGCAACTCCTGGAACATAGAGCATCTTCGCAAGTTTCACCCATAAGGCGCGGTTGCCGTGATCCGCTCCGGCAACCACCTTTTGTACGAGTCTTGCCGCTGTTGCATGTAAACCTTTGTACAAAGCCGGACGCAGATCCCGTGCATCAGTAAAGCTTTTGTGTTTCGCACTATTTGCCATTTCCATGCTTTTCTTTCGTTATTTGCATGCATTGTTTGGCATCTTGTGCAACGCACATCCCCGGTAAGCACTGGCAAGCCGTAAAGCTATATACTTGTTTTTCCCTCCTCTTTTTCTTTCCCTCTTAAGCAGAAGGAACTTTCCTCGCGCACAAGTTTGCCGGGGGGGAAGGAGATGGAGGACGTACCAAGTGTTGTTCAAGAAAGAGGAGCCTTGTCGGGGAACAAGCAATATATGAAAGCTAAGTTACCAGAATTTGAGCAGTTCAAATTTTTAAATTTTAGTTATCTTCCTTGAACAACCACACTTTGTATGGAAAACCTGTGCGCGGAGGAACCTACCCGTGGCTAGCCGCACCCTTACCTTGTTTCCGAGCACGCTCAATGACTTAAGTGAGCTGCGACAAGTGTCGCGCCCTTATTTCGTTTTCGAGTTCGCTCAGCAAGCTAAGTGCGCTGCGACTAGCTGCGGCAAGGTTACTTGCCAGTAAGGTCCTTTGCCAGCAGGCCGCTAAGAGTCCAGCACTCAGCGCTCGCGGCGAGGGCCCCTTGCCGGCAAGTCCCCTAAAAGCGTAGGGTAAAAAGCATACAAAGTAAAGGACCAAAAGCAAGGAAGATAACACCGCATCGATTGCTCGAAAATAAGATGGTATGTTACAGGGATAACTTGTCGCAATGACTAATAGATTCATGTTCATGGCACACTTTGCAGCAGCAAAGGAAATAAAAAGAAAGAGGCCTAATCTACGCGATCGCCTTCACGCCTGGAGATCTTGTTCACCTTGGCGATGATGTGGGCGACCTGCGCCTTTAGTGCCTCCAGATCTGCATCGGCCGGCAAGCTGCGGAGGACGTTGACAAGATTGATACCAGGGTTGCGGTAGACTATCTTCGTCAAGACGCGCTCCAAGGTACCCACGCAGAGCTGACGCGACTCCTCGGCCAGCTGCGCGGGGAGCTTCTCCTGCAGACGTGCAAGCGCCGGCGCGATTCCCCTGAAGAAGAGACTTAGCTTGGCGCTGTGGGGGAGATTCGGGTCCGGAGAGTACACGAGTTGCTCCACCCTCAGCGCCATCAGCTCCTTGTCGATGTTGGCTGCAGAGGCGACCAGGTCGTCGGTCCACTGCTCCACAGCCCGGCTAAAGTTGTTTGCTGAAGTGGCGGCACTCTCCACCAGGCCTCGTTCCTTGCGGAGCTCGTCCTTCAGCTTCGTTTCATGATCCCGGGCAGCGTCAAGTGAATCAGTCAAAGTGGAGACCTTCAACTCCAAGTCAGCGATTGAATATTTGGCGGCAGTGAGCTCGTCGCCCTTCTTGGAGAGGCGTACCTGAAGGTCGGAGTTGGTGTGGGCGTCCTTCTCGCGCTCTACGTTGAGCGCGGTGACCCTATCCTCACTCGCCTTCAGGTACCGCTCCAACTGATCAACCTTGAGCTCCAGGTCCCTCTTGGCGGTTTCCGCGGCGGCGGCAGCTTCCTTTGCCTCCTTCAGGGCCCCGCCAAGAGCCTGCTCCCGAGCGGTGAGCTCGTCGTCATGGGCGTCGAGCTCAACCTTCCGCTGGTTGAGCGCTCCTTCTCGCCGGGACAGCTCTTCACTAGCCAAGCGCTGCTGCTCCTCGGCCTCAGCCTTCTCAAGAAGAAACTCTTGCTGCTCCCCGGCAAGCCTTTCACGCTCCTCCGCCAAGTTGCGGAGGGCCGCCTGGTTGGCGGTGCGGAGTTCGGCAGCGCGCTTCTCCAAATTGACTCCAGCCTTGGCGGCAAGAGCTTCTCGGGAGTCCAGCTTCGCCTGCCTGGCCCGGTAAAGGGCCAGGAGCCGGCGAAGCAGCTTCTCCTCTTCGGGCTCGTCGCTCCCGCCAGGCACCTCAACAATCTTCAACCCCGCGGAGGCGAGGACCTCTCCGTCGTAGGTCTCTCCCTCCACGGGGGCTCGCGACGAGGACCCCCACGTGACTTGTATGAAGACGCCATTGGGGGCCTCGAGATAGATCCCTGGCTGCTCCTTGGCGGCGGAGGGGTCGGCGGCCGGTGCAGTGCTTGACGCTCTTGCTGCCTCCGGGCCAGCAGTGTGGTCGCCGCCCTCCTCCCCAGCCGCGGCGTCTGCGGCCGGGGCAGTCTCCTCAGCGGCAGGCTCGTCGGCTCCCGCCATGCCCTCAGCGGCAGTGGCGTTGCCGCCGTCGCCTTGCGCGCCCTCCTTGCCGGTGGCCTCAGTCTCCATCTGCTCCGGCGCAGGAGGATCTGGCAGAAGAAGAAGAAAAGAAAAGATCAAGCAAATATCCAAAAAGACAAGTCCAAGAAGAAGAAGCTGCAAGACTTACCTTCGCGGACTTCCTCGACGACCGGCTCCCTCGCCGGAGAGTCCTCTCTTGGCGGTGGAGCAGTGGCCCCTGCTGGCGGAGGGCCGCCCGTGCCCTCCCTTGGCGGGGTGGCCGCCCTCGTCGGGCTGCTCGCCCTTGGCGGGGAGCCCGCCCTTGGCGGGGTGCCCGTCCTTGTCGGAGCATTCTCCCTCGCCGGGGAGTCTACCCTTGGCGGGGAGGGTGGAACCTGTGGCTCGCCGGAGGCAGTCTCCGGGCGCTCCTGCAGCTGCGGCTCCATTTCTGCACAAGACAAACAAGACAAACAAGGCAACAAGACATTAGCACAAGCAAAAACCTCAAGCGCGCCCGCCGAACGGAAAGCTCAAGACCAGACTTACGCTGGGGGCTGCGCTGGGGGCTGCTCCTCGGGGCAGCAGGTTGATCCGGCAAGTTCGTCGCCGGCGCGTCCCCTGTCGCCGCGACGGGCGAGTCGTCCTCGACCTCAACCACGGGGATCTTGGCCCGCTTCGCCATCCGCTGGGCCAGGGACCTGAAAGCAAAACAAAAACAAGATCAGAATCATCAAGAAAGACCAAGTCAGAATTGAAGAAGTTACAAGTCACAAGTGCTTACTCCTCTTCCTCGTCGTCGTCGGAGCTGAGGGCGGAGAAATCGAACTCCACCTGATGTGCTCCCGCGCGAGGAGCAGGAGGAGAATGCTCCCTCGGGCGCTTGGCGGTCTCCGGGACTGGGGACTGCGAAGACCCAGCCTCCGTTGACACCGAGGCCCGAGGAGCAGGCGGAGCAGCCGTTCCGCTCCGAGAGGATCCCCCTCCGCTTGGCGTTGGTGCGCGGGGCGCCTCTGTCGCGGCTGGTGCACGGGGCGCCTCCGTCGCTGCTTGGCTCGCCCGGGTGGCACCCGTCGCCCGGCGAGCAGGCTGCTGTCGGGGCGCCTGCGTCCTCGTCGCTGTGGCCGCCTTGCGGAGGCGTTTCCTCGGCGCTTGCTTGGGACTTGCCGGAGGCGGGGAATTCTCTGAGGACGAAGAGGCGTCGTCGTCGAGCCCCAGAGATCCACCGGTATCTTCCTCGGCCTCGACGTCCTCTTCCTCCTCCCCGGCAGGCTCGCTGGGCCCAGCGCCATGCCCGGCAGCCTCGCTCCCTCCGGCGGTCCCTCTTCCTCCGACGGTTCTGCTCCCTCCGGCAACCTCGCCCCCTGCGGCGACCTCGCTCACGACACCAGGTATTCCGGAAAACCTCAGGGAAGGCACCCCGCTGAACTCCTCGGGCGGAAGCTTGAGCAGTCTGCGGATCTCTGCCTCCTCTGCTTGGCACGCCTCGTCCGCGGCTTGCGCCTCGTCGACGGTGAATCCGAAATCTCCCGCCGCTGCAGCCGCGGCGGCCTCTTCCATCCGGGAAGCTATATAAGCTATATCCCGGGCCGTAGTGGCCCGAGTAAGGCCCCTGTTCTCTTCGGGATTCTTGGGAACCTCAACCAAATTGTCGAAGAAGCTCAGCACTGCATCTCCCGGAGGCTGGATCCAGGTGGGGACGATGCCGTGGGAGTCGCACTCCGGCATCATTGCGCGCAGGGAGTCACAGGCAGTGCTGTTGCACAGCGGCACTACTCCCTTGGCGGGTCTGAACCACTCCGGATGAGCCGGGTCATGCTTGAAGAGCTCTCGCACCATTCCTTTCAGCTCCAAAGCGGTGAAATTGAAGTTCAATCCGCAGCGCAACCTCATGATATCCGCCGCATTGCCAAATTCCCAGGCGGGCCTTTTCCTCTCTTGTAAAGGGGCAATGCGGCGGCGGAGGAAATCTGCGCCAACCTCTCCGATGGTCAGATTGGCTACCCGGAGACGGATAATCCTAACGAGGGCAATACTGAGTCTGTTGTCCTCCAGGGCCAATTCACTCCAGTCTCTCCCGCGCACTATAGCAGTTGTGCGCGGCGCGGTGAAGGGCTCCGGCTTGTCCTCCACTACCCAGCACCAATCTGCGCGCCATTCTTCCCACTTGCCGCGGAGTTCTCCCTTCAGGTATGAGTCCTTTTTGTTCAACCGGAAGATCCAGGAGATGCCGCCGGAGAGGGGAGCGCCAGCCTCTACTCTAGGCATGAAGAAATGGCGAAAAAGTGCTACATTTGGATGGATCCCCACATAGTTTTCGCACAGATGTGCGAAAACCGCCATCGTAAGGATGGCGTTGGGGGTAAAGTCTAGGAGGTGGAGGTTGTATGTGTTCATAATATCACAGAAAAACTCCGAGTACGGAGGGCACAATCCGCAGTGGAAGAAGACAGCAAAGAAGAAATACCCGTCGGGAACTAGATCTTTGGCGACGGCGGGGAAGGCTCTGGTACGGGGGTGAGCTTTGGTCTCCCCGGACCAGAAGAGGTAGTACTTGTTCCGCAGCTCCCTCGCGCTGAGCCTCGGCGCGAAGACCACATTCCTCTTCCGCATGGCGGCCAGCTTCGCCGCCTGCTCGGATTTCTCCTTCTTGGCCTTGTCCGCTTTCGCCTTCTCGCTCTTCGGATCCATGGCGGAGGCGGCGAGGGAAGAGGCGAGGAGCTCGACGGCACCGCGGGTGTGGGGCTCGACGGCGGAGGAGGGATGGAGGCAGAGAGCAGCGGAGGATTTCTGGAGGTTGAAGATGCAATGAAGGCGAAGGAGGGAAACTGCCCCTGCTTCCTCTGCTTTTAAGGGGGAAGTGGGGGACGCTCCGCATTTCCCATTAAAGAACGAGGCCACGATCTCTCCCACGACGCCGCAATCGACGCGTGCCGTTAGGGAGGGGCGCGGCGGATGCGGAAGGGGATTTACGGCTTGCCGTGGGCCGCGTGTGCCCGTGCACTGTTCTGGGCCTGGCCCAACAGCGCTCGGCACCGTGTGTGGCCCAGGCCCGGGGGCTCCTGTCGGTGTACTAAGATAGGGGTACCTTAGTACCCCAACTTGTGCACGGGTAGTAGCAGCTTCCCGCGGCAGGGTCTACCACGTGCTCGCCGGAAACCTTTTCGGTCCCTATAAAGCCATTCGAAAACAAAGTATACAAGACAGAAGATCAAGGCCCCGGCAAGTGGAGCTTGCCGGGAAGGCCATCCCAGGCTCAAGATTATCACATTAACACAAGGCCCTGGCAGGGGGAGCTTGCCAGGAAGACCAGAAGACTGCATCTCAGAAGACATGCCTCGGCGCACCCTGCGCCCCGACAGGACCCGGGGAGCGACAAGCTTCCGGGCCCGGCAAGATGAAGACCCCGGCAAGGTGCTTGCCGGGGGAAGCCTGCACTGTGTGCCCGCGCTTCAGCTCATCGGCCCATGCGTCGCCCTCGGGCCCTTCCAGGGACGCGTGGCGGATGGCTGTGCAGCCTGGGGGACACGGTGGCGCACCACGATGACGAGGCTACCGCCGTGGCGAACGGAGACGCATGGACGGGTGCTTTTGGGGTCGACGGTGACGGGCATTCAAGGCCCTTGTCCCCCACTGTCAAAGTTAGGTGAAGACCACTGTTCATCCACTGTTCACGCACTGTTCCCGCACTATTACAACTACCACCAAAGTTACATTTTTATCCTCCTCTACGTTGACACCTGTCGGTGACCCCTTGAGCTATAAAAGGAGGCCCATGCACAACGTGGAAAGGGTTCGAATCCTTAGCAACTCTCACGCTCGGTGTAGCTAGTACTGTAGCTCTTCAAGCTCCCGAGCTCAATACAACCAAGGCAGGAGTAGGGTTTTACGCGTACGCGCGGCCCGAACCTGGGTAAACTGCCCGCGTGCTCTCCTCGATCTGCTCTTCGTGCTCCCTCCGCTCCCTTACCGCAACGTAAAAGGGGCTCCGGTCCCATAGGTGCTCGTGGTGGACAGTTTCCCCCGACACAATAAAACTAAATGATCATAGTGCTAAGCTAATGGATTGGTCTTGTCCATCACATCATTCTCTAATGATGTGATCCCGTTCATCAAATGACAACACATGTCTATGGTTAGGAAACATAACCATCTTTGATCAACGAGCTAGTCAAGTAGAGGCATACTAGGGACACTCTGTTTTGTCTATGTATTCACACATGTACTAAGTTTCCGGTTAATACAATTCTAGCATGAATAATTAACATCTATCATGATATACGAAAATATAAATAACAACTTTATTATTTCCTCTAGGGCATATTTCCTTCAGTCTCCCACTTGCACTAGAGTCAATAATCTAGTTCACATCGCCATGTGGTTTAATACCAATAGTTGAATAACACCCATAGTTCACATCGCCATGTGACCAACACCCAAAGGGTTTACTAGAGTTAATAATCTAGTTCACATCGGCATGTGATTAACACCCAAAGAGTACTATGGTGTGATCATGTTTTGCTTCGTGAGAGAAGTTTAGACAACGGGTCTGTTACATTTAGATCCATATGTATTTCGCAAATTTCTATGTCTACAATGCTCTGCATGGAACTACTCTAGCTAATTGCTCCCACTTCCAATACGCATCATCATAACTCTTTACGACGAACTCTTTATCACCTCCATAATCGAGAAACATTTCCTTAGTCATCCAGTAACTGAGGGTAATTTTGACCGCTGTCTAGTAATCTATTCCTAGATCACTATTGTACCTCCTTGCCAAACTCATGGCAAGAACAGGTTTGGTACACAACATGGCATACTTTATAGAACCTATGGCTGAGGCATAGGGAATGACTTTCATTCTTTCTCTATCTTCTAACGTGGTCGGGTTTTGAGTCTTACTCAACTTCATACCTTACAACTCAGGCAGGAACTCATTCTTTGACTTATCCATTTTGAACTTATTCAAAATCTTATTAAGGTATGTACTCATTGAAAATCTTACCACGCGTATTAATCTATCTCTATAGATCTTGGTGCCCAATATGTAAGCAACTTCATCGAGGTCTTTTATTGAAAAACTCTTTTAGACAATCCTTTCTACTTTCCAGAATATTCTACATCATTTCCGATCAACAATATGTCATTCACATATACTTATTAGAAACGTTGTAGTGCTCCCACTAACTTTCACATAAATACAGGCTTCACCGTAAGTCTGTATAAAACCATATGCTTTGATCACCTCATCAAAGTGTATATTCCAACTCTGAGATGCTTGCACAAGTCCATAGATGGATCACTGGAGCTTTCACACTTTGTTAGCACTTTTAGGAAAAAACCATCTGGTTGCATCAGATACAACTCTTCTTTGAGATATCCATTAAGGAATGCAGTTTTGACATCCATTTGCCAGATTTCATAATCATAAAATGCGGCAATTGCTAACATGATTCGGACAGACTTAAGCATCGCTACGGGTGAGATAGTCTCATCGTCGTCGACTCCTTGAACTTGTTGAAAACCTTTCATGACAAGTCAAGCTTTGTAGATAGTAACATCACCATCGGCGTCAGTCTTCCTCTTAAAGATCCATTTATTCTCAATGGCTTGCTAATCATTGGGCAAGTCAACCAAAGTCCACACTTTGTTCTCGTACATGGATCCCATCTCAGATTTCATGACTTCAAGCCATTTTGCGGAATCTGGTCTCATCATCGCGTCATCATTGTTCGTAGGTTCATCATGGTCTAGTAACATGACTTCCAGAACAGGGTTATCGAACCACTCTGGTGCGGAACGTACTCTGGTTGACATACAAGGTTCGGTAGTAACTTGATCTGAAGTTTCATGATCATCATCATTAGCTTCCTGACTAATTGGTGTAGGAATCACTAGAACTGATTTCTGTGATGAGTTACTTTCCAATTCGGGAGAAGATACAATTACCTCATCAAGTTCTACTTTCCTCCCACTCACTTCTTTCGAGAGAAACTCCTTCTCTAGAAAGGATCCATTCTTAGCAACGAATATCTTGCCTTCAGATTTGAGATAGAAGGTGTACCCAACTATTTCTTTTGGGTATCCTATGAAGACGCATTTCTCTGATTTGGGTTCGAGCTTATCAGGCTGAAGCTTTTTCACATAAGCATCACAAACCCAAACTTTAAGAAACAACAGCTTAGGTTTCTTGCCAAACCATAGTTCACACGGTGTCGTCTCAACGGATTTAGACGGTGCCCTATTTGACATGAATGCAGCTGTCTCTAATGCACAAACCCAAAACGATAGTGGTAAATCGGTAAGAGACATCATAGATTGCACCATATCTAATAAAGTACGGTTACGACGTTCGGACACACCATTACGCTGTGGTGTTCCAGGTGGCGTGAGTTGCGAAACTATTCCACATTGTTTTAAATGAAGACCAAACTCGTAACTCAAATATTTGCCTCACGATCAGATCGTAGAAACTTTATTTTCTTGTTACGATGATTCCCTACTTCACTCTGAAATTCTTTGAACTTTTCAAATGTTCCAGACTTGTGTTTCCTCAAGTAGATATACCCATATCTGCTCAAATCATATGTGATGGTCAGAAAATAATGATACTCGCCGCAAGCTTCAACACTCATCGGACCGCATATATCTATATGTATTATTTCCAATAAGTCATTGGCTCGCTCCATTGTACCGGAGAATGGAGGTTTAGTCATCTTCCCCACGAGGAATGGTTCGCAAGCATCAAATGATTCATAATCAAGTGATTCCAAAAGTCCATCAGCATGGAGTTTCTTCATGCGCTTTACACCAATATGACCTAAACGGCAGTGCCACAAGTATGTTGCACTATCATTATCAACTCTGCATCTTTTGGCTTCAATATTATGAATATGTGTATTTGCTACGATCGATATTCAATAAACCATTCACCTTGGGTGTATGACCATAGAAGGTTTTATTCATGTAAACAGAATAACAATTATTCTCTCACTTAAATGAATAACCGTATTGCAATAAACACCATCCAATCTTGTTCATGCTCAACGCAAACACCAAATAACATATATTTAGGTTTAACACTAATCCCGAAAGTACATGGATTGTGCGATGATGATCATATCAATATTGGAACTACTTCCAATACACATCGTCACCTCACCGTCAACTAGTCTCCGTTTATTCTGCAACACCTGTTTCGAGTTACTAATCTTAGCAACCGAACATGTATCAAATACCCAGGGCTACTATGAACACTAGTGAGGTATACATTATCAATATGTATATCAAGTATACCTTGGTTCACTTCGCCATCCTTCTTATCCGCCAAATATTCGGGGAATCCAGTGACCATTTCCTTTGCAGATAGAAGCATTCAGTTTTAGGCTTAGGTCCAGCTTTGGGCTTCTTCACGGGAGTGACAACTTGCTTGCCATTCTTCTTGAAGTTCCCTTTCTTCCCCTCACCCTTTTCTTGAAACTAGTGGTCTTGTTAACCATCAACAATTGATGCTCTTTCTTGATTTCTACCTTCGTTGATTTCAGCATCACGAAGAGCTCGGGAATCGTTTTCGTCATCCCTTGCATATTATAGTTCATCACGAAGTTCTAGTAACTTGGTGATAGTGACCAGAGAACTCTGTCAATCACTATCTTATCTGGAAGATTAACTCCCACTTGATTCAAGCGATTGTAGTACTCAGACATTCTGAGCAAATGCTCATTGGTTGAGCTATTCTGCTCCATCTTGTAGGCAAAGTACTTGTCAGAGGTCTCATACCTCTCAACATGGGCATGAGTCTGAAATACTATTTTCAACTCTTGGAACATCTAATATGCTCTGTGGTGTTCAAAACGTTTTTGAAGTCCTGGTTATAAGCCATAAAGCATGGCGCGCTAAACTATCAAGTAGTCATCATACCGAGCTTGTCAAACGTTCATAACGTCTGCATCTGCTCTTGCAATAGGTTTGTCGCCTAGCGGTGCATCAAGGACTTAATACTTCTGTGAAGCAATGAGGATAATCCTTAGATCACGGACCTTGTCCGCATCATTGCTATTAACATCTTTCAATTTAATTTTCTCTAGGAACATATAAAAACATAAGGGAGCTACAATGCGAGCTATTGATGTACATCATAATTCGCAAATACTATCAGGACTAAGTTCATGATAAATTAAAGTTCAATTAATCATATTACTAAAGAACTCCCACTTAGATAGACACCCTCAAGTCATCTAAATGAACACGCAATCCAAATCAACTAAACCATGCTCGATCATCACGTGAGATGGAGTAGTTTTCAATGGTGAACATCTTATGTTGATCACATCTACTATATGATTCACGCTTGACCTTTCGGTCTCCAGTGTTCCGAGGCCATGTCTGTACATGCTAGGCTCGTCAAGTTTAGCCCGAGTATTCTGCATTTGCAAAACTGTCTTACACCCGTTGTATGTGAACATAGAGCTTATCACACCGGATCATCACGTGGTGTCTCGGCACGACGAACTGTTGCAACGGTGCAAACTCAAGGAGAACACTTGTACCTTGAAATTTTATTAAGAGATCATCTTATAATGCTACCGCCGTACTAAGCAAACTAAGAAGCATAATAAGATAAACATCACATGCAATCAAAATATGTGACATGATATGGCCATCATCATCTTGTGCTTTTGATCTCCATCTTAAAAGAATTGTCACGATCTCCATCGTCACCGGTTTGACACCATGATCTTCATCATAGCGTCGTGATCGTCTCGCCAACTATTGCTACTACTACTATCGCTAACTCATAGTGTTAAAGTAAAGCAATTACATGGCTTTCACAATTCATACTATAAAGAGAGGGTCTTGCCGGTTGCCGATAATTTACAAAATATGATCATCTCATACAATAACGTATAACTCATCACGTCTTGACCATATCACATCACAACATGCCCTGCAAAAACAAGTTACACGTCCTCTACTTTGTTGTTGCAAGTATTATGTGGCTTCTACGGGCTTCTAGCAAGAACCGTTCTTACCTACGCATCAAAACCACAACAATATTTCGTCAAGTGTGCTGTTTTAACCTTCAACAAGGACTGGGCGTAGTCACACTCGATTCAACTAAAGTTGGAGAAACTGACACCTGCCAGCCACCTATGTGCAAAGCACGTCGGTAGAACCAGTCTCATGAACGCAGTCATGTAATGTTTGTCCGGGCCGCTTCATCCAACGATACCGCCGAATCAAAGTATAACATGCTGGTAAGCAGTATGACTATTATCGCCCACAACTCTTTGTGTTCTACTCATGCGTATCATCTACGCATAGACCTAGCTCATGATGCCACTGTTGGGGAACGTAGTATTTAACTTTTGCCCTACAATCATACAAGATCTATCTAGGAGAAGCATAGCAACGAGCGGGGAGAGTGTGTCTACGTACCCTCGAAGATTGAAAGCAGAAGCGTTTAGTAATGCGGTTGATGTAGTCGAACGTCTTCACGATCCAACTAATCCAAGTACCGAATGTACGGCACCTCTGTGTTCAGCACACGTTCAGCACGATGACATCCCTCGAGCTCCTGATGCAGTTGAGGACGAGGGAGAGTTTCGTCAGCACGACAGCGTGGCGACGGTGATGATGAAGTTACTGGCGCAGGGCTTCGCCTAAGCACTGCATCGATATGACCGAGGTGTGTAACTGTGGAGGGGGGGTACCGCACACAACTAAGAGATTGTTTGTTGTGCTTTGGGGTGCCCCCTGGCCACGTATATAAAGGAGGGAGAGGAGGAGGCCGACGGCCAGGTTGGGTGTGCCCTAGGGGGAGCCCAACTAGGATTCCCAATCCTAGTTGGAGTCCCCTTCGTTTCCAAGAGAGGAAGAGAAGGAAGGAGGAGGAAGGGGAGAAGAAAAGAGGGGGGCACCGCCCCCTCCCTAGTCCAATTCGGACTTGCCATGGGGGGGGGGGCGCTGCCTCCCCTTGTTGTCCTTCTCTCCTTTCCACTAAAGCCCATTAAGGCCCAATACTTCCCCGCACAAATTCCCGTAACTCTCCGGTACTCCGAAAAATACCCAAATCACTCAGAACCTTTCCGATGTCCGAATATAGCCTTCAAATATATGAATCTTTACCTCTCGACCATTTCGAGACTCCTCATCATGCCATGATCTCATCCGGGACTCCGACCAAACTTCGGTCATCAAATCACATAACTCATAATACAAATCGTCATCGAACGTTAAGCGTGCGGACCCTACGGGTTCGAGAAGTATGTAGACATGACCGAGACACATCTTCGGTCAATAACCAATAGGGGAACCTGGATGCTCATATTGTCTCCTACATATTCTACGAAGATCTTTGTCGGTCAAACCGCATAACAACATATGTTGTTCCCTTTGTCCTCGGTATGTTACTTGCCCGAGATTCGATCGTCGGTATCATCATACCTAGTTCAATCTCGTTGCCGACAAGTCTCTTTACTCGTTCCGTAATACATCATCTCGTGACTAATTCACTAGTCATTTGCTTGCAAGGCTTATTATGATCTGTATTACCGACAGGTCCCAGAGATAACTCCCCGACACTCGGAGTGACAAATCGTAATTTTGATCTATGCCAAGACCACAAACACTTTGGGAAACACCTATAGAGCATCTTTATAATCACCCAGTTACATTGTGACGTTTGATAGCACACAAGGTGTTCCTCCGATATTCGGGAGTTGCATAATCTCATAGTCAGAGGAACATGTATAAGTCATGAAGAAAGAATAGCAATAAAACTAAACGATCATAGTGCTAAGCTAACAGATGGATCTTGTCCATCACATCACTCTCTAATGATGTGATCCTGTTCATCAATTGACAACACATGTCTATGGTTAGGAAACATAACTATCTTTGATCAACGAGCTAGTCAAGTAGAGGCATACTACGGACACTCTGTTTTGTCTATGTATTCACTCATGTACTAAATTTCCTGTTAATACAATTCTGGCATGAATAATTAACATTTATCATGATATCAGGAAATATAAATAACAACTTATTATTTCCTCTATGGCATATTTCCTTCATAGACATGACCGAGACTCATATTCGGTCAATAACCAATAGCGGAACCTGGATGCTCATATTGGTTCCTACATATTCTACAAAGATCTTTATCGTTCAAACCGCATAACAACATACGTTGTTCCCTTTGTCCTCGGTATGTTACTTGCCCGAGATTCGATCATCGGTATCATCATACCTAGTTCAATCTCGTTATCAGCAAGTCTCTTTACTTGTTTCGTAATACATCATCTCGTGACTAGCTCATTAGTCATTTGCTTGCAAGGCTTATTACGATGTGTATTACCGAGAGGGCCCAGAGATACGTCTCCGACACTCGGAGTGACAAATCCTAATCTTGATCTATGCCAACACCACAAACACCTTCGGAGACACCTGTAGAGCATCTTTATAATCACCCATTTACGTTGTGACGTTTGATAGCACACAAGGTGTTCCTCCGACATTCGGGAGTTGCATAATCTCATAGTAAGAGGAACATGTGTAAGTCATGAAGAAAGCAATAGCAGAAAAACTAAATGATCATAGTGCTAAGCTAACGGATGGGTCTTGTCCATCACATCATTCTCCTAATGATGTGATCCCGTTGATCAAATGACAACACATGTCTATGGTTAGGAAACATAACCATCTCTGATTAACAAGGTAGCCTAGTAGAGGCATACTAGGGACACTCTATTTAGTCTATGTATTCACACATGTATCAAGTTTCTGGTTAATACAATTCTAGCATGAATAAAAGACATTTATCATGATATACAAGGAAATATAAATAACAACTTTATTTTTGCCTCTAGGGCATATTTCCTTCAGTCTCCCTTCACAATGCCATGTGTTTTAACATCGATAGTTCACATCGTCATGTGTTTAACACCCATAGTTCACATCGCCATGTGACCAACACCCAAAGGGTTTACTAGAGTCAACAATCTAGTTCACATCACCATGTGATTAACACCCAAAGAGTACTAAGGTGTGATCATGTTTTCCTTGTGAGATGATTATAGTCAACGGTTCTCTCACATTCAGATCCGTATGTATTTCGCAAATTTCTTCGTCTACAATGCTCTACATGGAGCTACTCTAGCTAATTGCTCCCACTTTCAATACACATCCAGATTGATACTTAGAGTCATCTGGATTAGTGTCAAAGCTTGCATCGGCGTAACCCTTTACGACGAACTCTTTTTCACCTCCATAATCGAGAAACATTTCCTTAGTCCTCCAGTTACTAAGGATAATTTTGACCGCTGACCAGTGATCTACTACTGGATCGCTATTGTACCTCCTACCAAACTCATGGCAAGGTACATAACAGGTTTGGCACACAACATGACATACCTTATAGAACCTATGGCTGAGGCATAAGGAATGACTTTCATTCTCTCCATATCTTTCTATCGTGGTCGGGCTTTGATTCTTACTCAACTTCACACCTTACAAATCAAACAACAATTCCTTGTTTGACTGATCCATTTTGAACTAATTCAAAATCTTATCAAGGTATGAACTAATGGAAAGTCTTATCAAGCGTCATGATCTATCTCTATATATCTTGGTGCCTAATAAGTAAGAAGCTTCACCGAGGTCTTTTATTGAAAAACTCCTTTTAAACAATCCTTTATGCTTTCCAGAAAATTCTACATCATTTCCGATCAACAATATGTCATTCACATATACTTATCAGAAATGTTGTAGTGCTCCCACTCACTTTCTTGTAAATACAGGCTTCACCGTGAGTTTGTATAAAACCATATGCTTTGATCACCTTATCAAAGCATATATTCCAACTCCGAGATGCTTGCACTAGTCCATACATGGATCGCTGGAGCTTTGCACACTTTGTTAGCACCTTTTGGATCGACAAAACCTTCTAGTTGTATCATATACAACACTTCTTTAAGATATCCATTAAGGAATGCAGTTTTGACACCCATTTGCTAAATTTCATAATCATAAAATGTGACAATTTCTAACATGATTCAGACAGACTTAAGCATCGCTACGGGTGAGAAAGTCTCATCGTAGTCAACTCCTTGAACTTGTCGAAAACCTTTAGCAACAAGTCGAGCTTTGTAGAGAGTAACATTATCATCAGCGTCAGTCTTCCTCACTAATTGGTGTAGGAATCACTAGAATTGATTTCTGTGATAAACTACTTTCCAATTCGGGAGAAGGTACAAATACCTCGTCAAGTTCTACTTTCCTCTCACTCACTCCTTTCAAGAGAAACTCCTTCTCTAGAAATGATCAATTCTTAGCAACGAATATCATGCCTTCGGATCTATTATAGAAGGTGTACCCAACAGTTTCCTTGGGGTATCCTATGAAGACACATTTCTCTGATTTGGGTTCGAGCTTATCAGGTGAAGCTTATTCTCATAAGCATCGCAGCCCCAAACTTTAAGAAACGACAACTTAGGTTTCTTGCCCAAATCATAGTTCATACGTGTCATCTCAACGGATTTAGATGGTGCCCTATTTACCGTGAATGCAGCTGTCTCTAATGCATAACCCCAAAACGATAGTGGTAAATTGGTAAGAGACATCATAGATCGCACCATATCTAATAAAGTACGGTTATGGCGTTCGGACATACCATTACGCTGTGGTGTTCTAGGTGGCTTGAGTTGTGAAACTAGTCCATATTATTTTAAATGAAGACCAAACTCGTAACTCAAATATTCGCCTCCGCGATCAGATCGTAGAAACTTTATTTTCTTGTTACGATGATTCTCTACTTCACTCTGAAATTCTTTGAACTTTTCAAATGTTTAAGATTTGTGTTTCATCAAGTAGATATACCCATATCTGCTCAAATCTTCTGTGAAGGTCAGAAAATAACTATACCCGCCGCGAGCCTCAACACTCATCGGACCGCATACATCAGTATGTATGATTTCCAATAAGTCAGTTGCTCGCTCCTTTGTTTCGGAGAACGGAATCTTAGTCATCTTGCCCATGAGGCACGGTTCGCAAGCATCAAATGATTCATAATCAAGTGATTCCAAAAGTCCATCAACATGGAGTTTCTTCATGCGCTTTATACTAATATGCCTAAATGGCAGTGCCACAAGTATGTTGCACTATCATTATCAACTCTGCATCTTTTGGCTTCAATATTATGAATATGTGTATTACTACGATCGGGATTCAATAAACCATTCAACTTGGGTGTATGACCATAGAAGGTTTTATTGATGTAAACAGAATAACAATTATTCTCTGACTTAAATGAATAATCATATTGCAACAAACACGATCCAATCTTGTTCATGCTCAACGCAAACAACAAATAACAGTTATAAAGGTTTAACACGAATCCCGAAAGTACAGGGAGTGTGCGATGATGATCATATCAATATTGGAACTACTTCCAACACACATCGTCACCTCACCCTCAACTAGTCTCCGTTTATTCTGCAACTCTTGTTTCGAGTTACTAATCTTAGCGACCGAACATGTATCAAATACCCAGGGGCTACTACGAGCACTAGTGACATACACATAATTAACATGTATATCAAATATACCTTTGTTCACTTCGCCATCCTTCTTAGCCGCCAAATATTTGGGGTAGTTCTGCTTCCAGTGACAATTTCCTTTGCAGTAGAAGCACTCAGTTTCAGGCTTGGGTCTAGCTTTGGGCTTCTTCTCGGGATTGACAACTTGCTTGCCATTCTTTTTGAAGTTCCCTTTCTTTCCCTTGCCATTTTTCTTGAAACTAGTGGTCTTGTTTAACCATCAACACTTGATACTCTTTCTTGATTTGTACCTTCGCTGATTTCAGCATCGCGAAGAGCTCGGGAATCCTTTTCGTCATCCCTTGCATATTAAAGTTCATCACAGAGTTCTAGTAGCTTGGTGATAGTGACTAGAGAACTCTGTCAATCACTATATTATCTGAAAGAGTAACTCCTACTTGATTCAAGTGATTGTAGTACCCCAGACATTCTTAGTACATGCTCACTAGCTAAGCTATTCTCCTCCATCTTGTAGGCAAAGTATTTGTCAAAGGACTCATACCTCTCGACATGGGCATGAGTCTGAAATACCAATTTCATCTCTTGGAACATCTCATATGCTCTGTGGCATTCAAAACATTTTTAAAGTCCTGGTTCTAAGCCGTAAAGCATGGTGCAGTAAACTATTCAGTAGACATCATGTTGAGCTTCGCCAAACGTTCATAACATTTGCATCGGCTCCTACAATAGGTCTGTCACCTAGCGGTGTATCAAGGACATACTACTTCTGTGCAGCAATGAGGATAATCCTCAGATCACGGACCTAGTCCGCATCATTGCTACTAACATCTTTCAACTTAGTTTTCTCTAGGAACATATAAAAACATAGGGGAGCTACAAGGCGAGCTATTGATCTACAACATAATTTGCAAATACTATAAGGACTGAGTTCATGCTAAATTAAAGTTCAATTATCATATTACTAAAGAACTCCCACTTAGATAGACATCCCTGTAGTCATCTAAATGATCACGTGATCCAAATCAACTAAACCATGTCCGATCATCACGTGAGATGGAGCAGTTTTCAATGGTGAACATCTTATGTTGATCATATCTACTATATGATTCACGCTCAACCTTTTGGTCTCTAGTGTTCCGAGGACATGTCTGTATATGCTAGGCTCATCAAGTTTAACCCGAGTATTCTGCATGTCCAAAACTTTCTTACACCCATTGTATTTGAACATAGAGCTGTGGTGTCTCGGCACGACGAACTGTCACAACGGTGCATACTCAGGGAGAACACTTGTACCTTGAAATTTTGTAAGGGATCATCTTATAATGCTACCGCCGTACTAAGCAAAATAAGAAGCATAATAAGATAAACATCACATGCAATCAAAATATGTGACATGATATGGCTATCATCATCTTGTGCTTTTAATCTCCATCTTCAAAGCATCGTCATGATTTCCATCGTCACCGGATTGACACCATGACCTTCATCGTAGCATTTTGGTCGTCTCGCCAACTATTGCTACTACTACTATCACTAACTCATAGTGATAAAGTAAATTAATTACATGACCTTCGCAATTCATACAATAAAGAGGCAACCATAAGGCTCCTGCCGGTTGCCAATAACTTACAAAACATGATCATCTCATACAATAACGTATAACTCATCACGTCCTGACCATATCACATCACAACATGCCCTGCATAAACAAGTTAGACGTCTTCTACTTTGTTGTTGCAAGTTTTACGTGGCTGCTATGGGCTTAGCAAGAACCGTTCTTACCTACGCATCAAAACCACACCGATTTTTTTGTCAAGTTTGCTTTTTTAACCTTCACAAGGACCGGGTGTAGTCACACTCGATTCAACTAAGGTGAGAGAGATAGACACCCATCGGTCACCTTTAAGCAACGAATTCTTGTAACGGTGAAACCAGTCTCGCATAAGCGTACGCGTAATGTCGGTCCGGGCCGCTTCATCTCACAATACCGCCGAATCAAAGTATGACATGCTGGTAAGCAGTATGACTATTATCGCCCACAACTCATTGTGTTCTACTCGTGCATATCATCTATGCATATACCTGACTCATGATGCCACTGTTGGGGAATGTAGTATTTGAAAATTTTCCTACGATCATGCAAGATCTATCTAGGAGAAGCATAGCAACGAGCGGGAGAGTGTGTCCATGTACCCTCGTAGACCGAAAGCGGAAGCGTTTAGTAACGGGATTGATGTAGTCGAACATCTTCGCGATCCAACCGATCAAGCATCGAATGCACGGCACCTCCGCGATCTGCACACATTCAGCTCGGTGAAGTCCATCGAACTCTTGATCCAGTTGAGGCCGAGGGAGAGTTTCGTCAGCACGACGGCATGGTGAAGGTGTTGATGAAGTTACCGACGTAGGGTTTCGCCTAAGCACTGCGACAATATGACCGAGGTGTGTAACTGTGGAGGGGGGCACTGCACACGGCTAAGAAATCAATCTGTGTGTGTTTGGGGTGCCCCCCTCCCACATATATAAAGGGGGGAGGGAGTAAGAGGGCGGCCAAGGGGAGGAGGCGCGCCATGGGGGCAATCCTACTCCAAGTAGGTTTGGCACCCCCCTTTTCCTATTCCTACTAGGAGAAAAGGGAAGGAGAGGGAGGAGAGAAGGAAAGGGGGCCGCCCCCTAGTACAATTCAGTTTGGGATAGGGGAGGCGCGCGCCACACCTTGGCCTGCCTCCATTCTTCCACATCTAGGCCCATGAGGCCCATTAAGCCCCCAGGGGTTTCCGGTAACTCCCCGGTACTCTCGTATTTATCCGGTGACCCCCGGAACCCTTCCGGTGTCTGAATATAACCTTCCAATATATCAATCTTTATGTCTCGACTATTTTGAGACTCCTCGTCATGTCTGTGATCTCATCCGGGACCACGAACAACATTCGGTATATCAAAACACATAAACTCATAATATCGATCGTCATCGAATGTTAAGCGTGCGGACCCTACGGGTTCGAGAACTATGTAGACATGACCGAGACTCACCTCCAGTCAATAACCAATAGAGGAACCTGGATGCTCATATTGGTTCCTACATATTCTATGAAGATCTTTATCGGTCAAACCGCGCAACAACATACGGTGTTCCCTTTGTCATCGGTATGTTACTTGCCCGAGATTCGATCGTCCGTATCATCATACCTAGTTCAATCTTGTTACCAGAAAGTCTGTTTACTTGTTCCGTAATACATCATCTCGTGACTAACTCATTAGTCGTTTGCTTGCAAGGCTTATTACGATGTGTATTACCGAGAGGGCCCAGAGATACCTCTCCGACACTCGGAGTGACAAATCCCCTATTCTTGATCTATGCCAACACCACAAACACCTTCGGAGACACCTGTAGAGCATCTTTATAATCACCCAGTTATGTTGTGTCGTTTGATAGCACACAAGGTGTTCCTCCGGTATTCGGGAGTTGCATAATCTCATAGTCAGAGGAACATGTATAAGTCATGAAGAAAGCAATATCAGTAAAACTAAACGATCATAATGCTAAGCCAATGGATGAGTCTTGTCCATCACATAATTCTCATAATGATGTGATCCCGTTGATCAAATCACAACGCATGTCTATGGTCAGGAAACATAACCATCTTTGATTAACGAGCTAGTCTAGTAGAGGCATACTAGGGACACTCTGTTTTGTCTATGTATTCACGCATGTATCAAGTTTCCGGTTAATACAATTCTAGCATGAATAAAAGACATTTATCATGATATATAAGGAAATATAAATAACAACTTTATTATTGCCTCTAGGGCATATTTCCTTCACGTAGAGCTTATCACACCCGATCATCACGTGATGTCTCGGCACGACGAACTGTCGCAACGATGCATACTCAAGGAGAACACTTGTACCTTGAAATTTTGTAAGGGATCATCTTATAATGCTACCGTCGTACTAAGCAAAATAAGAAGTATAATAAGATAAACATCACATGCAATCAAAAATATGTGACATGATATGGCCATTATCATCTTGTGCTTTTGATCTCTATCTCCAAAGCATCGTTATGATCTCCATCGTCACTGGCTTTGACACCATGATCTTCATTGTAGCGTCGTGGTTGCCTCGCCAACTATTGCTACTACTACTATCACTAACTCATAGGGATAAAGTAAATCAATTACATGGCTTTCACAATTCATACAATAAAGGGACAACCATTAGGCTCCTGCTGATTGCCGATAATTTACAAAAATGATCATCTCATAAAATAATGTGTAACTCATCACGTCTTGACCATATCACATCACAACATGCCCTGCAAAAACAAGTTAGACGCCCTCTACTTTGCTGTTGCAACTTTTACGTGGCTGCTATGGGCTTAGCAAGAACCGTTCTTACCTACGCATCAAAACCACAATGATTTTTCGTCAAGTGTGCTATTTTAACCTTCACAAGGACCGGGCGTAGTCACACTCAATTCAACTAAAGTTGGAGAAATTGACACTCGCCAGCCACCTATGTGCAAAGCACGTCGGTAGAACCAGTCTCGCGTAAGCGTACGTGTAATTTCGGTCTGGGCCGTTTCATCCAACAATACCGCCAAATCAAAGTATGACATGCTGGTAAGCAGTATGACTATTATCGCCCACAACTCATTGTGTTCTACTCGTGCATATCATCTACGCATAGACCTGGCTCATGATGCCACTATTGGGGAACGTGGTATTTTAATGTTTTCCTACGATCACGCAAGATCTATCTAGGAGAAGCATAGTAACGAGCGGGGAGAGTTGTCACGCCCAAGATGCGATTCTATCCCGATCACATGATGACTCGTGATTGGGGCACAACCGCATTTCGGGCGCTTGGCAACATGGATATCATTACATCGAACCATTACATACATAGATGGGGGATACATACAAGTCATACAATAGCCACATGAATACAACACATCATACACAAGACATCCGACTACGGATGAAAAACATGAAAAATATGAAAAGCACAACGACATCCATCCTGCTATCCTAGGCTGCCGACCAGGAACCTAGCCCAAGATTGACAAAGAAGAAGAAGAAAGAACTCCAACACAAGTAAACATCGCTCTCACATCAAGTCAACGGAAACCTGCACCTTCAACTGTTGTTGTAGTATTTGTGAGCCACGAGGACTCAGCAATCCCACAACCATTGGTATCAAGAGTAACAAAGCTTAATGGGTATGGAGAGGATAAGTGGTGAGGTTGCAGCAGCGACTAAGCATTGTATTCTGGCTAACTTACGAGTACAAGAATAAGATGAGCATCTACGCAAACACTCGCAAACTAGTAATGATCGCTAAGAGATCCTGAACTACCTACGAGTCAAGCATAACCCCACCATGTTCTCTTCTCAAAGTGAAAAGAGACGGTCACAGTTACTCACGCGGTTGGTGTATTTCATTTCGGATCCTCTGTCAAGTTATCTACAACCGAACATTAACAAATTCCAATCTTCCACATAACCGCGGGCACGACTTTTGAAAGATCATAACCCTGTAGGGGTGTCCCAACTTAGCCTATCACAAGCTCTCACGATCCGTAGAGGTAAAACCCCCTTATCTTAGGGACAACCCGATCAGACTCGGAATCCCGGTGCACAAGACATTTCGACAATGGTTAAACAAGTCCAGGAAGACCTCCCGGCGTGCCGAAACCCTAATAGTAGCGACGCGTATCTCATCTCAGGCCACGATCGGATGAGCAGTACGTACAGGAACCGAAGAACCCAGATAACTGGGTGGCACCGCAAGTGGCTCTAGTTTGGGACCAACACTATCAGCACTGGCCCCCCTGTATTATGTGGAAAGGAACCTCGGGTAGCGCTAACTCACTATGCATCAAATTTAATTGAGTTTATTATGTGGGGCAAAAGGTAAAACCAATGTTGGGCCTTGCTGGAGGAGTTTTATTCAAAGCGAACTGTCAAGGGGGTCCCATACCCCCAACCGTGTTAGGAATGCAAAATCAAGGAACATAACACCAGTTTATTGGTTCTTAAGGCGGCATGAGTGTAACAAAACACCGAGCAAAAGGCCAAGCCTTCCACCGATTGCCAAGTATATAGGTGCATTAATTATAGTAATAGATATTGTGATATTCCAACAATCCAAGTTCCAACATGGAGCAATCTTCATCTTCACCTACAATTAACAACCCTATAGGAGGGGCTGAGCAAGCGGTAACATAGCCAAACAACGGTTTGCTTGGATGGTGTCAAAGGTTAGAGGTTTCATGGCAACAATGAGAGGCTGACTAACAAATAGATGGGTAGCGCGACATATAGCGATAGCATCGAGACAACTAGAATAGCAATGATAGTAATGATATCCAAGGTGACGGTCATCTTGCCTGAGATCCCGCTAGGAAGAAGAACGAGTCCATGAAGAACACGAAGCCACGGAGACGTACCAAGCATAGTCGAACGAATCCTCACGATCGCAACGAAACAGGAACTAACGAGAAGAAGCAAACAAAATGGTAAACACATAACACATAACAAGACATGATGCTCAAGCAAGTATGATGCATGACAAGGCTACATGATGCTTTACATGGAAATGGATGATGCGTAAAAGAACAACGCAACCAAGCAAGTTTAAATGAGGCCGGAAACAACTTATAACAATTCCGGTAAGTCCTCATATGCAATTTTCGAAATTGGTCCAGATCTGAACAAACCTTATGTTAAAGTTGTTAAACAGCAAGTTAATATGCACCATGATGATCTACTTGAAATTCTAGTCAAGTTACATACAAAGTTCATTTAATTTGGAGTTACGGCCTAGAAGATATGAGCAAAACAAGTCAAGCATGGCAAAGATGCAAGATGCATTCAAACATTAAGCAAACACACTCCAAACATGTGTACAACATGATATGATGCATCTACATGAAAAAACAAGCAAGTTTCATATAGAGCATTCCCAAAACGGAGAAACGGTTCAACACATACACACGAAACAAGATATAACAACAATCTTCCCCAAAATAACAACTAAGCACTTTGCATTCATCAAAACAACATGCTACAAGAATATTTCATGGCATCAAAGGGCATGACAAGCATGTACATGTCAAGCACTACAAACACGATCACTGAGCTACTACTAAACACCACTAGAACATGCTCAAAATATCATGGCAAGATTGCAAATGATAACAGTTTCACAGACTTAGTGAAATAAACTGAACATGGCAGCAACAATGACAAGTAGGCATGTTTGCAAGGTTGTGCAACTCATCACAAAGCATATCATGGCATCTGAATATAACCAAAAGCAAGAAGACATGTTTATGCAGCTACTCATGGCAAGAACATGGCCATAGGATGCATAGAGCACTAGCTATTCACATGGCAAAACTGAACTTACTGATAACAGGATGACAGAAACATTATTTAGCAATTTGAGAGCAAGAAAGAGACAAGCTACAACAACTTATAATTGCAACCAAGGGCATGGCTGGATAGAGAATAACATGGACTTCAAGACATGATCATTGGACATTCCAAAAGATCCATGGATATGACTGTAGCATCAAGCAAACATGGCATCATAATATAACAGTTTCAGACTTTGCAGTTTTCAACAAGTCTCAGAAATCAGCAAACAGCAAGTAGGTCACTTCACAAGCTTGTTGCACTCACCGCAATGCATATCATGAAAAGTGGATTGCACCACAGCAAATATGACATGATTGTGCTCCTAAAACATGTTGACATGATGCTCACACAATAATCACACAAAAAGATATGAAAAGGACAAATCAGCAAGTTATATCAAGTTTCAGCAGTTAACCGCACTTAGCACTTTTGCAACAGAGATTAATATGACAAGATGCAATCTAACATGCATGCAAATCACACCATCATCTAGAGCATTCAGAGACGAACATTTGGACATATCATATGCTTGTAACGCCCCGGACACACCCGCCGGTGGTCGTTACTCCTGGCGGGATCTAGACTGGCCTCACATATCAATACTAGTCTTTTCTGCGCACTTTTTCCTCACTCGTGCGCACCCGGGAGCAACTTCCCGGTCGGTCACCCATCCTGAAACTACTCCAAGCTGAGCACGCTTAACTTTGGAGTTCTATCCGAATGGGCTCCCGGAAAAGAAGGAATTCCTTATTGATATGAGTAGTCTATCATCCCTAATAAGCCAGGCCATCACATACACCCTCACTCAGAGGAACCGACGTCCTCGTCGGGCCACAGGAACGTTCCCTCTTGGCACAACCGTCTGTGCTTCCAGGACAGCACATGTGCCATGCCGTGTGCCACGACGGGTCACAAACGTCATGCACAACATGACTGCAAACTGTCCGCAAACATCCGTGTAACCGCAAGGGTCGGCTCTGATACCAACTTGTAACGCCCCGGACACACCCGCCGGTGGTCGTTACTCCTGGCGGGATCTAGACTGGCCTCACATATCAATACTAGTCTTTTCTGTGCACTTTGTCCTCACTCGTGCGCACCCGAGAGCAACTTCCCGGTTGGTCACCCATCCTGAAACTACTCCAAGCTGAGCACGCTTAACTTTGGAGATCTATCCGAATGGGCTCCCGGAAAAGAAGGAATTCCTTATTGATATGAGTAGTCTATCATCCCTAATAAGCCAGGCCATCACAATGCTTCATTTGGAAATACATGCAAAAAGATAGGCCCCACACAACATGGCAACATGATATGAGTTTAGCAGGGACTTAGTCATTTTTGAAAAAAAAAACAGAGTGCGCTAGATTGCTAAAAGACGCACGAGTTATACTTAGGGGCTTGGGGGCTGGGCTCAGCATGGGCCAAGGCCCGGTTGGAGAAGTGGCTTGGTGGGGAGGTCGGACACGGGCCAGATGAGCCTCGCGGCCTACGGGCGCTGTAGCTGGGGCCGGCCCAGAGCGGGGTCGCGACTCACGCGACAGGGGAGGTCGGGCCAGCGGACCTCGTCGGGGCGGACGAACGGTGCGGTAGCAGCGACTCGCAAGGGACAGTGGCGCGGGGCTCTGGTGAGGACCGGAGACGGCGGGACGGCCAGATTCGGCCACGTCGGTAGTCGGGGAGGTAGTTGGCGGCGACGATGAGCTCAAGGCCACCTCGGGCAGTTGCGGCGGCGGCGGATCTGACAGTTTCGAGTGGATCCTTGCCGGATCGGAGTAGGAGTGGCAGCGAGCAGGGAGGCGCAGGAGGCCTCGGGGCAGGGCAGCGGTGGTGGAGTAGACGGGCGGCGGAGGAGCCTTCGGGGCTGGCTCCGACGAGGTGAGATGAGGCCGGAGGGTGATGGATCTCGGCGGTGGGGCTGGCCGGCCGGCGGGTCGAGGCAAAGGCGGCGGGGTAGAGGGGATCGTGCGAGGGAGCCAGGGCGGGCGCGGTAGGCGGCGCGCACGGGCCCAGATCCGGCCCGAAGCGGGCCAGGGACGGGCTTCGCGGCCCGGAGGCGAAGTGGGCGCGGTGTAGGTGACGTGGCAGCACCGGATTGGTTGCGGGGACTGATAACCCACAAGTGTAGGGGGTCAGTTGTAGCCTCTTTCGATAAGTAAGAGTGTCGAACCCAACGAGGAGCTAAAGGTAGAACAAATATTCCCTCAAGTTCTATCGACCACCGATACAATTCTACGCACGCTTGACGTTTACTTTAACTAGAACAAGTATGAAACTAGAAGTACTTTGTAGTTTTTGTGTGATAGGCTTGCAAGAATATAAAGAGCACGTAAATAAAACTAGGGGCTGTTAAGATAAAGACACAACTAAAGCTAATATAGCGAGTGTGGAAAAGTGGTGGTAGGAGTTGCGAAATTGCCCCTAAGCAATTGACAAGGTTACTAGACCGATAGCAAGTTTTATGTGGGAGAGGCCACTGCTAGCATGTCATCCCTTACTTGGAATTCTATGCACTTATGATTGGAACTATTAGCAAGCATTCGCAACTACTAACGTTCATTAATGTAAAACCTAACCATAGCATTACGATATATTGGTCCCCCTTCAATCCCGCATGCATCAATTTCTACGCTAGGTTGAAGTTTCTGTCACTCTTGCCCTCCAATACGTAGTCCTATCAACATACAAATAACCCTATGGTGTGATCCATGCGCGCGCTCATATGATGGGCACCAAAGGACAGCAACATAACCACAAGCAAATTAAATCAATCATAGCAATTCACCAATCACCGAAAGGACAACGATAATCTACTCAGACATCATAGGATGGCAACACATCATTGGATAATAATATGAAGCATAAAGCACCATGTTCAAATAGAGGGTACAGTGGGTTGCGGGAGAGTGGACCGCTGTAGATAGATGGGGGAAGGTGATGGAGATGTTGGTGAAGATGACGGAGGTGTTGGTGTAGATCGCCGTCACACGATGATGGCCCCGGTGGCACTCCGGTGCCAGCGGAAGCGAGGGGGAGAGAGCCCCCCTCCTTCTTCTTTTTCCTTGATCTTCTCCCTAGATGGGAGAAGGGTTTCCCCTCTGGTCCATGGCCTCCATGGCGGCGGAGGGGAGAGAGCCCGTCCGAGATTGGATCTGTCTCTCTGTCTTTCTCTATTTTTGCGCTCCAAGATTCTGGCCTTTGACCGTTTCTTAAATCCCCGAAGATCCGTAACTTCGATTGGGTTGATTTTTTGACACGATTTTTATCTGGATATTAGCTTTCTTGCGCCGAAATAAGGGCATCAACCGCCTTACGGTGTGGCCACGAGGGCCCACGGCGCGCCCCCCTTCCCAGGGCGTGCCCCTGCCTCGTGGCCCACTCGGGCATCGTTTCATGTTGGTTCCGCTTCCCAAAATTCACATATATTGCAAAAAAATCTCCGTTCGTTTTTATTCCGTTTGGACTCCGTTTGATATGGATATTCTGCGAAACAAAAAACATGCAACAAACAGGAACTGGCACTGGGCACTGGATCAATATGTTAGTCCCAAAAAATAGTATAAAAAGTTGCTAAAAGTATATGAAAGTTGTAGAATATTGGCATGGAACAATCAAAAATTATAGATACGACGGAGACATATCAGCATCCCCAAGCTTAATTCCTGCTCGTCCTCGAGTAGGTAAATGATAAAAAAAGATAATTTTTGATGTGGAATGCTACCTACCATAATCTTGATCATGTAATCTAATCATGGCATGAATATTAAGACACGAGTGATTCAAAGCAATAGTCTATCATTTGACATTAAGACAATAATACTTCAAGCATACTAATAAAGCAATCATGTCTTTTCAAAATAACATGGCCAAAGAAAGTTATCCCTACAAAATCATATGGTCTGGCTATGCTCCATCTTCACCACACAAAGTAATTAAATCATGCACAACCCCGGTTTTAGCCAAGCAACTGTTTCATACTTTAGTATTCTCAAACTTTTTCAACTTTCACGCAATACATGAGCATGAGTCATGGACATAGCACTATGGGTGGAATAGAAGGTGGTAGTAGACAAAAGTAGGGAGAAAGTCTCACATCGACTAGGCAAATCAATGGACTATGGAGATGTCCATCGATCGATATCAATGTGAGTGAGTAGGGATTGCCATGTAACAGATGCACTAGAGCTATAAGTGTATGAAAGCTCAAAAAAGAAAACTAGTGGGTGTGCATCAACTTGCTTGCTCATGAAGACCTAGGGCATTTGAGGAAGCCCGTCGTTGGAATATACAAGCCAAGTTCTATAATGAAAATTCCCACTAGTATAAGGAAGTGACAAAACAAGAGACTCTCTATTATGAAGATCATGGTGCTACTTTGAAGCACAAGTGTGGAAAAGGATAGTAGCATTGTCCCTTCTCTCTTTTCTCTCATTTTTTTTGTTATTTTTTGTATTTTTTTGGAGGAGCTTTCTCTTTTCTCTTTTTTTAGCCCCTCTCTATTTTTTAGGCCATCTTTTTTTATTTGGCCTTTCCTCACATGGGACAATGCTCTAATAATGAAGATCATCACACTTTTATTTACTTACAAATCAAAGATTACAACTCGAAGCTAGAACAAAATATGACTCTATGTGAATGCCTCCAGCGGTGTACCGGGATGTGCAATGATCTAGCATAGCAATGACATCAAAAAACGGACAAGCCATGGAAACATCATGCTAGCTATCTTACGATCATGCAAGGCAATATGACAATGATGGTTCGTGTCATAATAAACGGAACGGTGGATTTACATGGCAATATATCTCGAAATGGCTATGGAAATGCCATAATATGTAGGTATGGTGGCTGTTTTGAGGAAGGTATATGGTGGGTGTATGGTATCGGCGAAAGTTGCGCAGCACAAGAGAGGCTAGCAATGGTGGAAGGGTGAGAGTGCATATAATCCATGGACTCAACATTAGTCATAAAGAACTCACATACTTATTGCAAAATTTTATTAGCCATCGAAACCAAGTACTACACGCATGCTCCTAGGGGGGAGGTTGGTAGGAGTTAACCATCGCGCGCCCCCGACCTCCACACAAAGGATGACACTCAATAAATAAATCATGCTCCAACTTCCTGACATAACGGTTCACCATACGTGCATGCTACGGGAATCACAAACCTCAACACAAGTATTTCTACAATCCACAACTACCCACTATCATGACTCTAATATCACCATTTTTATATCGCAAAACTATTGCAAGTAATCAAACATATCATATTCAGCGATCTACAAGTTTATGTAGGATTTTATGACTAACCATGTGAATGACCAATTCCTGTCAACTCTCTAAATAGATATAAGTGAAGCAAGAGAGTTTTAATTCTTTCTACAAAAGTTATGCCCATGCTCTAACAATTATAAGTGAAGCAAAAGAGCATTCTACAAATGGCGGTTTTCTATGTGAAGAGAAACATGCAATCCAAACTTCAAATGATATAAGCGAAGCACATGAAGCATTCTATAAAGCCATACTCAAGAGATATAAGTGAAGTGCAAAGAGCATTCTATAAATCAACCAAGGACTATCTCATACCAGCATGGTGCATAAAAGAAACGGTGAAAACTAAATGCAAAAGACGCTCCAAGATCTGCACATATCACATGAATGAAACGAATCCGAAAACATACCGATACTTGTTAAAGAAAGAGGGGATGCCTTCCGGGGCATCCCCAAGCTTAGACGCTTGAGTCTCCTTGAATATTTACTTGGGGTGCCTTGGGCATCCCCAATATTGAGCTCTTGCCTCTTCTTCTTCTCCTCACATCGAGACCTCCTCGATCTTCGAACACTTCATCCACACAAAACTTCAACAGAAAACTCGGTAAGACCCGTTAGTATAATAAAGCAAATCACTACTCTAAGTACTGTTGCAAACCAATTCATATTTTGTTTTTGCATTGTAGCTACTGTAATATAATTTTTCCATGGCTTAATCCACTGATAGAAATTGATAGTTTCATCAAAACAAGCAAACTATGCATAAAAAACAGAATCTGTCTAAAACAGGACGGTCTGTAATATTCTGAACATTCACCATACTTCTGCTACTTTAAAAATTCTGCCAAAATTGGTAAAAATAAACAATTTGTATAGAAATACAGTGCAAAAAGTTTCAGAACCATTTGACATTCCAGCAGAAAATGTAAAATCGTGCACTACAGCCAAAGTTTCTGTCCTGCACCGCACAAACCAACAAGCATTGTGAACATCCTAAAGGCAAACCTCGGCACATTATTTTTATAATACAATTGAACTGTACAAGGGGATAATTATTTTTATTGAAAAGTTTCTGTAATTAAGGTTCACAAAGTTTCCATGGGCATGAACAAAGTTCAAGGCTAACTCCCACTTTAACAATGCTCGTCTTTCTCACTTTCGCTTTTCTTTTTGAAAAAGTTTTAGGTTCCCCTCTTTATTTGTTTTTGTTTTTAAACTTTATAAAACCACACAATAGAAATAAATGACTCTCTAAAACTTCCGGGTTGTCTCCCTGGCAGCGCTTTCTTTAAAGCCACTAAGCTAGGCATATAGTGCTCAAGTGATGGATCCACCCGGATCCCAAGGTATATCAATGCCAATTTTTATTAGCAATGATTTGGCATTTAGTAGTGAGCACAAAGTGATATGTGTCATGAAACGACAAAGTCTAACTGTCTTTCTATGCATTGGCATGTCATACAAGAACAATTCATGCACACCAAGTAAAGGCCAATGCATAGTATAAGTAGTTTCTTGCAATTTTATCATGTTGGAAACATAAAGAGGCGGAGATGTAGTTCCTCTCTCATAATAATTGCAATTAGGAGCAGCAAGCACATGCATATTATATTCATCAAAAACATCATGTGCAACGGAAAAAGGCAACCCATCAATATAATCCTTAATAAGTGCAAACTTCTCCAATATTGTGTAGTGTGGAGAATTCAAAAAGATAACAGGACTATCATGTGTGGGTGGAATAGCAACTACATCATGTTTAACATAAGGAACTATAGCAAGTTCATCTCCATCAGCATAATTCATATTGACATCTTGTCCACAAGCATAGCAAGCATCATCAAAAAGGGATATTTCAAAAGAATCAACGGGATCATAACAATCATCATAACATTCATTCTTCGGTAAGCACAGACGGAAATTAAACAATGTATGAGTTGAAGAGTTACTCTCATTAGAAGGTGGGCACGGGTAGCTAATCCGCTCTTCCTCCTTTTGTTCTTCGCTCTCCTCCTCATCTTTTTCATCCAATGAGCTCACAATGTCATTGATTTCTTCTTCCATAGACTCCTGCAAAATATTAGTCTCTTCTTGGACAGCGGAGACCTTCTCAATAAACGCATCAATATCGGAGTTATATTCATAATTCAAATAGCAATATTTCAATATAGCAAGATTTTCAGGCCTAGAGGCATCATCATCAAAAGCATCATTCTTTCTAAACAAAGATTCAATTTCATAAGCACCCTTAAAAGCAACAAATTCTTCTATTCGTTCCACATCATAATAATCATATATACCATTAGCAAAAGAAGCTAAGGTTTCATTATCATTAAATTTGCATGAAAAGGAAAGGTGTGGAGCCTTCATCCTAGAGCAACAAGTATAATCATATCTCAAGCATAGTTGCCGAGCATACCAATGCAACAAATGAATTTTATCCCATAACAGTTTCCCTTATTGTGTCAAGCAATAATCCCTAAAGTATTCACGTTGATCCAACGTTACTCCCATTACATAGTTGAATGGGGTTTTCTCAGGATTATCAAAGTAGTACATAATATCTTTCACATAATGAGCATCGAGGGTTTTAGGAGGTTCCCCATCTCCATGAGTAGCAAGTACACCTAAGTTTTTTGGTATTTTGTGTTCCATATCCATAACTAACGATAGAGAACAACTTATAACAGCAAATAAAATCTAATTAGTGATAAAGCAAACAAGAACACACGAGAATATTCACCCCACGCTATTGCTCCCCGGCAACGGCGCCAAAAAAGGTCTTGATGACCCAGAAGTGTAGGGGATCAGCTGTAGCCCCTTTCGATAAGTAAGAGTGTCGAACCCAATGAGGATCTAAAGGCTGAACAAATATTCCCTCAAGTTCTATCGACCACCGATACAACTCTACGCACGCTTGACGTTTACTTTACCTAGAATAAGTATGAAACTAGAAGTACTTTGTAGTTTTTGTGGGATAGGCTTGCAAGAATATAAAGAGCACATAAATAAAACTAGGGGCTGTTAAGATAAAGACACAACTAAAGTTAATGTAGCGAGTGTGGAAAAGTGGTGGTAGGAGTTGCGAAATTGCCCCTAAGCAATTGAGTACGTTACTAGACCGATAGCAAGTTTTATGTGGGAGAGGCCATTGCTAGCATGTCATCCCTTACTTGGAATTCTATGCACTTATGATTGGAACTATTAGCAAGCATCCGCAACTACTAAAGTTCATTAAGGTAAAACCCAACCATAGCATTATGATATATTGGCCCCCCTTCAATCCTGTATGCATCAATTTCTACGCTAGGTTGAAGTTTCTGTCACTCTTGCCCTACAATACGTAGTCCTATCAACATACAACTAACCCTATGGTGTGATCCACGCGCGCGCTCATATGATGGGAACCAAAGGACAGCAACATAACCACAAGTAAATTAAATCAATCATAGCAATTCACCAATCACCGATAGGACAACGATAATCTACTCACACATCATAGGATGGCAACACATCATTGGATACTAATATGAAGCATAAAGCACCATGCTCAAGTAGAGGGTACATCGGGTTGCGGAAGAGTGGATCGCTATAGATAGATGGGGGAAGGTGATGGAGACGTTGGTGAAGATGACGGAGGTGTTGGTGTAGATCGCCGTCACACGATGATGGCCCCGGTGGCACTCCGGTGCCACCGGAAGCGAGGGTGAGAGAGCCCCCCTCCTTATTCTTCTTCCTTGACCTTCTCCATAGATGGGAGAAGTGTTTCCCCTCTGGTCCATTGCCTCCATGGCGGCGGAGGGGCGAGAGCCCCTCCAAGACTGGATCTGTCTCTCTGTCTCTCTCTGTTTCTGCGTTCCTAGATTCTGGGCTTGTCGGGGTTTTGGAACGACATATGCCAACGGATGGCTTATCATGCATGGGGTCAAAAGAACGTCGCCGGGCTCGGGAAGCAGGATAAAGAGGAACTTGGGACGCCTACGGATCTTACCCAGGTTCGGGGCTCTCCGAGGAGATAACACCCCTAGTCCTGCTCTGCGGGGGCTCCGCGTCATGACTGATCTCACTAAGGTAGCTATAAGATTGCTCCTTGAGCTGTGTGGTTCAAAGGAAGAAGATGAACAAGGCTAGCCCACCTCCTCTTTCTCTATGCTCGGGTTCAACCTCGTAATCTTCTAACCCCTCCTCATGGAGGACCCTGGGGGTTTATATAGGCCTACCCCCCAGGGGTACAATGGTAATCTCGACAGTGTGGCTCCCAGCCGTCAGTGTCTTCTGGCGCCGACTTTACCGCCTGTCTGCTGGGGCCCGCCGCCTGCGGGCCCTACGTGATTGTCTTTCACTGTAGATGTGCCTCAGCTGACGACAACCTTGTCGAGGAGGAAGTCGCCGTACGCTGCCGCCTCGCCCTGTCCTGTCATCTTGATGAGGCTCGGACTTCTAGGGTGAGGTTTGCCATCTGTTACTAGGCGGCCGTCTCCCCTGGCCGTCTGCCAGAGGCGGCTTGTTCATGGGCTACCCGCTGACCAATGGGGCCAGCCGCCTGCTAGCCCCGCCATTTGCGGGTAGTGGGATCGTGACCTCCTCTGACCGATGCTTGGTCACGAGTAGCATGGCTACAGTGACCCGCCGCTTAGGAGATATTCATAAGGTACATGTTTACTATAGCAACGCCCTTATAGATCTTCTACCGACATGTTCTCCTGTAGCCACGCCTCCGCCGCGCACGGGTCCCCCCGGCGTGCATCCCGGGAAAGGAATGTGAGGCCGTCTGCTGGCTGGTGGTGTTGGCGTGGCCGCCTGCTGGGTCCTTGCCGCCTGCTGGCAGCCGGCTCCTAGGGCAGGCTACCCTAGGAGGCGGCTCGATGAGCAGACGACCGCAGTGGACCAGGCGGCTGTCGTTTGTCTTAAAATACCAAGGGTAGTCGCCGAGGGTACCCATGGTCAATACCTCCGACAGTAGTCCCCGAAGCTGGTGGAACTCCGCGGCGGGCGTTGGAGGGCCGAGGGGTTCTAGCAGCTTCCTCCTCAGGCAGGCCCATCGCTCTTCACTTGTCTTCCATAGATGTCTGTCCGACGGGAGCCGGCCCTGCGCTGCTGGAGCCAGCTTCCAGCAGCCGAACCGTCGTCTTAGAGTCTTCGGTGAGAAGGCACCGCCTGGTCAGCGGGTAGTCGAACAGGCTCGCAGACCGCTGGCAGCTCCCACGCATCACCGTCCTGTCGCGTCGGCCTGCCAGCCCACGCGCGCGACAGGACGTAACAGCGGGCCGGGGCCCGCCACTATGGGGCCTCGGGCCCCGCGCGGATCCACAGTGGCAGGGGTAATCGATTACCCTCCCATGCGCATTTAATGCGCGCGGATTAGGTGCGAGAAAATCGGGGGTCGTGCGGGGCGTGGGGTGGTTAATCCCACGCCTGCCCCCTCGTCTTCGCCGCCCGGGCCTATATATAGGTCGGGGGAGAGGGCTGGCGCCGTTCTCACGCTCACTCTCCCCCATCCTCCTTTGCGTGGTACTCATCTCTCTCAGCTGATCCCTTCTTGGCTGACTCTTCATTTCCTTGGGATATCCATGTAGCGCGCCACTTTCCCTCTCGCGGGTGCCAGCGGGCTCTGTTGTGGGAGGCTCAGATGCCCCTCCCGCGCCCCCTCGCGTGGATCCGGCTGCCGCGCTCCAGGAGGCGACAAAGAGGAATGCCCGCGAGGCGCGCGCGGAGCGTGAGCGAGCGGCGGCTGATGCCGCCGCCCAGGCGGAGGCCGAAGCTGCCAAGAAGGACAAGGCAGACGCTGCCCGAGTCCGAGAGTGGGGAAAGGGCCCCCAGCAGCCCGGAGTCAGGGTTTCTGGAGCCATCGGCCCAAGCGCCGGCTGCTGACGAGCAGCCGGCTCCAGGCGATAGGGGGGACGACTGCGTTATTCTGGAGACGCCGCCACCGCCCCCCCCCCCCCCCCCCCCCCCCCCCCGAGCCCCAGCCCACCGACGCCTTGCGAGGGCGGTCTCTATGCCCCAGCAGGTGGAGGTCGGCGGGGCCAGCTCGTCCGCGCCAGAGAATGAGGCGACCAGCGCGGCGCCATCAAGTTGGAGGTCCGGAGGAGGCGGCGCGTGGATTGTCGCATCGCGGGACATCCTGGAACACATCAACTCCTTGGGAAACGTCGTGCAGACGGCGGTGCAGGAGTTTGTCGCCACGCGGTCCTCCGTTCGGGTATGTGTGCTTCATTTTCTTCTGTTTTTATTCCTTCAATTTCTTCTGTGGGGGCGCATCAGCGCACCCACTAGGTGTAGTCCCCGAGTTCCGAGCCAGCTACTTAGCAGGCGGCTTGGAACTCCAAAGTGTACGTCATGAGCTGATCTTGCGTCTTGTTGCAGGAGTACCACAGCCTCTGTGTGGCCTCCTACAACGCTCATCGCCATTAGCTGGCGCAGCTGCAGGCTGCCTTGGCAGACAGCCGAGGTGAGTGCCTCCTCTTCTCCTTGCGGGGGCGCATCAGCGCACCCGCTGGGTGTAGTCCCCGAGTTCCGAGCCGGCTGCTGAGCATGCGGCTTGGAACTCCAAGGTTATCTTTTGCTGCTGATATTCGTTCTTTTTCATTCTCCCTTGCCAGCGGTCGCAGCCGACCTACGCAACCAACTGGGCGAGGCCCAGACGGAGCTGGCTGCTAAGGAGCGGGATCATGGTCTTGCCGCTCAGGACCGCGACCGCCTGGCCAAGGAGCTGGCGGACCAGGCGGTGGCTCACAAGGCCGAGCTTGGCAAGATGTTAGATGCCGAGTCGCTTCTGTGGGCCGAATTCGAGACCGAGCGCTCCAATTGGGCCGAGAAGGAGGCGGCTCTCCAAGACGGCTACGTAGCCATTGGAGACATGGTTGACGGTGAGACGTCTACCCTTTTATCTTGTATTTGCCGTTTGTTAGCCGTCTTCCTTTTCTTCTGATCCTTCTTCTAGTTTTGGCAGAGTTCATCTCGGGCTATTCCATGGCCGCCACCCAGGCCATCGAGGCCGAGCATGCTGCGAGGCGCCAGGCGGGCCGGGCGATCGCACCCAACGCGCCCAGGACCCCGGCCGAGGAGCTTCTTGCCATTCGGGTGCATCTTCTGCCAGTCCACCGTCTGCTTCGCCGGTTGCAGCGTGCTGGCACCCAGGTCCTGGCCGCCCTCTGGCCAGGCGTGCCAGCACTCCGCACTCCCAGTCGGACGGCCGCCTGGCTGGAGGCAGCCGGCCAATGCTTCGAGGCCTGGAAGGGCTCCGCAGCGAGGGCTGGCGCGCGGACCGCCCTGGAGTTCGCCAAGAGCTGGTATCCTGGCTTGAGCCTTGAAAAGCTGGAGACCTTCCACGCGGAGGCCCAGCCTGAGCTGTCCGTCGAGCAGAAGGAGCTCATCCAACGTGCCGCCGCCCTCGCCGAATATGCCGACACCTCCATGTTTATCCCAGTGTTGGACGACAGGGGCCATATGGTGCCGCCTGGCAACTTCGGGCTGGACCTGGCGGCATCGGAGGAGCCAGACGAGGAGATCGCCTCCAGTGAAGGTGACGAGGAGGAGGAAGGTAGCGAGGAGGAGTCCAGTTCCTAGGAGGCGGACCCAGCAGTCAGCCGTCAGCCTGACCAATCCTCGACAAGCGGACCAGGAGTGATGGCCCCGCCTGCTGCAGGAGACGGCCAGACCGAGACCCACCAGGCGGCCTCTCCGGAAGCCGGCTCCGTCATGCCGCCTGCCCAGCCTGCTGCACCTTAAGTTTTTTCTTTTGTATCTTCTGCTTTCCTGTAAGACTTGTAGGGTTAATCCGAATAATTCCACCCACTGGGTGTGTATCAGTAGGTTATTACTGCAAGGTGGCCCTTGAGGCCTTTTGGATGTAAATAATCTTTTTAATGCTGCATGGTCTTTATGCAGTTGTGCCGAGTCCTAGGCTTAGCCTTGCCCTAGTTTCCTTGTGGCGATTTTCTTCTTGCCGTTTCCTTGAACTACCGCCCTGCCAGCCAGACAGCCACTCTGTGGTTCTGTGGCTGGGTCAGGGGCTTGGCTTTTTTCAGAGCGGACGGGTATTCTGCCCTCTAGAAGGCGGCTTGGCTAAGCCCAGAACTGGCTTGCCGGCTGTTTGGCAGCCGGCCGCTTATTTGAAGGGCCGGCTGGCCCTATGTCTTTTTTCCTTAGCCATTTTTCATGTGGGCACCATTTCTTGCCTTTAGCTCCTGCCAGTCGGACAACCGCGTTCTGCGAGTCTATGACTTGATGCGGGAGGGGGCTTGAATGCCATCACATTACTTGTCTGACTACTTAGAATTTCTTAGACATAGGGCTAGGCGGCCAGTCCCCGGGCCGTCTGCTAGGCTTCGGTGCCAGACAAAGGAGTGAACAACAATCATTCACAGGCATAATTCTTATCGTATAGATAAAGGGTTGAGCAGTCCCCGAGAACTCCTCGGGGGTCCCATTGATTCTCAAAATAACTTTAGATAGCACGACACATACTGTCTTTCAGCTATAAAAGCGACGAAGAAGATTTGCATTCCATGGGCGCTCCGACTCCTTGCCTGAGTCGTCTCTCTTGCGCGCTCTTGGCTTCTGGGCATCAATGAGGTAGTAGGCATCGTTGCCTAGTACCTTGCTGACGATGAACGGTCCTTCCCAAGGAGCCGAGAGCTTGTGCTGGCCGGCTGTTCGCTGGATCAGCCGGAGCACAAGGTCTCCCTCGCGGAAGGAGCGTGGCTTGACTCGCCGGCTGTGATAGCGGCGGAGACCATGCTGGTAGATGGCGGAGCTGCTGAGTGCTACCAGCCGGGCCTCCTCCAGCAGGTCCACGCCGTCTTCGTGTGCTTCTTTGGCTTTAGCTTCCGTGTACATGGTGACACGAGGCGAGTCAAACTCAACATCTGTTGGAATGACGGCCTCGGCCCCATACACGAGGGAGAAAGGAGTGAAACCGGTGGATTTGTTCGGGGTGGTTCTGAGGCTCCACAGGATAGACGACAGTTGTTCGATCCAGCAGCCGGCTGACCGCTCCAAAGGTTCAACCAGCTGGGGCTTGATGCCGGATAGGATAAGGCTGTTGGCGCGCTCGACTTGGCCGTTAGACTGCGGGTGGGCAACGGACGCTAGGTCCAGTCGGATGCCCTGTGTTGCACAGAAACGGGCAAGTGCGCCTTTGGCAAAATTTGTTCCGTTGTCAGTGATGATGCTGTGCGGTATACCATACCGGACTGTGATGTCTGCAATGAATGTCACAGCAGTTGGGCCATTGAGTTTCTTGATTGGCTTGGCTTCGATCCACTTGGTGAATTTATCTATTGCCACGAGTAAATGCGTCAGGCCTCCTGTGGTAGTCTTGAAAGGTCCTACCATATCCAGGCCCCAGACGACAAATGGCCAAGTGACCGGAATAGTCTTGAGTGCAGAAGCCGGCAAGTGTTGCTTGGAGCTGAAGCGCTGGCAGCCGTTGCACTTTCTCACCAAATCTTTGGCATCGTCGAAAGCAGTCGGCCAGAAGAAACCGTGGCGGAAGGCTTTGGCTACGAGAGACCTTGAGGCCGCGTGGTGGCCGCATTCCCCTTGGTGAATGTCCTTCAGGATAGCCATTCCTTTTGTTGCTTCTACACAGCGCTGGAAGACGCCCGTTGCACTTCTTCTGACAAGCTCTTTGTTGACTATGGTGTATGCTGAGGTTCGGCGTTGAATTTGCCATGCCAAAGTTTCTTCTGCTGGCAGCTCTCCTTTGAGCAGCAATGTGAGGATTGGCTGCGCCCAAGACGACGCTGAGACTCCTGTTGCCTCGGCCAGAGAGACCATGGCGGTTGGGCTGGGAAGCGGAGGGCTGGGCTGAGCCACCTGCTGTGTATCCGAAGTCCCCGAGCCGTCTGCTGGAGCCGGCGCCTCCTGGCCGTCTGCTGGAGCAGTCCCCGGGCCAGGAAGTGGCGCGGCTGTAGGTGGTCCGTCTGCTGGAGTTGGAGTGTTGTGGCCGCCTGCTGGGGCAGTCTCTGGGCCAGCAGCCGAAGCCGCGAGGCCGCCTGCCCCAAGGTCGGCTGGTATGAAGATCGACTCCGACTCTTGTGAAGTCTTGATAGACGGTTTGCGCAGGCATTGGAGAGATACGCCGGCTGGGATTGCTTGGCGGGTGGAGCCGATTCGTGCCAAGGTGTCGGCTTGCATGTTATCGGCCCGCGCTATGTGGAGGAACTCGCAGCCATCTAAATGTCCACTGATCTGCTGGACAAGGAAGCGATAGCTTGCCATGTTTGCGTCCTTGGTGTCCCAGTCCCCAGAGGACTGCTGGACAACCAAGTCTGAGTCACCATAGCACAGCACTCGGCGGATGCCAATCTCCTTGGCCATCCGGAGCCCGTGGATAAGTGCCTCATACTCGGCCATGTTGTTGGAGGCAGCAAAGTGGATCTGCAGGGTATACTTGAGCTTGTCGCCTTTGGGGGAGGTGAGGACGATGTCGGCTCCCAGGCCGGTGCGCATCTTTGACCCGTCAAAGTGCATCCGCCAATGGGTTGAGTCTGGCACGGGCGGCAGGTACTGGGTTTCAGCCCAATCGACGAGGAAGTCAGCCAATGCCTGCGACTTGATGGTGGTGCGCGGCTGGTAGAAGATGGTGAAGGGGGCCAGCTCAATGGCCCACTTGGCCACTCTTCCAGAGGCATCTCTATTCCCCATGATTTCAGCAAGCGGGGCCGTGCAGACGACCGTGACAGAATGCTCTTGGAAGTACTGCTTGAGTTTCTTGGCGGTGAAGTACACGCCGTAGCACATCTTCTGGTAGTGGGGGTAATTCTGCTTGGATGCTGACAGCACTTCGCTCAAGTAGTAGACGGGCCTATGGACGGGCAAGGCTCTGCCATCTTCTAGGCGCTCGACCACAATGATAGTGCTAACCACCCGGCTGGTGGCGGCTATGTAAAGGAACGTGGGTTCCTTGTCTGCTGGCGCCGCCAGGACAGGCGGGGTGGACAGCAGTCGCTTGAGCTGCTGGAAAGCCTCGTCTGCCTGGTCGTTCCACTCGAAACACGTGGTCCTCTTCATCAGTTGGTACAAGGGGAGTGCCTTTTCTCCCGGCCGGCTGATGAAATGGCTGAGAGATGCCAGTCACCCCTTGAACCTCTGGACATCCCGCACACGGGTCAGTCGTTCCATCCTCTCAATGGCCTTGATCTTCGCCGGATTGCACTCGATGCCGCGTTTGGATACCAGGAAGCCAAGGAGCTGGCCGGCCGGTACCCCGAAGAAGCATTTCTCCGGGTTTAGCTTAATCCGAAAGCGGCGCAGGTTCTCAAACATTTCCTGGAGATCCTCCAAAAGGGTTCCTCTCTTCTCCGTCTTCACCACAATATCTTCCACGTAAACGTGGGCATTCCTGCCAAGCTGCTTGAGGAGACACTTCTGCATGCAACGCTGAAAGGTGGCGCCGGCATTTCTCAAGCCGAACGTCATGGTCAGGTAGCAGAAGGCCCCAAACGGCGTGAGGAAGGTGGTCTTCAAGCGGTCGGCTGGATCAAGCTTGATTTGGTGGTACCCCGAATAAGCATCAAGGAAAGACAGCAGCTCGCATCCGGCTGTGGAGTCGATCACTTGATCTATTCGCGGCAGAGCAAACAGATCTTTAGGGCAAGCTTTGTTCAGGCTGGTGTAGTCAATGCACATGCGCCATTTGTTGTTCTTCTTCAGCACCAAGACTGGATTCGCAAGCCACTCGGGATAAAAGACTTCCATGATGAAGCCGTCTGCTAGCAGGCGGGCGACTTTTTCCCCAACGACTCTTCTCTTCTCTTCTGACAGGCGGCGCATCGGCTGTTTGACAACCTTTGCATCTTCTCTCACGTGCAACTTGTGCTCAGCGAAATCCGTCGGGACACCCGGCATGTCCTTGGGGGACCATGCAAAGATGTCCCGATTCTCACGGAGGAAATCGACGAGATCGCTTTCCTATTTGCTGTCTAGGCTTGATCCTATGACAGCAAATCACTCCGGGTGGGACGGGTCCAAGGCAATCTTATTTGTGTCCTTGGCTGGCTGAAATGAGCCTTGTGGCTCCGCCTCCCTGGGATCGGCTGGTATGGCCGGCTGCTCGCCAGCCATTGCCACCAGTCGCTCCAGACGGCGCTTTTCCTCAGCCACGACAAGGGTCTCTGCCAGGCGGCTGCTGGTTGTTGCGCATGCAATGGACTTCTCGTAGTCCCCGGCCATGGTGATTATTCCTTTGGGGCCAGGCATCTTCATCTTGAGGTAGGCATAATGGGGGACTGCCATGAACTTTGCAAGAGCTGGCCGGCCCAAGATCACGTGATAGGGACTTTCCAGGTTCACTACTTCAAACCAGACCGACTCCCTCAGGAAGTGCATCTTGTCACCAAACAAGACATTGACCCTGGCCTTGCCAATTGGTGAGCAAGAGAGGCCTAGCACAATGCCATGGAACACGTTCCTGGTAAGTTGAAGCTGCTTCTCTTTGATGCCCAACTTCTCCATGGTGTCCCGGTACATTATGTTGATGCTGCTGCCGCCATCTACCAGCGCCCGGGAGAAATGACAGGCCCGCCTGTCAGTGGAGAGAGTGGTGTCCAGGACCAAGGCATAGGCCCCCGGCGATGGCATGACAGCCGGATGATCCTCCCGGCTCCAGCTGACAGGCCTTTCAGACCATTGCATGAATTCTAGGTCCTTGACGGCAACAGTGTTGACTTCTCTGCGCTGCTGGCGCCGGCTGTGCCTATCGTCCGTCTGGCTGGTGAAGACAACATAGGCTCCATTTTCTTTTGGGAACTCGTCCTGGACCTGGCCGCCAGGGCGGGCAGCCGGCGGATTAGGAGGCGGGGCCGGCTACCCAGCAGGCAGCGGTGGCAGAGCTTCTCCTCTCGCAATTCTTGTGAGCCAATGACACTTTCGCGTTGTGTGGTTGGAAGGCTTCGCGCCACTATGGAACTTGCAGAGGGCATCCAGAGCTTGGTCGAAGGAGAAAGCCGGCTGCCATACTGGTTTGCCGCCCTTCTGGCACTTGGCTCCTGCCTGGGCTTCGGGCTGCTGTCCATCGACTCCTGCCACCAGCCGGCTGTTGGCAGCTGGCGCGTGGGCCTTGCGCTTCTGGTCGCTTGTCTGCTGGCGCCGGCTGGACTCTCCTGCCGGCGTCTTGGAAGTTGGAGGGGTCATCTTGCCAGAAGCGTCCACTTGCAGCTCGGTCTTCATGGAGGAGTCAGCGGTGGCATACTTGTCTGCTATGCTCAGCAGTTCATCCAACGTGGCCGGCTCGTCAAAGAGGAGCCGATGTTTGAGTAAGGTGCCTTCTCTGCACCCGGCCATGAAATACTCGATGGCTTGGACCTCGTGCACTCCTTCACAAGAGTTTCGCAGCTCTGCCCAGCGCGTCAGATAGTCGCGGGCCGACTCGTCTTGGCCTTGGACGCACAGGGAAAGCTGACGCGGCTTCAGAGGACGCTTGTAGGTGCTGGTGAAGTTGCGAGTGAAGGCGTCGGTGAAGTCCAGCCAACCGTTGATGCTATTGGGCTTAAGGCTGTTCAGCCAAGTCCAAGCCGTGCCCTGGAGCATGAGGGGCACGTACTTCACCGCGACACGCCTGTTGCCGGTGGCTATGCTAACGGTCGTGGAGTAATCCACCAGCCAGTCCTCTGGTTTCACTGATCCCTTGTACTTGGGGGTGTCTCTGGGGAGCGAGAAGCCCTTGGGAAAAGGCTCGTTGCGAATGCGAGGGCCGAAGCAGGCTGGACCGAGGTCATCTTCTTCTTCAACCGCCTGGGATCGAGCCAGACGGTCCAGGCGATGGCGGGCGTCATTCTCCCCAACCCCCTCGCGGCGGCCCAAGCGGCCTGCCAGAGAGGGATGGTCAACAGGCAGAGGAGACAGACGCCTCTCCCGTCTGAGAGGAGACGGATGCTCCCCTCGCCGTTCAACGGCCCTTGGGTGACCGTCTTCGTCGCGCTAGATGGTGACACGAGTCTGCCGGCTGTGGCTGGCAGCGGGCTCTGAGTCTCGCCGGTTGGCGGCGCCGACTGTTGGAGAGCGAGACGTGTCTCCTTGCTCCCGCCGAAAAGGGCGATTGTCTGCGTGCGCGCCCGCCTCTGATACCCGGCGACGGGCCTCTTGCTGCGTGGCAGCAGCGTCGAGGAGCTGGCGGGCACACTGAGTCATGCAACGAAGCTCGTCTCCCTCTAAGTGGCCCATCTCATCGACTGCCACCTGGGCAACCCTTAGGTTTTCCGACGGAGTGAGGTACACAGGCCGTGGGGCCCCCAGCATGTCTGCCAGCAGCCCACCGCGATCGCAGACGGCGCCGGCTCGGCTAGGCTCGCGAGCAACCGGCGTGCCACAAATGTCGCGGTTCATCTCGCGGCTGTAAGCTTCGGTGAGGCGGCGGGAGGCAGCCAATTTGTTGGCGCTGTCGAGGAGCGAGACACGGAGTGCCTCCAACGCCGCGCTGTCAGCCCCTGCCGCGACAGGAGCGGCGAGGTGCTGCAGAGCATTCTCGAGCGGGTCTGGGCCCGTCCTGTTAGATGGTTTGCCGTGGTCGGTGATGAGCACCTCCGTGGCGGTGCTGATGGTGCAGCCGATCGGAAGAACGGGGAGGGGGTCGTTGATAATCTCCACGTGCTCGGGGAAGGAGTCGACCGGCCCTGCATCGAGGTCGACGATCATCTCTACTGGTGGGTCAGAAGAGCCCACTGACTCCACGTCAGAGGCGCGCTCATCGACGATGTGGAGCTTGTCGAGGAAGCTCTCCGGTGCCACTGGCTCGGCCGCCGGAGAGGGCTCGTCGAAGATGCGGACGGCGCCGAGCAGATTGGCGAGCCCGCTCGTGGTGCATGCGGCCTCAGCGCTGCAAAGCATCCCGGTTTCCACGCCAGCGGGCGTGCCGGGCTGGCTACTCTCGCCAGGAAGGAACAAGGTTCCCGTCCAGAGCATGTCTCCCGACGACGGTGCACCTAGCCCCACGGTGGGCGCCAAATGTCAGGGTTTTGGAACGACATATGCAAACGGATGGCTTATCATGCATGGGGTCAAAAGAACGTCGCCGGGCTCGGGAAGCGGGATAAAGCGGAACTTGGGATGCCTACGGATCTTACCCAGGTTCGGGGCTCTCCGAGGAGATAACACCCCTAGTCGTGCTCTGCGGGGGCTCCGCGTCATGACTGATCTTACTAAGGTAGCTAGAAGATTGCTCCTTGAGCTGTGTGGTTCAAAGGAAGAAGATGAACAAGGCTAGCCCACCTCCTCTTTCTCTATGCTCGGGTTCAACCTCATAATCTTCTAACCCCTCCTCATGGAGGACCCTGGGCGGTTTATATAGGCCTACCCCCTAGGGGTACAATGGTAATCTCGACGGTGTGGCTCCCAGCCGTCAGTGTCTTCTAGCGCCGGCTTTACCGCCTGTCTGCTGGGGCCCACCGCCTGTGGGCCCTACGTGATTGTCTTTCACTATAGATGTGCCTCAGCTGACGACAGCCTTGTCGAGGAGGAAGTGGCTACAGTACCATCGCTTCCCGCCGTACGCTGCCGCCTCGCCCTGTCCTGTCATCTTGATGAGGCTCGGACTTCTAGGGTGAGGTTTGCCGTCTGTTACCAGGCGGCCGTCTCCCCTGGCCGTCTGCCAGGGGCGGCTTCTTCATGGGCTACCCGCTGACCAATGGGGCCAGCCGCCTGCTGGCCCCGCCGTTTGTGGGTAGTGGGATCGTGACCTCCTCTGACCGATGCTTGGTCACGAGCAGCATGGCTACAGTGACCCGCCGCTTAGGAGATATTCATAAGGTACACGTTTACTGTAGCCACGCCCTTATAGATCTTCTAAGGACATGTTCTCTTATAGCCACGCCTCCGCCGCGCAGGGGTCCCCCCGGCTTGCATCTCGGGGAAGGAATGCGGGGCTGTCTGCTGGCTGGTGGTGTTGGCGTCGCCGCCTACTGGGTCCTTGCCGCCTGCTGGAAGCCGGCTCCTAGGGCAGGCTACCATAGGAGGCGGCTCGATGAGCAGACGGCCGCAGTGGACCAGGCGGCTGTCGTTTGTCTTAAAATACCAAGGGTAGTCGCCGAGGGTACCAATGGTCAATACCTTCGACAGGGCTTTCATCGTTTCTTAAATTCCCGGAGATCCGTAACTCCGATTGGGCTGATTTTTTGACACGATTTTTATCCGGATATTAGCTTTATTGCGGCAAAAGAAGGGCATCAACCGCTTTACGGTGTGGCCACGAGGGCCCAGGGAACACCCCCTTCCCAGGGCGCGCCCCCTGCCTCGTGGCCCTCTCGGGCATCGTTTCATGTTGGTTCGGCTTCCTAAAATTTACATATATTCCAAAAAAAATCTTCGTTCATTTTTATTCCTTTTGGACTCCGTTTGATATGGATATTCTGCGAAACAAAAAACATGCAACAAACAACAACTGGCACTGGGCACTGGATCAATATTTTAGTCCCAAAAAATAGTATAAAAAGTTGCCAAAAGTATATGAAAGTTGTAGAATATTGGCATGGAACAATCAAAAATTATAGATACGATGGAGACGTATCACGGACATGGCCGCGGGGGTGGACATGTCCGGCCATCGGCGGACGTGTCCGGCAGGGCGGAGGAAGGTGGAGCTAGGGTTTGCACCGCAAATTTCGGGGGGAGGGACATATTTATAGGTAGAGGGAGCTAGGAGAGTCCAAATGAGGTGCAGTTTTCGGCCACGGGATCGTGATGCAATGGAGAAGAACATGGAGGGGGTTTAGATGGGCTAGTGGGCTGTTGTGGAGGGGTGCTGGGCTAAAAGAGGAAGATGTCCGATGATTAACGCGGTTAACCGTTGGGGCATTAAACGACCTCCAAATGGAACGGAATTTGACACGTGGTCTACCTACTCTATATTAAGACTGCACGCCAAGTTTCATCCCATTCCGAGAACATTTTCTAGCCACTTACAAAACAAAGTTTCGGAGGTGCCTCGGGCACGTGCGAGTGTGTTTTGGCTCAGAACGGACAACGGAAAGGATGAGGGGCTCGGCAACTACGGGCAGATGCAAGTTTTGAAAACATACAGATGAAATGCAAATGATGACATGGCAAAGTGCTACACACAAGCAGATGACATGGCAACGACAGTGAATAACTGGAAGACACCTGGCGCATCGGTCTTGGGGCGTCACAAGAGTGTGTCCACATACGCTCGTAGACCGAAAGCGCAAGCGTTTAGTAACGCGGTTGATGTAGTCAAACGTCTTCGCGATCCAACCGATCAAGCACCGAACGCAAGGCAACTCCGCGATCTGCACACGTTCAGCTCGGTGACATCACTCGACCACTTGTTCCAGTTGAGGCCGAGGGAGTGTTTCGTTAGCACGAGGGCGTGGTGACGGTGTTGATGAAGTTACCGATGCAGGGCTTCACCTAAGCACTGCGACAATATGACTGAGGTGTGTAATAGTGGAGGGGGGCACCGCACATGGCTAAAACAATTGTCAACTTGTGTGTGCTAGGGTGCCCCTGCCCCCGTATATAAAGGAGTCCATGTAGGATTCCTACTAGGAATAGAAACCCTATTCCTAGTAGGTTTCCAACAAGTGAAGAGAGGGGAAGGAAGGAGGTGTTGGGGAACGTAGTATTTTAAAATTTTCCTACGATCACGCAAGATCTATCTACCAGATGCATAGCAACGAGAGGGAAGAGTGTGTCTATGTACCCTCGTAGACCGGGAGCGGAAGCGTCAAGTGACGCGGTTGATGTTGTCGAACTTCTTCGCGATCCAACCGATCAAGCACCGAACGTACGGCACCTCCGCGTTCAGCACACGTTCAGCTTGATGACGTCCCACGAGCTCTTGATCCAGTTGAGCTTCACGGGAGAGTTTCGTCAGCACGACGGCGTGGTGACGGATATGATGTGTTCACCGGCGCAGGGCTTCGCCTAAGCTCCGCGACGGTATGACCGAGGTGTGATTCTGTGGAGGGGGGCACCGCACACGGCTAAAACAATTCAACTTGTGTGTATTTGGGTGCCCCCCTGCCCCCGTATATAAAGGAGCAGGGGAGGGAGGCCGGCCGGCCCTTCCTGGTGCGGCTAGGGAAGGAGTCCTACTAGGAATAGGATTGCAATCCTATTCCTAGTAGGATTCACCGAAAGGAAGAAGGGGGAAAGGAATAGGAGAGGTGGCGCCCCCCCAATCCTAGTCCAACTAGGAACCCTAGGTGGGGGCGCCGGCCAGCCCTATGGGCTGCCTCTCTCTTTCCCTTTAGGCCCACTATGGACCATCCCCTCTCGTAGGGGGTTCCGGTAACCCCCTCCGGCATTCCCGATAAATCCGAAACTTTTCCGGTATACTTCCGGTGTCCGAATATAGCCGTCCAATATATCAATCTTTATGTCTCGGACATTCCGAGACTCCTCGTCATGTCCGTGATCTCATCCGGGACTCCGAACTACCTTCGGTACATCAATACTCATAAACTCATAATACCGATCGTCATCAAACGTTAAGCGTGCGGACCCTACGGGTTCGAGAACTATGTAGACATGACCGAGACTCATCTCCGGTCAATAACCAATAGCGGAACTTGGATGTTCATATTGGCTCCTACATATTCTACGAAGATCTTTTATCGGTTAGAACCGCATAACAACATACGTTGTTCCTTTTGTCAAACGGTATGTTACTTGCCCGAGATTCGATCGTCGGTATCTCTATACCTAGTTCAATCTCGTTACCGGCAAGTCTCTTTACTCGTTCCGTAACACATCATCTCATGACTAACTCATTAGTCTTTTGCTTGCAAGGCTTATTGTGATGTGTGTTACCGAGAGGGCCCAGAGATACCTCTCCGACAATCGGAGTGACAAATCCTAATCTTGATCTATGCCAACACCACGAATACTTTCGGAGACACCTGTAGAGCATCTTTATGATCACCCAGTTACGTTGTGACGTTCGATAGCACACAAGGTGTTCCTACGGTATTCGGGAGTTGCATAATCTCATAGTCATAGGAACATGTATAAGTCATGAAGAAAGAAATAGCAGTTAAACTAAACGATCATAGTGCTATGCTAACGGATGGGTCTTGTCCATCACATCATTCTCCTAATGATGTGATCCCGTTGATCAAATGACAACTCATGTCTATGGCTAGGAAACATAACCATCTTTGATCAATGAGCTAGTCTAGTAGAGGCATACTAGGGACATACTGTTTTGTCTATGTATTCACACATGTACTAAGTTTCCGGTTAATACAATTCTAGCATGAATAAAAGACATTTATCATGATATAAGGAAATACAAATAACATCTTTATTATTGCCTCTAGGGCATATTTCCTTCAGTCTCCCACTTGAACTAGAGTCAATAATCTAGCTCACATCGCCATGTGATTTAATACTGATAGTTCACATCGTTATGTGAATAACACCCATAGTTCACATCGCCATGTGACTAACACCCAAAGGGTTTACTAGAGTCAATAATCTAGTTCACATTGCTATGTGATTAATACCCAAGAGTAATAAGGTGTGACCATGTTTTGCTTGTGAGAGAAGTTTAGTCAACGGGTCTGTCACATTCAGATCCGTATGTATTTCGCAAATTTCTATGTCTACAATGCTCTGCATAAAGCTACTCTAGCTAATTGCTCCCACTTTCAATATGCATCCAGATTGATACTTAGAATCATGTGAATTTAGTGTCAAAGTTTGCATCGGCGTAACCCTTTACGACGAACTCTTTATCACCTCCATAATCGAGAAACATTTCCTTAGTCATCAATTACTAAGGATAATTTTGACCGCTGTACAGTGATCTACTCCTGGATCACTATTGTACCTCCCTGTCAAACTCATGGCAAGGTACACAACGTGTTTTATACACAGCATGGCATACTTTATAGAACCTATGTCTGAGGCATAGGGAATGACTTTCATTCTCTCTATATTTTTCTGCCGTGGTCGCTTTGAGTCTTACTCAACTTCATACCTTACAAGTCAGGCAAGAACTTCTTCTTTGACTGATCCATTTTGAAATACTTCAAAATCTTATCAAGGTATGTACTCATCGAAAGTCTTATCAAGCGTCTTGATCTATCTATATAGATCTTGATGCAAAATATGTAAGCAGCTTTACCGAGGTCTTTCTTTGAAAAACTGCTTTCAAACACTCCTTTATGCTTTCCAGAAAATTCTACATCATTTCCGATCGACAATATGTCATTCACATATACTTATCAGAAAGGTTGTAGTGCTCCCACTCACTTCTTGTAAATACAGGCTTCTCCAAAAGTCTGTATAAAACCATATGCTTTGATCACCTCATCAAAGCGTATATTCCAACTCCGAGATGCTTGCACCAGTCCATAGATGGATAGCTGGAGCTTGCATAATTTGTTAGCACCTTTTGGATCGACAAAACCTTCTGGTTGTATCATATACAACTCTTCTTTGAGATATCCATTCAGGAATGTAGTTTTGACATCCATTTGCCAGATTTCATAATCATAAAATGCGGCAATTGCTAACATAATTCGGACAGACTTAAGCATCGCTACAGGTGAGAAAGTCTCATCGTAGTCAACTCCTTGAACTTGTCGAAAACCTTTCGCAACAAGTCGAGCTTTGTAAACAGTAATATTACCGTCTGCGTCGGTCTTCATCTTGAAGATCCATTTATTTTCGATGGCTTGCCGATCATCGGGCAAGTCAACCAAAGTCCACACTTTGTTCTCATACATGGATCCCATCTCAGATTTCATGGCTTCAAGCCATTTTACGGAATCTGGGCTCATCATCGCTTCCTCATAGTTCGTAGGTTCATCATGGTCTAGTAACATGATTTCCAGAACTGGGTTGCCGTACCACTCTGGTGCGGAACGTACTCTGGTTGATCTACGACGTTCAGCAGAAACTTGATCCGAAGTTTCATGATCATTATCATTAACTTCCTCACTAATTGGTGTAGGAATCACTGGAACAATTTCCTGTGATGTACTACTTTCCAATCCGGGAGAAGGTACAATTACCTCATCAAGTTCTACTTTCCCCCCACTCACTTCTTTCGAGAGAAACTCCTTCTCTAGAAAGGATCCATTTTTAGCAACGAATATCTTGCCTTCGGATCTGTGATAGAAGGTGTACCCAACAGTCTCTTTTGAGTATCCTATGAAGATTTACTTCTCCGGTTTGGGTTCGAGTTTATCATGTTGAAACTTTTTCACATAAGCATCGCAGTCCCAAACTTTAAGAAACAACAACTTTGGTTTCTTGCCAAACCACAGTTCTTAAGGCGTTGTCTCAACGGATTCAGATGAGGCCCTTATTTAACATGAATGCAGATGTCTCTAATGCATGACCCAAAACGATAGTGGTAAATCGGTAAGAGACATCATAGATCGCACCATATCCAATAAAGTACGGTTATGACGTTCGGACACACCATTACGCTGTGGTGTTCCGGGTGGCGTGAGTAGTGAAACTATTTCACATTTGTTTTTATTGCAGGCCAAACTCGCTAACTCAAATATTTTACCTCTACGATCATATCGTAGAAGCTCTTATTTTTCTTGTTACGATGATTCTCCACTTTACTCTGAAATTCTTTGAACTTTTCAAATGTTTCAAACTTGTGCTTCATTAAGTAGATATACCTATATCTGCTCAAATCATCAGTGAAGGTCAGAAAATAATGATACCCGCCGCGAGTTTCAACACTCATTGGTCCGCATACATCAGTATGTATGATTTCCAACAACTTTGTTGCTCGCTCCATGGTTTCGAAGAACGGAGTTTTAGTCATCTTGCCCATGAGGCATGGCTCGCAAGCATCAAGTGATTCATAATCAAGTGATTCCAAAAGTCCATCATTATGGAGTTTCTTCATGCGTTTTACACCAATATGACCTAAACGACAGTGCCACAAATAAGTTGCACTATCATTATTAACCTTGCATCTTTTGGCTTCAATATTATGAATATGTGTATCACACGATCGAGATCCAACAAACTATTTTCATTGGGTGTATGACCATAGAAGGTTTTATTCATGTAAACAGAACAACAATTATTCTCTAACTTACATGAATAACCGTATTGCAATAAACATGATCAAATCATATTCATGCTCAACACAAACACCAAATAACACTTATTTAGGTTCAACATTAATCCCGAAAGTATAGGGAGTGTGCGATGATGATCATATCAATCTTGGAACTGCTTCCAATACACATCGTCACTTCATCCTTTAACTAGTTTATGTTCATTATGCAACTCCCATTTCGAGTTACTACTCTTTAGCAACTAAACCAGTATCAAATACCGAGGGGTTGCTATGAACACTAGTAAAATACACATCAATAATCTGTACATCAAATATACCTTTGTTCACTTTGCCATCCTTCTTATCCGCCAAATATCTAGGGCAGTTCCACTTCTAGTGACCATTTCCTTTGCAGTAGAAGCACTTGTTTCAGGCTTGAGTTTAGCTTTGGGTTTCTTCACGGGAGTGACAACTTGCTTGTCATTCTTCTTGAAGTTCCCCTTCTATCCCTTTGCCCTTTACTTGAAACAAGTGGTCTTGTTAACCATCAACACTTGATGCTCTTTCTTGATTTCTACCTTCGCCGATTTCAGCATCGTGAAGAGCTCGGGAATTACTTTCGTCATCCCTTGCATATTATAGTTCATCACGAAGTTCTACTAACTTGGTGATAGTGACTAGAGAACTTTGTCAATTACTATCATATCTGGAAGATTAACTCCCACTTGATTCAAGCAATTGCAGTACCCAGACAATCTGAGCACATGCTCACTGGTTGAGCTATTCTCCTCCATCTTGTAGGCAAAGTACTGTCAGAGGTCTTATACCTCTCGACACGGGTATGAGTATGAAATACTAATTTCAAATCTTGGAACATCTCATATGCTCCGTGGCGTTTCAAAACGTTTTTGAAGTCCCGGTTATAAGCCGTAAAGCATGGTGCACTAAACTATCAAGTAGTCATCATATCGAGCTTTTGTCAAAACGTTCATAACGTCTACATCTGCTCCTGCAATAGGTCTGTCACCTAGCGGTGCATCAAGGACATAATTCTTCTGTGCAGCAATGAGGATAATCCTCAGATCACGGAACAATTCCGCATCATTGCTACTAACATCTTTCAAATTGGTTTTCTCTAGGAACATATGAAAAAAAATAAATGGGGAGTAACATCGCGAGCTATTGATCTACAACATAGATATGCTAATACTACCAGGACTAAGTTCATGGTAAATTAAAGTTCAATTAATCATATTACTTAAGAACTCCCACTTAGATAGACATCCCTCTGGTCATCTAAATGATCACGTGATCCAAATCAACTAAACCATGTCCGATCATCACGTGAGATGGAGTAGTTTCAATGGTGAACATCTTATGTTGATCATATCTACTATATGATTCACGCTCGACCTTTCGGTCTCCAGTGTTCCGAGGCCATATCTGTATATGCTAGGCTCGTCAAGTTTAACCCGAGTATTCTGCGTGTGCAAAACTGGCTTACACCCGTTGTATTTGAACGTAGAGCTTATCACACCCGATCATCACGTGGTGTCTCGGCACGACGAACTTTCGCAACGGTGCATACTCAGGGAGAACACTTATACCTTGAAATTTAGTAAGGGATCATCTTATAATGCTACCGTCGTTCTAAGAAAAATAAGAAGCATAATAAGATAAACATCACATGCAATCAAAATATGTGATATGATATGGCCATCATCATCTTGTGCTTTTGATCTCCATCTTCAAAGCACCGTCATGATCACCTTTGTCACCGGCTTGACACCTTGATCTTCATCGTAGCATCGTTGTCGTCTCGCCAACTATTGCTTCCACGACTATCGCTACCGCTTTGTGATAAAGTAAAGCAATTACATGGCGATTGCATTTCATACAATAAAGCGACAACCATATGGCTCCTGCCAGTTGCCGATAACTTTACAAAATATGATCATCTCATACAAAACCGTATAACTCATCATGTCTTGACCATATCACATCACAACATGCCCTGCAAAAACAAGTTAGACGTCCTCTACTTTGTTTGTTGCAAGTTTTACGTGGCTGCTACGGGCTTAGCAAGAACCGTTCTTACCTACGCATACAAAACCACAACAATGTTTCGTCAAGTATGTGCTGTTTTAACCTTCACAAGGACCGGGCGTAGCCACACTTGATTCAGCTAAAGTGAGAGAGACAGACACCCGCCAGTCACCTTTAAGCAACGAGTGCTCGTAACGGTGAAACCAGTCTCGCGTAAGCGTACGCGTAATGTCGGTCCGGGCCGCTTCATCTCACAATACCGCCGAAGCAAAGTATGACATGCTGGTAAGCAGTATGACTAGTATCGTCCACAATCTCATTGTGTTCTACTCGTGCATATCATCTACGCATAGACCTGGCTCTGATGCCACTGTTGGGGAACGTTGTATTTTAAAATTTTCCTACGATCACGCAAGATCTATCTACCAGATGCATAGCAACGAGAGGGAAGAGTGTGTCTACGTACCCTCGTAGACCGGGAGCGGAAGCGTCAAGTGACGCGGTTGATGTTGTCGAACTTCTTCGCGATCCAACCGATCAAGCACCGAACGTACGGCACCTCCGCGTTCAGCACACGTTCAGCTTGATGACGTCCCACGAGCTCTTGATCCAGTTGAGCTTCACGGGAGAGTTTCGTCAGCACGACGGCGTGGTGACGGATATGATGTGTTCACCGGCGCAGGGCTTCGCCTAAGCTCTGCGACGGTATGACCGAGGTGTGATTCTGTGGAGGGGGGCACCGCACACGGCTAAAACAATTCAACTTGTGTGTCTTTGGGTGCCCCCCTGCCCCCGTATATAAAGATGCAGGGGAGGGAGGCCGGCCGGCCCTTCCTGGTGCGGCTAGGGAAGGAGTCCTACTAGGAATAGGATTGCAATCCTATTCCTAGTAGGATTCACCGAAAGGAAGAAGGGGGAAAGGAATAGGAGAGGTGGTGCCCCCCCCAATCCTAGTCCAACTAGGAACCCTAGGTGGGGGCGCCGGCCAGCCCTATGGGCTGCCTCTCTCTTTCCCTTTAGGCCCACTATGGACCATCCCCTCTCGTAGGGGGTTCCGGTAACCCCCTCCGGCATTCCCGATAATCCGAAACTTTTCCGGTATACTTCCGGTGTCCGAATATAGCCGTCCAATATATCAATCTTTATGTCTCGGACATTCCGAGACTCCTCGTCATGTCCGTGATCTCATCCGGGACTCCGAACTACCTTCGGTACATCAATACTCATAAACTCATAATACCGATCGTCATCAAACGTTAAGCGTGCGGACCCTACGGGTTCGAGAACTATGTAGACATGACCGAGACTCATCTCCGGTCAATAACCAATAGTGGAACCTGGATGTTCATATTGGCTCCTACATATTCTACGAAGATCTTTTATCGGTCAGAACCGCATAACAACATACGTTGTTCCTTTTGTCAAACGGTATGTTACTTGCCCGAGATTCGATCGTCGGTATCTCTATACCTAGTTCAATCTCGTTACCGGCAAGTCTCTTTACTCGTTCCGTAACACATCATCTCGTGACTAACTCATTAGTCTTTTGCTTGCAAGGCTTATTGTGATGTGTGTTACCGAGAGGGCCCAGAGATACCTCTCCGACAATCGGAGTGACAAATCCTAATCTTGATCTATGCCAACACCACGAATACTTTCGGAGACACCTGTAGAGCATCTTTATGATCACCCAGTTACATTGTGACGTTTGATAGCACACAATGTGTTCCTACGTTATTCGGGAGTTGCATAATCTCATAGTCATAGGAACATGTATAAGTCATGAAGAAAGCAATAACAGTTAAACTAAACGATCATAGTGCTATGCTAACGGATGGGTCTTGTCCATCACATCATTCTCCTAATGATGTGATCCCGTTGATCAAATGACAACTCATGTCTATGGCTAGGAAACATAACCATCTTTGATCAATGAGCTAGTCTAGTAGAGGCATACTAGGGACATACTGTTTTGTCTATGTATTCACACATGTACTAAGTTTCCGGTTAATACAATTCTAGCATGAATAAAAGACATTTATCATGATATAAGGAAATACAAATAACATCTTTATTATTGCTTCTAGGGCATATTTCCTTCAGGAGGAAGGGGCGAGAAGGAAGGAGAGGGGCGCCGCCCCCACCCCTTGTCCAATTCGGACTAGGGGGGCGCGCGCCACCTCCTAGCAGGCCCTCTCACCTCTAGGGCCCATGGTGGCCCATTAACCTCCGGGGGGGGGTTCCGGTAACCCTCCGGCACTCCCATATTTATCGGGTGACCCCCGGAACTCAACCGGTGTCCGAATAACATTGTCCAATGTATCATTCTTTATGTCTCGACCATTCCGAGGCTCCTCATCATGTCCATGATCTCACCCGGGAATGATACGTCTCCAACGAATCTATAATTTTTTATTGTTCCATGCTATTATATATTTTGTATTGGATGTTTATTGGGCTTTATTATACACTTCTATATTATTTTTGGGACTAACCTACTAACCCAAGGCCCAGTGCAGATTGCTATTTTTTTGCCTATTTCAGGGTTTTGCAGAAAAGGAATATGAAACGGAGTCCAAACGGAATAAAACCTTCGGGAGAGTTATTTTTGGAACATATCTTCACGGAAGACTTGGAGTACACGCGAGGGAATGAAGGAGGCGACCACAAGGGTCCAGGGCGCGCCCCCTCCTACAGGGCACGCCCCCACCCTCGTGGGCCCCCTCTGGCTCCCCCAATGCCCTCCTTCCTCCTATATATATCCATGTACCCTAAAAACATCGAGGCAACAGAAAAAACCCTGATTCCACCGCCGCAACCTTCTGTTCCTGTGAGATCCCATCTTGGGGCCTGTTCCGGAGCTCCGCCGAAGGGGGGGATCTACCATGGAGTGCTTCTACATCAACACCATAGCCTCACCAATGAGTTGTGAGTAGTTTACCATAGACCTTGGGGTCCATAGTTATTAGCTAGATGGCTTCTTCTCTCTTTTTGGATCTCAATACAAAGTTCTCCTCGATCTTCAAGGAGATCTATTTGATGTAATCTTTTTGCGGTGTGTTTGTCGAGATCCGATGAATTGTGGGTTTATGATCAAGATTATCTACGAGAAATATTGGATTCTTTTCTGAAATCCTTTATGTATGATTATAATATCCTTGCAAGTCTCTTCGAATTATTGGTTTGGTTTGGCCTACTAGATCTATAGTTCTTACAATGGGAGAAGTGCTTGGCTTTGGGTTCAATCTTGTGGTGTCCTTTCCTAGTGACAGCAGGGGCAGCAAGGCACGTATTGTATTTTTTCCATCGAGGATAAAAAGATGGGGTTTATATCATATTGCTTGAGTTTATCCCTCTGCATCATGTCATCTTGCTTAAAGCATTACCCCATTCTTATGAACTTAATACTCTAGATGCATGGTGGATAGCGGTCGATGTGCGGAGTAATAGTAGTAGATGCAGAATCGTTTCGGTCTTCTTTTCAAGGACGTGATGCATATATATAATGATCATGCCTAGATATTCTCATAACTATGCGCTTTTGTATCAATTGATCGACAATAATTTGTTCACCCACCGTAGAGTTCTGCTATCATGAGAGAAGCCACTAGTGAAACCTATGGCCCCCGGGTCTATTCTCAACATATTAAACCTTCATCTACTTTACTTTGCTTTATTTACTTTCTGTTCTTATATCGAAAAATACCAAAAACATTATACTATCCTATCTATCAGATCTCACTTTCGTAAGTGACCGTAAAGGGATTGACAACCCCTTATCACGTTGGCCGCGAAGTTCTTATTTGTTTGTGCAGGTGCGAGGGACTCGCGCATGGTCTCCTACTGGATTGATACATTTGTTCTCAAAAACTGAGGGAAATACTTACGCTACTGTGCTGCATCACCCTTTCCTCTTTGAGGGAATACAACGCAAGCTCGAGAAGTAGCAAGAAGAATTTTTGGCACCGTTGTCGGGGAGCCTTACGCAAAAGTCATATATACCAAGTACCTATCACAAACCATTATCCTTCGTAGGACATTATTTGCCTCTCGTCTTCCTCTCCCCCACTTCACCCTTGCCGTTTTATTCGCCTTTCTTTTTCCGTGTGTTTACCGTTCGCTTTTCTGTTTGCTTGTGTTGCCATGTGCCTTCTATTAGCTTGCAACTTCGCTTGCTAAATTATGGATCCTCATCCACTTGCTAATCTATTTAAGAGATCCAATTATGATGAACCAATTGCTAGTGAGCTACGTGCACTAGATTATCTTTATGAGGATTTGCTTGAAATTCGTGAATCTAAAAATTGTGATGAAGTGCTGAAAGAAGAAAATTATGAAGTGATTCACGATAGCTATTTTAATGAAAAATATGATTGCAATGATACTATTGTAAATTCTATTAATGTCAATTGTGTTAATGATATGCAAAACCCTAAGCTTGGGGATGCTAGTATTGCTATGTCCACTACTTGTTGCAATGATCACGATTGGGGTGATTCCTCTTATGATCTTGAAAATTTATTTAAGCCCCATGATATATATGAGATTGATAATAATGTTTACAATAATATTGAAATTGGGTTTGGAAGAGTGTCAACTTTAGATCCCACATATTTGGAGAAGGTTCAATCTTATGATTTTTTTGATAAAAGTGGGTTTGCAGAGGTCATGACTTTAGATAATGTTGGTCCCACTATTTTGGAAGAGTGTCAACTTTGCATGCATGTGGATCGTGTTGAGAATATGTTATGTGATAGCTATACTGTGGAATGTGCTTATGATCCTACATGCAATTATTATGAGAGAGGAAAATATGGTTGTAGAAATTTTCATGTTACTAAATTACCTCTTGTTATGTTGAGATTGCCATTGTTTCTTTCTTCTTCCTTGCATATGCTAGATCTTGCTTGCCTTGCTAATTTATTTGCTTATACGATTCCTATGCATAGGAAGTATGTTAGACTTAGATGTGTTTTTCACATGCTACGTGATGATCTATTCGTGTTTCAATTGCTATCCTTCAAGTGAGCATCATCGAAATTATCAATACCTAGCTAGGGGCGTTAAACGATAGCGCTTATTGGGAGGCAACCCAATTTTATTTTCTTTGTTTTTGCTTCTGTTTAGGAATAAATATTGCGTCTACCATCTGTTTAGATGTGCTTTTGTGTTTTAATTAGTGTTTTTTCCAAGTAGAACCTTTGGGAATACTTGTGTGAAGTTTATATGATCATGCTGTAAAAAACAGAAACTTTAGCGCTCACGAGATTAGTCACCAGATTTTACTGGAGAGTGCTATTTAGTTGATTCTATTTGCAGATGATTGATAGACAAATTCCTCACGTTTACCAATTTTTTTTATTTTTTTGGAGTTACAGAAGTATTCCAAAGTTACAAATTACTAGAGACTGTTCTGTTTTTGTCAGATTCTGTTTTTCGTGTGTTGTTTGCTTATTTTGATGAATCTATGAGTAGTATTGGAGGATATGAATCATAGAGAAGTTGGAATACAGTAGGTTTAACACCAATATAAACAAAGAATGAGTTCATTACAGTACCTTAGAGTGGCGGTTTGTTTTCTTATACTAACGGAGCTCACGAGATTTTTGGGTAAGTTTTGTGTTGTGAAGTTTTCAAGTTTTGAGTATGGCTTTGATATGTCTCCAATGTATCTACTTTTCCAAACCCTTATGCCCTTGTTTTGGACTCTAACTTGCATGATTTGAATGGAACTAACCCGGACTGACGCTGTTTTCAGCAGAACTGCCATGGTGTTGTTTTTGTGCAGAATAAAAAGTTCTCAGAATCGCCTGAAAATTTATGGAGAAGTATTTCGGAAAATATAAAAAATATCTGCAAGAAGATCCTCACCGGAGGGCCCACACCCTGTCCACGAGGGCGGGGGGCGCGCCCCCTGCCTCGTGGGCCCCCGATGCTCCACCGACGTACCCCCAGATCCTATATCTTCCGTTTCGGGGAGAAAAAAATCTGAGAGAAGGAATTATCGCGTTTCACGAGACGGAGCCGCCGCCAAGCCCTAATCTCTCTCGGGAGGGCTGATCTGGAGTCCGTTCGGGGCTCCGGAGAGTGGAGATCGTCACCATCGTCATCATCAACCTTCCTCCATCACCAATTCCATGATGCTCACCGACGTGTGTGAGTAATTCCATCATAGGATTGCTGGACGGTGATGGGTTGGATGGGATCTATCATGTAATCGAGTTAGTTTTGTTAGGGTTTGATCCCTAGTATCCACTATGTTCTGAGATTGATGTTGCTATGACTTTTCTATGCTTAATGCTTGTCACTAGGGCCCGAGTGCCATGATTTCAGATCTGAACCTATTATGTTTTCGTGAATATATGTGTGTTCTTGATCCTATCTTGCAAGTCTATAGTCACCTACTATGTGTTATGATCCGGCAACCCCGAAGTGACAATAATCGAGACCACTCCCTGTGATGACCGTAGTTTGATGAGTTCATGTATTCACTATGTGTTAATGCTTTGATCCGGTACTCAAATAAAAGGAGACCTTAATATCCCCTAGTTTCCAATAGGACCCCGCTGCCACGGGAGGGTAGGACAAAAGATGTCATGCAAGTTCTTTTCCGTAAGCACGTATGACTATATTCGGAATACATGCCTACATTGCATTGATGAACTGGAGCTAGTTCTGTGTCACCCTAGGTTATAACATCTACATGATGAATTGCATCCGACGTAATTTCCCATCACCGATCCAATGCCTACGAGCTTTACCTATATTGCTAGTCGCTTATTTACTTTTCCGTTCCTACAATCACAAAAACTACAAAAATAGTATCGTTACTATTGCTGCTACCGCCACTATCATATTACTTTGCTACTAAACTATATTGCTACAGATACTAAGTTTCCGGGTGTGGCTGAATTGACAACTCGGCTGCTAATACTTAAGAGTATTCTTTGGCTCCCCTTGTGTCGAATCAATAAATTTGGGTTGAATACTTTACCCTTGAAAACTGTTGCGATCCCGTACACTTGTGGGTTATCAAGACTATTTTCTGGCGCCGTTGCCGGGGAGCATAGCTCTATTCTTTAAGTCACTTGGGATTTATATCTGTTTATCACTATGAAGAATTTGAAGGACTCAAAAACCAAGATCTTACCCTCAACTACGAGGGGAGGTAAGGAACTGCCATCTAGCTCTGCACTTGATTCTCCTTTTGTTATGAGTAAACTTGCGACACCTATTCCTGCTATTGAATCTGATATGTCGTATGTTCTTGATGATGCCACTTCTGCTATGTATGATGAGACTACTTCTATGCCTGATACTGTGCAACTAGGTGAATTTCTAGATGAACAAATTGCTAAGGTTAGGGAGAATGCAAATATTGAAACTGATGATATTTATGAAAGTGATGATGAAGCTACGCCCAATAGATATAAATTGCCTGTTGTGCCTGAGGGTTATGTTATGGATGAAGAAACTGCTAGAGACTTTCTTGCTTGCAATGATAGATATGATCTTAAGAAGTTATTAGCTAAGCTGAAAGAAAAGTCCTTGAATGCTAGAATGAAACATGACCCTCCTTTTGCTACTTCACCTATCTATGTTACTCATAAGGATTATGAATTCTCTGTTGATCCTGAGTTAATTACTTTGGTTGAATCTGATCCTTTCCATGGCTATGAGTCTGAAACTGTTGTGGCACATCTCACCAAGTTGAATGATATAGCCACCCTGTTTACCAACGAGGAAAAGATTCGCTATTACTATATCCTTAAGTTGTTTCCGTTCTCGTAAAAGGGTGATGCTAAGACTTGGTTTAATTCTCTTGATCCTGGTTGTGTGCGTAGTCCCCAGGATATGATGTATTACTTTTCTGCTAAATATTTTCCCGCTCATAAGAAACAAGCTGCCTTACGGGAAATATATAACTTTGTGCAAATTGAAGAAGAGAGTCTCCCACAAGCTTGGGGGAGGCTTCTCCAATTACTTAATGCTTTGCCTGATCATCCTCTTGAAATGCATGATATACTTGATGTCTTTTATAATGGACTAACCGATGCTTCCAAAGACCACCCGGATAGTTGTGCTGGTTGTGTTTTCAAGGAAAGAACAGTTGAACAAGATGAATTAGTATTGAATAATATGCTAGCCAATGAAAATAATTGGACACTTCCTGAACCAGCCCCTAAGCCAACTCCGAAGAAAAGAGGTGTTCTATTTCTCAGTCGTGAAGATATCCAAGAGGCAAAGAAATCTATGAAAGAAAAAGGTATTAAAGCTGAAGATGTTAAGAATTTACCACCTATTGAAGAAATAGATGGTCTTGATTACCCGATACAAGTAGTAAAGGTAAATTCTCTTCATAGATTTGATGAAGGTCATATTCCTTGTTATAAGTCTGCTAGCCAATGCTTAGATGAGTTTGACAATTCTATTGTGAAACAAGAAAACTTCAATGCTTATGTTGGTAGACAATTACAACACAATGCTTATATGATTGCACGCTTGAGTGATTATCTGTCTAGAGCTGAAGGTGAACTGAAACTTATTAGTAAACATGCTTCTATGGTCACCACTCAAGTAGAACAAGTACTTAAGGCTCAAAATGATTTGCTCAACGAATTAAATAGTAAGAATAATGACTATGATGTTAGAGTTGCAACTAGAGGTGGTAAAATGACTCAGGAACCTTTGTATCCTGAAGGCCACCCTAAGAGAATTGAGCAAGATTGTTAGAGAGCTAATTTAGATGCACCTAGTTTTTCTAAGAAGAAGAAAAAGAAAAATGATAGAACTTTGCATGCTTCTAGTGAACCTGTAGCGTACACACCCGAGAATCCCAATGGTATATCTGTTTCTGATCCTGACACACAATCTGGTAATGAACATGAACCTAGTGATAATATTAATGATGATGTTCATGTTGATGCTCAACCTAGCAATGATAATGATATAGATATTGAACCTGCTGTTGATCTTGATAACCCACAATCAAAGAATCAACGTTATGATAAGAGAGACTTTGTTGCTAGGAAGCACGGTTGGGAAAGATAACCATGGGTTCAGAAACCCATGCCTTTTCCTTCGAAACCATCCAAGAAAAAGGATGATGAGGATTTTGAGTGCTTTGCTGAAATGATTAGACCTATCTTTTTGCGTATGCGTTTGACTGATGTGCTTAAAACAAATCCTTATGCTAAGTATATGAAAGATATTATTACCAACAAAAGAAAGATACCTGTAGAAGAAATTTCCATCATGCTTGCCAATTACACTTTTGAGGGTGGAATGCCTAAGAAATAGGAGATCTAGGAGTACCTACTATACCCTGCTCCATTAAAAGAAACTATGTTAAAACTGCTTTGTGTGATCTTGGAGCTGGTGTTAGTGTTATGCCTCTCTCTTTATATCGTAGACTTGACTTGAGTAAGTTGACATCTACTGAAATATCTTTGCAAATGGCTGATAAATCAACTGCTATACCTGTCGGTATTTGTGAGGATGTGCCTGTTGTAGTTGCAAATGTTACTATTCTAACGGACTTTGTTATCCTTGATATTCCCGAGGACGATAGTATGTCTACTATTCTTGGAAGACCTTTTTGGAATACTGCGGGGGCTGTTATTGATTGCAACAAAGGCAATGTCACTTTTCATGTCAATGGCAATGAGCATACGGTACACTTTCCGAGGAAACAATCTCAGGTCCATAGTATCAATTATATTGGAAAAACTTCAACTATCACTATTGGAGGTTTTGAGCTTCCTATTCATACTATGAAGAAGGCTTATGACATACTTATTGTTGGGGAAATACATATCCCCATTGAGGTAACATAGTGGTATTCGAAAATTCTCCGGTTTCATGTTACTCGGAAAGAGTTTATTAACAAGACCTGATCAACCTTGTTAAAGGATTCCTTTTGATGAGCATGGTATAGGTGAATCTAGATAGCACAATCGTCTGTACCCTCTTTTTACTTTCTGTTAATTAGGTTAAATAAAACAAAATTAGCATTGTCTGTCTGTTTCCAGACTTATCCATGCAATAAAAAATATCCCGAAAATAAAAGTTCTCCAAATGCCATGAAAATGAAATATGATTTTTTTCTAGAATATTTAAGAAAATATGGCACTGAACACACAGCGAGGGGAGCCAACACGTGGCCACGAGGGTGCAGGGCCCGCCCCCTGCCCAGGGCGCGCCCCCTGCCTCGTGGGCCCCATGCGGCCCCTTCCACTTATCCTTTCTCCCATGCTCTTCTTCTTCCTCCCAAAAAAATCCCCAACCAGCTCAAACCCGAGTTCTAGCTCATCTTGCTGCCATTTTCGATCTCCTTGCTCAAAGCACCATTCACCAAACTGTTTGGGGAGATTGTTCCTTGGTATGTGACTTCTCCATTGGTCCAATTAGTTTTTGTTCTAGTGCTTTATTTGTTGCAAATTTATGTTACCGTGGTGATCTTGTTCTTGAGCTTGCATGTGAAATTTTCTTGGTCCCAAGTAGTTCTAATGCATGATATAGCCTCTAGGCACTTGTAGGAGTTGTTGCTATCAATCTTGTTGAGTTTGGTTAACTTTTATTGTGAGTTACTAAAAATTTCAGAAAATTTCAGAAAAATGTCTACGAGAAACTTCCAAGGTGGTCCTTCAAAGAAGCAAGAACCGAGGCTCACGTTCCGTGAGCCGGATGATGAACCACCGAGGGATGCTGATGTGCGGCCTTGTGAATGGCGGTCAGATGAATTTATGGGTCAAGTTGGGATCAAAGATGAATTTTACGCATACGTGCGTAATGCTGACCTCGAGGATTTCATACAAGATAAGTGTCTTCAATATCGTGGCTTAACTGATAGCTTTATGAGAAGGCTTAAATTTTCATCTTCACGTAATTCTCACACTATCCTGTTTGACCTTTATGATAAATCTTATACCATGGTTTTAGAGGATTTTAATGTTGCCTGCAAGCTCCCACAGTGGGGCAGTATGAGTGATCCTCGCAAATCTGAATTTAGATAATTCTTAGCCAGTATTACAGTAGGGGAATCCAGGGACGTCACACAAGCTACCACGGGGAGCATACATTTTCCTGCTATTCATTACTTTGCTCTCTTTATCGGTAGATGCATAAACAGTAAAGATGACACTTGTCACATGTGTGTCCCTGATCTTAGTATTCTCAGAAGTGCTGTACTAGGTGATAGGCAATATAACTTGGGAGCAATTGTTGCACGTAGGCTACACCATAATGGTTTGCATGGAGATTTATTTGGTGAGATCTATGCTACCCGCATAGCCCGCTATCTTGGTGTGTCTGTGCACTTGAATGATGAACCTCTACCTCCTGCTTATTTAGACTGCCATGCTATGACTAGTCACCGATTTATAGAGTGGGATAAGAAAACCCTCAAATATCGACTAATCTTTAACAGGCAACATGCCATCCCTATTGTTCTTCCTGCTCCTACTTTGTTTAACTTTCAGGAAAAAGGGAGATACACCATAACTATGGAGGAGGCAAATGCTTATTATAACATGACGGAGGCAACCCGCCTTCGAGCTGCAGCTCAACATACAGGATCTACTGCGTATTAGTACGACCCCAACTACAACTTTGGATATCCGTCAGGCCAATACTGGCCATAGACCAACTTAGGCCAAAAGCCTAAGCTTGGGGGAGTACGTGTTTCTCACCGACTTACATTCATGTTCACACTTATTCTAGTTGTCGGTGCTCACACTCTTTCACTCTACCATCCATGCTTAGTTTCAAATTCTTTTTCTTAGTCTTTTTCTCGTGTGCTAGAAAAACCCAGAAAAACAAAAAATATTAGTTGTAGCTTCTAGCTAGTTTACTTTTCTTGCTTGTGGTAGTAGCTATTAAAATGAAAACCCAAAAAAAGATTTCCCGTTCTTCTTTTGCTTGTTGGGAGATTTTCCGTGTAAATAGTTTCTTTTCTTTTCTTTAGGGGTTAAGAGTAGAAGACCATGATTAAAATGCTTAGTGGCTCTCATATGCTCTATTGTAGATTTAACCTTGATCCATATTACCTTGTCTTCTCTCTTGTATTTAAATGCCTGCAAATTCCAGCTTGGTCCAATGCACGTGCAGTATTATTATTATCCACATCGTTCGGTCGTACGAGTGAAAGGCAATAAGGATGATATATGATGAACTAATTGAGATGGGAAAAGCTAGTATGAACTCAACCTCTTTTGTTTTTGTAAATATGATTGCTCGTCGTTCTTGATTCAGCTTGTTATGAATGAAACATGTTTGCAATGAAAATTAGAGATCATAGCTGCTTATGCCATGCTTAATTAGCTGAGAGTTTATACTGGTCTATCTTGCATGCCAACATGATATTAAAATAGTTGTGATGAGGTATGATGGGTGGTATCCTCCTTTGAACGATTTAAGTGACTTGACTTGGCACATGTTCAAGCATGTAGTTGAAACAAATCAACATAGCCTTCATGATATTTATGTTCATGGTGATTTATATCCTACTCATGCTTGCATTCATTGTTGATTAATTTTAATGCATGTTCATCACTGTTGTTGCTCTCTAGCTGGTCGCTTCCCAGTCTCTTTCTAGCCTTCACCTGTACTAAGCGGGAATACTGCTTGTGCATCCACTTCCATAAACCCCAAAGTTATTCCACATGAGTCCACCATACCTTCCTATATGCGGTATTTACCTACCGTTCCAAGTAAATTTGTATGTGCCAAACTCTAAACCTTCAAATGAAATTCAGTTTTGTATGCTCGAACAGCTCATGTGTCAACTAGGGCTGTCTATATCTTCCATGCTAGGTGGGTTATTCTCACGATGAGTGGACTCCGCTCATCATTCATGAGAAAATGGCTGGTCATCGGGATGCCCAGTCCCATGCTCAAAATCATAATAATTAAACAAAACTCCCCCAGGGTTGTTGCTGGTTTGGACGGTACCCGTTGTTTCGGGCTAGCTGTGGAGTGTGCTTGTTGGTGGTTGGGGGAGTATAAACTTTACCATTCTGCTTGGGAACCGCCTATAATGTGCATAGCATGGAAGATATCGAGATTCTTGGTTGCTATGTTGACAATGAAAGTATACCGCTCAAAATGTTATTCAATCTCTATTTAAAAATCGAGCTCTGGCACCTCTACAAATCCCTGCTTCCCTCTGCGAAGGGCCTATCTATTTACTTTTATGCAGAGTCATCATCGTCTTATCAAAGAGCACCAATAGGAGAGCACCTCTGTCGTTGCATGTATTACTATTATTTTGCATTGAGTATGATCATGACTGGATCTCTTTTACCATAAATTACAGTGTCTAGTCAGTCCTTGATCCGTAAAGGTGCTCTGCATTTTTGTTTTGCGGTCTCAGTAAGGGCTAGCGAGATACCATCTTGCTATATCATATCATGATTGTTTTAAGAAGTGTTGTCATCCGAGGTTTATTATTATTGCTCGCTAGCTCATTATGCCATTCATGTGAGTAGTCTTGAGACCTGAAAGTTATTGTGAATGTGGTTAGTTCATGATCTTGTTGAAACCTGAATTGTGGCTTACATATTTACAACAACAAGAGCAAACAGAGTTTGTCAAAGTTTTTCTTTATCACTTTCAGTTTATCAACTGAATTGCTTGAGGACAAGCAAAGGTTTAAGCTTGGGGGAGTTGATACGTCTCCAACTTATCTACTTTTCCAAACCCTTTTGCCCTTGTTTTGGAATCTAACTTGCATGATTTGAATGGAACTAACCCGGACTGACGCTGTTTTCAGCAGAACTGCCATGGTGTTGTTTTTGTGTAGAATAAAAATTTCTCGAAATCGCCTGAAAATCAATGGAGAATTATTTTGGAAAATATAAAAAAATATCTGCAAGAAGATCCTCACCGGGGGGCCCACACCCAATCCACGAGGGTGGGGGGCGCCCCCCTGCCCAGGGCGCGCCCGCTGCCACGTGGGCCCCCCGATGCTCCACCGACGTACCCCCAAATCCTAAAGCTTCCGTTTCGGGGAGAAAAAAAACCAGAGAGAAGGAATTATCGCGTTTCACGAGATGGAGCCACCGCCAAGCCCTAATCTCTCTCGGGAGGGCTGATCTGGAGTCCGTTCGGGGCTCCGGAGAGTGGAGAGCATCGCCATCGTCATCATCAACCTTCCTCCATCACCAATTCCATGATGCTCACCGCCGTGTGTGAGTAATTCCATCGTAGGCTTGCTGGACGGTGATGGGTTGGATGGGATCTATCATGTAATCAAGTTGGTTTTGTTAGGGTTTGATCCCTAGTATCCACTATGTTCTGAGATTGATGTTGCTATGACTTTGCTATGCTTAATGCTTGTCACTAGGGCCCGAGTGCCATGATTTCAGATATGAACCTATTATGTTTTCATGAATATATGTGTGTTCTTGATCCTATCTTGCAAGTCTATAGTCACCTGCTATGTGTTATGATCCGGCAACCCCGAAGTGACAATAATCGGGACCACTCCCGATGATGACCGTAGTTTGAGGAGTTCATGTATTCACTATGTGTTAATGCTTTGGTCCGGTACTCTATTTAAAGGAGACCTTAATATCCCTTAGTTTCCAATAGGACCCCACTGCCACGGGAGGGTAGGACAAAAGATGTCAAGCAAGTTCTTTTCCATAAGCACGTATGACTATATTCGGAATACATGCCTACATTGCATTGATGAACTGGAGCTAGTTCTGTGTCACCCTAGGTTATAACTTCTACATGATGAATTGCATCCGACGTAATTTCCCATCACCGATCCAATGCCTACGAGCTTTACCTATATTGCTAGTCACTTATTTACTTTCCCATTGCTATTATCACAAAAACTACAAAAATACTATCATTACTTTTATTGCTGCTACCGCCACTATCATATTACTTTGCTACTAAACTATCTTGCTGCAGATACTAAGTTTCCAGGTGTGGCTGAATTGACAACTCAGCTGCTAATACTTAAGAGTATTCTTTGGCTCACCTTGTGTCGAATCAGTAAATTTGGGTTGAATACTTTACCCTCGAAAACTGTTGCGATCCCATACACTTGTGGGTTATCAGGCTTTGATGGACTATGGAACAAAGAGTGGCAAGAGACTAAGCTTGGGGATGCCCAAGGCACCCCAAGGTAAAATTCAAGGACAACCAAAAGCCTAAGCTTGGGGATGCCCCGGGAAGGCATCCCCTCTTTCATCTTCATCTATCGGTAAGTATACTCGGGACTATATTTTAATTCACCACATGATATGTGTTTTGCTTGGAGCGTCACGTATGATTTGAGTCTTTTCTTTTTAGTTTGCCACAATCATCCTTGCTGGACACACATTTTGAGAGAGATAAATATAGTTTAGAATTTATTAAAATATACTCTATGTGCTTGACTTATATCTTTTGAGCTAGATAGTTTTGCTCTGGTGCTTCACTTATATCTTTTAGAGCATGGTGGTGGTTTTATTTTGTAGAAATTGTTGATCTCTTATGCTTCACTTATATCCTTTTGAGAGTCTTTTAGAATAGCATGGTAATGTGCTTTGGTTATAAAACTGGTCCTATTATGTTAGGCATCCAAGATGAATCTAGTAAAAACTTTCATATAAAGTGCATTGAATATGATGAGAAGTTTGATACTTGATGATTGTTTTGAGATATGAGGATAGTGATATTAGGGTCATGCTAGTGGAGTAAATATGAATTTGAGAAATACTTGTGTTAAAGTTTGTGATTCTGTAGCATGCACGTATGGTGAACCGCTATGTGACGAAGTTAGAGCATTAGGTATTTATTGAGTGTCATCCTTTGTGTGGAGGTCGGGATCGCGTGATGGTTAACTCCTACCAACCATTCCCCTAGGAGCATGCATTGATTTCTTTGTTTTGATTATTCATAAATTTTTGCAATAAGTATATGAGTTCTTTATGACTAATGTTGAGTCCATGGATTATACGCACTCTCACCCTTCCACCATTGCTAGCCTCTTTTGTACCGCGCAACTCTCGCTGGTACCATACACCCACCATATACCTTCCTCAAAACAGCCACCATACCTACCTATCATGGCATTTCCATAGCCATTCCAAGATATATTTCCATGCAACTTTCCATCATTCCGTTCATATGACACACTTCATATTGTCATATTGCCATGCATGATGTTGTAATTGACATCGTATTTGTGGCTAGGCCACCATGCAAAATTTCTCATACATGTCACTCTTGATTCATTGCACATCCTGGTACACCGCTAGAGGAATTCATATAGAGTCATATTTTGTTCTAGCTTCGAGTTGTAATCTCTGAGTTGTAAGTCAATAAAAGTGTGATAATCTTCATTATTAGAGCATTGTCCCCTGTGAGGAAAGGCCAAATAAAAAAAAGAGATGTCCCAAAAAAATTGAGAGGGACTAAATAAAAAAAGGGAGAAAGCCCCTCCAAAAAAATGAGAGAAAAGAGAGAAGGGTCAATGCTACTATCCTTTCCACACTCGTGCTTCAAAGTAGCACCATGATCTTCATGATAGAGAGTCTCTTGTTTTGTCACTTTCATATACTAGTGGGAATTTTCATTATAGAACTTGTCTTGTGTATTCCAATGATGGGCTTCCTCAAATGGCCTAGGTCTTCATGAGCAAGCAAGTTGGATGCAGACCCACTTAGTTTCTTTTGATGAGATTTCATACACTTATAGCTCTAGTGCATCCGTTACATGGCAATCCCTACTCACTCACATTGATAACTATTGATGGGCATCTCCATAGCCCAATGATACACTTAGTCGATGTGAGACTATCTTCCTATTTTTTGTCTTCTCCACAACCAGCACTCTATTCCACCTATAGTGCTATATCCATGGCTCACGCTCATGTATTGCGTGAAAGTTGAAATGTTTGAAAAAATTTGAGTATGAAAACAATTGCTTGGCTGAAACCGGGGTTGTGCATGATATGAATATTTTGTGTGACGAAGAGGGAGCATAGCGAGACTATATGATTTTGTAGGCATAACTTTCTTTGGACATGTTATTTTGAGAAGACATAATTGCTTTGTTAGTATGCTTGAAGTATTATTATTCTTGTGTCAATATAGACTTTTGTCTTGAATCTTTCGGATCTGAACATTCATGCCACAATAAAGAAATTACATTGAAAATTATGTTGGTTAGCATTCCGCATCAAAAATTCCGTTTTTATCATTTACCTACTCGAGGACGAGCAGGAATTAACCTTGGGGATGTGATACGTCCAAAACGTATCTATAATTTCTGCTTGCTCCATGCTTCTTTTGTGTGATATTGCTATGATATTTATGCACTTCCATACACTTTTGATCATATTTGGAATAACCTATTAACTCAGTGCACCACAGTGCCAGTTCCTGTTTTCTGCTGTTTTTCTATTTCAGGTTTCCCCCATATTAAAAGTGCTCCAAAAATTCCGGGAAAAATACAGGAAAAATCAGCGTACAGGAAGCTTCACGAAGAACCAAAGCAGGGCCAGAGGGGAGCCAGGGGTGGCCCAGGCGGCCACCTGGTGCGGCCCCACCCCTGGCCGCGCCAGGGGGGCACCTGGGGCCCCACCTCCGCCTCTGGTTGCCCCCCTTCGCATATATATTCCTCGCATCCCGAAACCCTCGAGGACGGAACCCTTTTTCGCGATCTCGCCTCTGTTCCGCCGCCGCAGCGCTTCCAAGATCGGGAGCATCAAGAGAACTCTTCCCGGCACCCTGCCGCAGGGGAGAACCACCACCGGGAGCTTCTCCACCACCATGGACGCTTCCCGGATGAGTCGTGAGTAGTCCACCTTGGACCATGGGTCCATGATCAGTAGCTATGTGATGTTCTCCTCCCCTCTTTGTTCTTCATGGTTTAGACCTCGTGAGCTGCCCTACATGATCGAGGCACATATGTAATCTTTATGCTGTTGCTCTGCTGAGTTTGCTGGGATCCGATGGATTATGAGATTATGTTCAGATTGTGTGTGAGTAATATATTTGATTCACCTCTTTTATATTTATGTTCTTCAGTAATTCTTGCATGTTCTCCGTTGATGTTTATTGCTTTGGCCAAGTAGTAGGTAGTAACTCCAAGAGGGAGCGTTATGCTTGATTGTGGGTTCATGCCCCTTGATGACTAGCTTGAGTGACAGAAACACGAGTCTAGGGGATGTGCTGTTGCCACAAGGGGGAAAACAACGTTGCTTGTACTTGCGGGTGCAAGGATTGTTTACTTTACGCAAAGTTCTTTTAATGCAGTTGTCTGTTGCTTTGAGTTTACACTTTGGGTGGGATTCGCAACTTAATACCAGCGAGATGTTCTGTATAGATATCTCAAGGTGGATGATTAGTAGTAGATGCAGATGGATTTCGGTCTACTTGCCTTGCCGTACCGCCCATGCTTTTGAGCCTCTACCTTTCTTTGCAGAATAGTTAGCATTGGTTTGCGCACATAATCCTGTCAATTACCCAGCTGTAATTTGTTTACCTCGCTTTGCTGTTTTATCGTCTTTGGGAGAGAGACATCACTAGTGAACATCATGGGACCCCGGTCCATATTACCACCACTGATCACACCTTCAATTTACTTCATGTTCTTATTTCCTAGTTGCAGTCATACCTATCATTATTATCTCTTGTGTTTGATCCTTTGTAAACAACAAGGCCGGAGGGATTGACAACCTCTCTGTACTCGTTGGGAGCAAAGTTATCTGTATCTGTGTGCAGGTCCTGTCAACCGCTAAGTTTCTGGCGCCGTTGACACCTTCTTGTCGACCCTCGGAGTATCACGGGATTCGATCCTTAGTATCTTTGCCAAGGGAAATTTGCTGCTACGCTACATCTCAAACCTTCCACTTGGGGTAACCAACGAGGGGCGAGAAGCCATCAAGCAAAGTTTCTGGCGCCGTTGCCGGGGACTCCACTCTTCAAGATAGGGAAGTTGCACGCTATCTTTTATCTTTGCTTTTTAGTCTTGTTAGTTTACCTTTCAGTTTTTGCTTTAGTGTCCCTTGCCAAAAATCACAAAAATAGTTATCTTGCTTGCTGCTGCTATGGGTTCCACCGAGAACACCAAGTTGTGTGACTTCACTAGTCATAACAACAATGACTTTATCTGCACGCCTATTGCTACACCTGCCACTTCAGCACCTACTTATGAGATTAAACCTGCTTTACTGAACCTAGTTATGAAAGATCAATTCTCCGGTGCTGGAGATGATGCTGCTTTGCACTTAAATAATTTTGTTGAGCTCTGTGATATGCAAAAGTACAAAGAATTAGATGGTGATATTGTTAAGCTTAAGCTTTTTCCTTTCTCCTTGAGAGGAGGAGCTAAAATCTGGTTTCAATCCTTGCCTAGGAATATTATAGATTCTTGGGACAAGTGCAAGGATGACTTTATTGGGAAGTACTATCCCCCTGCTAAAATTATCCAATTAAGGAGTAACATAATGAATTTTAAACAATTGGATAATGAACACGTTGCCCAAGCTTGGGAACGCATGAAATCTCTTGTCAAGAACTGCCCTACTCATGGTTTGACTACTTGGATGGTTATCCAAACTTTTTATGCAGGCTTGAACTTTACCTCGCGGAACTTGTTAGATTCGGCCGTGGGAGGAACCTTTATGTCAACTACACTTGGTGCTGCCACGAAGCTTCTCGATGAGATGATGACCAATTATTCCCAATGGCACACCGAACGCGCTCCAACAGGTAGGAAGGTAAACTCTGTCGAGGAGATTTCCTCCCTAAATGAAAAAGTTGACTTGATCATGTCTCTACTTTCCAAGCAATCTTCTATTGCTCCTCATGATGTTCCTTTAAATTCTTTGATTTCTCAAGATCAAGTAGATGTGAACTTTATTTCTAGAAACAATTTCAATAACAATGCTTATAGGAGTAATTCTGGTAGCAACCCTAGACCGTTCCCCTCTAATTCCTATGGGAACAACAATGCTTATCCTAGCACCAAGAACTCCACTTCTGAACTAGAGATTATGCTTAAAGACTTCATCACTACCCAAAAGGCCTTCAATAAGAGTGTAGAAAAAAAACTAGACATACTAGATAATCTCTCTTCGAAGGTAGACAATTTAGCCCATGAGGTAGAGTTGCTTAAAATTAGAACTTCTCCTCTTGAGGAGAGGAAGACCACTCCTATGAATACAATTCAAGTGCAAATTAATGAAAACATTAGGATGATGGCTAAACTTAAAGAGAGATGGGCTAGAGAAAAGAAGGAAGAAGATAGAATTAAGAGCCTTCCTACCCACCACACTGTTGCTACTATCCAAGTTGTTGAGGATATCCAAACTCTTAGCACCCAATGCACTCCTAGTCCCATTGGACCTATTAATGGTGATGCTATGACCTCAACCGTAGAAGAAGAAACTCCTATAACCATAGAAGCTACCAAACAAGTGAGCCTAAAGGACACCATTACCACTTTACTTGATAGTAGTGACCTTGATTTTGATAATTGCACCCTTTCTGAAGTTATTGGTTTTCTTCACAAGATGTCTAGAGATCCCCACACTAGCACACTTAATCTTGCCTTCACGGAGCATATCACTAATGCTCTTATCAAAGCTAGGGAGGAGAAGCTTAGGGTAGAAGCCTCCATACCTAGAAAGCTAGAAGATAGTTGGGATCCTATGATTAAAATTAAGTTGAATAACTTCTCTTGATATGCTTTATGTGATGTTGGAGCTAGTACCTCCGTTATGCCCAAAAGAATGTATGATATGTTTAAATTGAAACCTTTTGATCCTTGTTATTTTGGTGTTCGTCTTGTTGATTCTTCCGTAAAGAAACCTTTGGGGAAGATCGACGATGTTCTTATCATTGGCAATGACAATTATGTTCCTGTTGATTTTACTATTATGGATATTGAATGTGAACCTTCATGTCCAATTATTTTGGGACGTCCTTTTCTTCGCACCGTTGGTGCTATCATTGAAATGAAAGAGGGGAATATAAAATTCCAAATCCCTCTCAAGAAAGGGATGGAACACTTCCCTAGAAAGAAGATTAAGTTGCCTTCTGAGTCCGTTATACGGGCTAGCTATTCTCTTACTCTTGATAAAACTTGATCCTCTCTTTTTGCATCATGCCTAGCTTAAAGGCATAAAAGAAAGCGCTTTTGGGAGGCAGCCCACAACAAATTAGGTTTTATTTTGCTTTTGTTGTGTCTTGATGTTTTTTACTACAGTAGCATCATCATTGTATCTTTTCTTTTCAGCTTTGTGCCAAGTTTAGCCTCCGATTGCAAGAAAGTTCAAAAGTTGTGACGTGCTGTCCAGAAAACAGATTCTGTCCTTGGACAGAAAAATTCGAATAAAATCACCAGATCATCTTTTTGATCTGAATTTTTTTGACAGCATGCTCTATACAATTGGCTTTCGGGCGTCTGTTCTGAGGTTTTTGATTTGAGTTGCAGAAGTGCCCCGAAAAAATTATTTACTACCAGCTGGTCTGTTTTTCACAGATTCTGTCCTGTTTTGCCTTTTCTTCGTTTTGCAAACCTTGAGCTTGCTTTTTCTTTGCAAAAACCTTTTGTCAATCTTGAGAAACAGTAGCTCTTCAAGATTATCTTTATTTCCAGCAGGGAAAAGTTATTTTATTGTGGGTACTAACCTCGCTAATCAGATTATGATGAGTTATGTATGAAGGGAGTTTTCAAGTGTGCGAGGGAAGATGATAAAAGAAGATTCAGGAGGGTCAAACGCTCAAGCTTGGGGATGCCCCCGTGCACCCCCAAGAAATATTCAAGAAGACTCAAGCGTCTAAGCTTGGGGATGCCCCCATGCATCCCCTTCTCCATCAACAATTATCAGTTAGTCTTTCGTTCCACTATATTTTAATCATTTCATGCGTTATGTGCTATGCTTGGAGCGTCTTGCTCTTAGTTTCCTTTTTAGTTTTCTTTAGCTTTGCTTGCTGTTCATAACAAGTTAGAACCCAGCTTTCTTTGTGTGGGAGAGAAACATGCTCCACTTCAACCTAGAACACAACATAGGATTTTCATGCTTATCTTTGCTGTGTGTGTTCTTTGTCTTTCCATAGCTGCTGTCATGTTTAGCTCTTAGTTTTCAAGCTTTTCTTTTTAAAGAGATTTTGTTTAGTTGGTTGCTGAACTCTCTTGAGTTTTCATGTTTATCTTGTTAAGAGAGTTTGCCTGTTGCACTGAGTTGTGTATCTTAACTTAAAGTAGGTAACTGAGGTTGCTATTTAATTTTAGTAGTAACTTGCCATAGTTTTGAGGTATTGCCATGAGTAATGTCTGAACTTTTGGTGTCAAGAGCTTTAGCCTATTAGTGATAGATGTCGTATTTTGGGCAATCCGTGTTTATTTTCGAAAACCTACAAAATAGTTGAGAACTTTAGCTACTAAATGGATCACTCATCTTTGGAGGGATCGAATATTAGAGTACACTCACGTACCATGAGTCGAGGATGCGCAAGGATAACCAAACCCCCATACACTCCTCCTCGGGGTACTTGTCTCTTTGTGAACCTCCTAATTAGATTGAGAGTTACCAATAATAAGTGCATAAGTTCTTCGGACTAATGTGAGTATTCGAAAGTTGATACTTCCACCTAGCCATATTTTTCTAGCCTCTTCGGTACCGTGCATTGCCCTTTCTCACCTCGAGAGTTGGCGCATACTTTGCCGGTGCATCCAAATCCTTGGCACGATACGCTCTGTCATCATAAGCCTCATTATATCCTTCCTAAAAACAGCCACCATACCTACCTATCAAGGCATTTCCATAGCCTTTCCGAGATACATTGCCATGCAACATCCATCTTCTCATGACTTGATCTTCATGTCATACATGCTTTTTGCTTGATCGATGAGCCGCATGCTAGTTGGGCCTTGCCCTAATCATTGCTACATGACGCGCTAGTATCATTGCATATCCTGCTACACTGGCAGAGGTATACATTTGCATACATCATGATAGTTTCATTTTCTTTATGTTGAGTACTTTTGTAAAGTGTGAAAGATCTTCTATACTTCTTGTAATAAATAGAGTGTTGCCCCTAAAGTGAGGAAAAGATCCCAAAGAGGACAAAATCAAAAGATCCCAAAGAGGACAAATGAGAGTTAAATAGAAAGAGCCATTGAGGCCACAAAAAAAATAAAAAAAAAATAGAAAAAAGAGAAAAAGAAATAAAAAGAGAGAAGGGGGCACACTACTATTCCTTTTGAAAGATCCACACTCGTACTCCATCTTATACCTTGTACTCCATAGAGATTATCATTCATGCTTATAGCTATGTGGGGACCTTCACACTATAGAACTTGGCTTGTATATTCCAATGATGAGCCTCCTCAAAAGAGCTCTAGGTCTTCTTGAGCAAGCAAGTTGGATGCACCCCCACTAGTTTCATTGGAGAGCTTACCTTAGCTCATATGTGCATCCGTTGCATGGCAATCCCTACTCCTCACATCATATCTATCATTTGGTTCTCTCTCGCCTATGATTGTCCTCATTGATGTGAGCCTTTCACACCTTTTTTGGTCTTCCCCTTCATCATTTTTCTCTCTTTGCCATCCTAAGTGTTAACTTTCTTGCTTACGCTCATCCATTGCATGAGTGCTCAAAATATCGAAAAGGAGTGGATCATTTTGACTTGTACCTGACTGGTGGTCTGGGGATGAGTCAAGATAAGATCCCAAAGAAGACCAAGTGTGAAACTTTAGTAGATTAAGTTCTCAACAATACAAAAACTATGTTTTACTCTCTCGTATATCCCTATCCCCTTTCTTGCACGTAAACACCATTTGGAGACATTCGAGTCACGGACAGCGAGAGCTCTTGCACCTTTATGTTCTTATGTTGCTTGTTACAATGCTAATATAGACTCTTGCTTGTTATGACTTGAATTGAATTACATGCCTTGATTGCTTTACTTAAAAGTTCTTATATGGTTGATAGCATGTCACCACAGAAATTATGCTTGTTATCATTTACCTACTCGAGGACGAGGAGGAATTAAGCTTGGGGATGTTGATACGTCCAAAACGTATCTATAATTTCTGCTTGCTCCATGCTTCTTTTGTGTGATATTGCTACGATATTTATGCACTTCCATACACTTTTGATCATATTTGGACTAATCTATTAACTCAGTGCACCACAGTGCCAGTTCCTGTTTTCTGCTGTTTTTCTATTTCAGGTTTCCCCCATATTAAAAGTGCTCCAAAAATTCCGGGAAAAATACAGGAAAAATCAGCGTACAGGAAGCTTCACAAAGAACCAAAGCAGGGCTAGAGGGGAGCCAGGGGTGGCCCAGGCGGCCACCTGGCGCGGCCCCACCCCTGGCCGCGCCAAGGGGGCGCCTGGGGCCCCACCTCCGCCTCTGGTTGCCCCCTTCGCATATATATTCCTCACGTCCCAAAACCCTCGAGGACGGAACCCTTTTTCGCGATCTCGCCTCTGTTCCGCCGCCGCAGCGCTTCCAAGATCGAGAGCATCAGGAGAACTCTTCCCGGCACCCTGCTGGAGGGGCGAACCACCACCGGGAGCTTCTCCACCACCATGGACGCTTCCCGAATGAGTCGTGAGTAGTCCACCTTGGACCATGGGTCCATGATCAGTAGCTATGTGATGTTCTCCTCCCCTCTTTGTTCTTCATGGTTTAGACCTCGTGAGTTGCCCTACATGATCGAGGCACATATGTAATCTTTATGCTGTTGCTCTGCTGAGTTTGCTGGGATCCGATGGATTATGAGATTATGTTCAGATTGTGTGTGAGTATTATATTTGATTCACCTCTTTTATATTTATGTTCTTGAGTAATTCTTGCATGTTCTCCGTTGATGTTTATTGCTTTGGCCAAGTAGTAGGTAGTAACTCCAAGAGGGAGCGTTATGCTTGATTGTGGGTTCATGCCCCTTGATGACTAGCTTGAGTGACAGAAACATGAGTCTAGGGGATGTGCTGTTGCCACAAGGGGGAAAACAACGGTGCTTGTACTTGCGGGTGCAAGGATTGTTTACTTTACGCAAAGTTCTTTTAATGCAGTTGTCTGTTGCTTTGAGTTTACACTTTGGGTGGGATTCGCAACTTAATACCAGCGAGATGTTCTGGATAGATATCTCAAGGTGGATGATTAGTAGTAGATGCAGATGGATTTCGGTCTACTTGCCTTGGCGTACCGCCCATGCTTTTGAGCCTCTACCTTTCTTTGCAGCATAGTTAGCATTGGTTTGCGCACATAATCCTGTCAATTGCCCAGCTGTAATTTGTTTACCTCGCTTTGCTGTTTTATCGTCTTTTGGGAGAGAGACATCACTAGTGAACATCATGGGACCCCGGTCCATATTACCACCACTGATCACACCTTTTATTTACTTCATGTTCTTATTTCCTAGTTGCAGTCATACCTATCATTATTATCTCTTGTGTTTGATCCTTTGTAAACAACAAGGCCGGAGGGATTGACAACCTCTTTGTACTCGTTGGGAGCAAAGTTATCTGTATCTGTGTGCAGGTCCTGTCAACCGCTAAGTTTCTGGCGCTGTTGACACCTTCTTGTCGACCCTCGGAGTCTCACGGGATTCGACCTTGGTATCTTTGCCAATGGAAATTTGCTGCTACGCTACATCTCAAACCTTCCACTTGGGGTAACCAACGAGGGGCGAGAAGCCATCAGGATGCTTGATACGTCTCCAATGTATCTATACTTTTTGATTGTTCCATGCTATTATATATTCTGTTTTGGATGTTTATTGGGCTTTATGATATACTTTTATATTATTTTGGGGACTAACCTACTAACCCAAGGCCCACTGCAGATTGCTGTTTTTTTGGCCAATTTCAGGGTTTTGCAGAAAAGGAATATCAAACGGAGTCCAAACGGAATGAAACCTTCGGGAGAGTTATTTTTGGAACCATATCTTCACAGAAGACTTGGAGTACACGCGAGGGAACGAAGGAGGCGGCCACGAGAAAAAAAAACTAATTCCACCGCCGCAACCTTCTGTTCCCGTGAGATCCCATCTTAGGGCCTGTTCCGGAGCTCCGCCGGAGGGGGGATCTACCACGAAGTGCTTCTAAATCAACACCATAGCCTCACCAATGAGTTGTGAGTAGTTTATCACAGACCTTTGGGTCCATAGTTATTAGCTAGATGGCTTCTTCTCTGTTTTTGGATATAATATAAAGTTCTCCTCGATCTTCGAGGAGATCTATTCGATGTAATCTTTTCGAGATCCGATGAATTGTGGGTTTATGATCAAGATTATCTACGATAAATATTTGATTCTTTTCTGAAATCTTTTCTGTATGATTATAATATCCTTGCAAGTCTCTTCGAATTATTGGTTTGGTTTGGCTACTAGATCTATAGTTCTTGCAATGGGAGAAGTGCTTGGCTTTGGGTTCAATCTTGCGGTGTCCTTTCCCAGTGACAGCAGGGGTAGCAAGGCACGTATTGTATTCTTGCCATCGAGGATAAAAATATGGGGTTTATATCATATTGCTTCAGTTTATCCCTCTACATCATGTCATCTTGCTTAAAGCATTACTCTGTTCTTATGAACTTAATACTCTAGATGCATGTTGGATAGCGGTCGATGTGTGGAGTAATAGTAGTAGATGCAGAATCATTTCGGTCTACTTGTCATGGACGTGATGCCTATATATAATGACCATGCCTAGATATTCTCATAACTATGCGCTTTTCTATCAATTTCTCGAGATTATTTTGTTCACCCACCGTAGAATTCTGCTGTCATGAGAGAAGCCACTAGTGAAACCTATGGCCCCCGGGTCTATTCTCAAGATATTAAACCTCCATCTACTTTACTTTGCTTTATTTACTTTCTGTTCTTATATCCAAAAAATACCAAAAACATTATACTATCATATCTATCAGATCTCACTTTCGTAAGTGACCGTAAAGGGATTGACAACCCCGTATGGCGTTGGCTGTGAAGTTCTTATTTGTTTGTGCAGGTGCGAGGGACTCGCGCGTGGTCTCCTACTTGATTGATACCCTGGTTCTAAAAAACTGAGGGAAATACTAACGCTACTGTGTTGCATCACCCTTTCCTCTTCGAGGGAATACAACGCAAGCTCGAGAAGTAGTTGGGACTCCGAACAACCTTTCGGTACATTAAAACACATAAACTCATAATACCGATCGTCATCGAACGTTAAGCGTGCGGACCCTACGGGTTCGAGAACTATGTAGACATGACCAAGACTCATCTCCGGTCAGTAACCAATAGCGGAACCTGGATGATCATATTGGTTCCTACATATTCTACGAAGATCTTTATCGGTCAAACCGCATAACAACATACGTTGTTCCCTTTGTCATCGGTATGTTACTTGCCCAAGATTCGATCGTCGGTATCATCATACCTAGTTCAATCTCGTAATCGACAAGTCTCTTTACTCGTTCCGTAATACATATCTCGTGACTAACTCATTAGTCGTTTTCTTGCAAGGCTTATTACGATGTGTATTACCAAGAGGGCCCAGAGATACCTCTCCGATACTCGGAGCGACAAGTCCTAATCTTGATCTATGCGAACACCACAAACACCTTCGGAGACACCTGTAGAGCATCTTTATAATCACCCAGTAACGTTGTGACGTTTGATAGCTGATGACCCACAAGTGTAGGGGATCTATCGTAGTCCTTTTGATAAGTAAGAGTGTCGAACTCAACGAGGAGTAGAAGGAAATGATAGGCAGTTTTCAGTAAGGTATGTTCATCAAGCACAGAAATTATAGGTAACAGATAGTTTTGTGATAAGGTAATTGGTAGCAAGTAACAAAAGGTAAAAGTAAATAAGGTGCAGCAAGATGGCCCAATCTTTTTTGTAACAAAGGAAAAGCCTGGACAAACTCTTATATGGAGGAAAGATCTCCCGAGGACACATGGGAATTATCGTCAAGCTAGTTCTCATCACGATCATCTGACCCGCGTTCGATACTTTGATAATTTGGTATGTGGGTGGACCGGTGCTTGGGTGCTGTCCTTACTTGGACAAGTCTCCCACTTATGATTAACCTCTATTGCAAGCATCCACAATTACAAAATAAGTATTATGGTAAACCTAACAATAGCATGAAACAAGTGGATCCAAATCAGCCCCTTACGAAGCTACGCATAAACTAGGGTTTAAGCTTCTGTCACTTTACCAACCCATTGATACGTCTCCAACGTATCTATAATTTTTGATAGTTCCACGCTATTATTTATGATGTTTTGGATGTTTAATGGGCTTTGTCATACACTTTTATATTATTTTTGGGACTAACCTACTAACCCAAAGGCCCAGTCCAGATTGCTGTTTTTTGCCTGTTTCAGGGTTTTACAGAAAAGGGATATCAAACAGAGTCCAAACGGAATGAAACCTTCGGGAGAGATATTTTTGGAGAATCACGCACTGGAGACTTGAGTACCACGGAGTAGGGCATACGTGGTGCCCACGAGGGTGGGGGGTGCGCCCCTACTTCATGGGCCCCATGTTTGGCCCCCGGTGCCCTCCTTCGTCCTATATATCCCTACGTACCCCGAAACCAACAGGACAACAGAGAAAACCCTAGTTCCACCGCTGTAAACTTCTGTTCCCGTGAGATCCCATCTTGGGGCCTGTTCCGGAGCTCCGCCGGAGGGGGGATCTACTACGAAGTGCTTCTACATCATCATCATCGCCTCACCATGAATTGTTAGTAGTTTACCACACACCTTCGGGTCCATAGCTAGTATCTAGATGGTTTCTTCTCTCTCTTTGGATCTCAATACAAAGTTCTCCTCGGTCTTCCAGGAGATCTATTCGATGTAATCTCTTTTTGCGGTGTGTTTGTCGAGATCCGATGAATTATGGGTTTATGATCAAGATTATCTATGAGAAATATTTAGTTCTTCTCTGAACTCTTTATGTATGATTATAATATCCTTGCAAGTCTCTTCGAATTATTGGTTTGGTTTGGCCTACTAGATCTATAGTTCTTGCAATTGGAGAAGTGCTTGGCTTTGGGTTCAATCTTGCGGTGTCCTTTCCCAGTGACAGTAGGGGCAGCAAGGCACGCATTGTATTGTTGCCATCGAGGATAAAAAGATGGGGTTTATATCACTAAGTTTGAGTTTATAACTCTACATCATGTCATCTTGCTTAAGGCGTTACTCTGTTCCTATGAACTCAATACACTAGATGCATGCTGGATAGCGACCGATGTGTGGAGTAATAGTAGTAGATGCAGAATCATTTCGGTCTACTTGTCTGGGACGTGATGCCTATATACAATGATCATGCCTAGATGGTCTCATAATTATTCGCTTTTCTATCAATTGCTTGACAGTAATTTGTTTACCCGCCGTAGAATATCGCTATCATGAGAGAAGCCACTAGAGAACACTATGGCCCCCGGGTCTATTCTCAACATATCAATCTACAATCTACTTTAGTTTTCCGCTTTTACTTTCTGTTCTGATAATCAAAATACCAAAAATATCAAACTAACATCTCTATCAGATCTCACTTTCATAAGTGACCGTAAAGGGATTGACAACCCCTTATCGCGTTGGCTGCGAAGTTCTTATTTGTTTGTGCAGGTGCGAGGGACTGACGTGTGGTCTCCTACTGGATTGATACGTTGGTTCTGAAAAACTGAGGGAAATACTTACGCTAGTGTGCTACATCACCCTTTCCTCTTCCAGGGAATACAACGCAAGCTCGAGAAGTAGCAAGAAGAATTTCTAGCGCCGTTGCCGGGGAGGCTTACGCAAAAGTCATATACCAAGTACCTATCACAAACCCTTATCCTTCGCATTACATTTTTGGCCTCTCATTTTCCTCTCCCCCACTTCACCCTTGCCGTTTTATTTGCCCTTCTTCTGTCGTGTGTTTATCGTTCGCTTGCCCTCATGTATGAGATGGGGGACGATTTTATCGAGAAGGGTAGTAATGTCGAGGGCAACGTCTATGTTGACCCCCCGGATGAAACTACCACTTTACATATTAAGAAGTTCCTTGTTGGTAGTGGTAATATCATTGGAAAAGGAGTTCTTCAAGACTTCTTTACTTGTGCCGGTGCTTTGCCCACTATGGGTGGCTCTATTCTTCACAGAACTAGTAGCCTTGCGGATGCTGTATCTATGCTTATAGTTGAAATTGAAAGACAGTTTATCAATATACATCCCTGTATTCAGAGAATCTTTTTGGAGTTTTCCAATATTGAGCATTCTTCTGTTAAGCGTGTAGCTACTATATTTTTGGCTCATGAATTTAGATTTATCATGAAAGAGGCCAAAGAAATCTTTGCTCATTACGGGGTAGATGTCGGCCGACCTCCCATACAGGCTATCTTATTTAATCAAGAAGACATAATGCGGTTGCGATCTCCTGATCATGTTGCTTTTGATGAAAACCTTAGAAAAAAGGTCCCTACCGATATCTTGGTTGATAGAGTTTCTGAGATGAATGATGATTTTGCTATTCAAAACAATGGGTTAGGCTTCTCCCTTGAGCGAAGGCTTACGACCTTCTGCCAAAAGAACACCTATAATGATGAATTGGTTGTTTATTACAAAGGGCCAAAAAAGGAACCCATTCCTCCTGAGATTTATGTGGGGGACTTTTGTCCCATTAAATTTAGCCCTTTTGATTACTTTTGCTTGCCACAAAGGAAACTTGCTTCTGAACATAGGGAATATGAGATGAGTTTTCGCGATATATCGTATCATTATGGTATTCCTTAGATCTATCCATGTATCGTGCCTAGCTAGGGGCGTAAAACGATAGCACTTGTTGGGAGGCAACCCAATTTTATATTTTTTGTTTTTTCTTCTGTTTAGTAATAAATATTGCATCTAGCTTCTGCTTAGATGTGGTTTTGTGTTTTGTTTAGTGTTTGTGCCAAGTAGAACCATTGGGAAGACTTGTGTGAAGTTTATGTGATCTTGTTGTGAAAAACAGAATCATTAGCGCTCGCTAGAATGGTCATCAGATTTTAATGGAGCGTTCTATTTAGTTTATTCTTTTTGCAGATGATTAATAGACAAATTCCTCACGCTTACCAATTTAGTTTGAATTTTTTGGAGTTACAGAAGTATGCGAAACCTGCAGATTAGTACAGGTTCTGTTTTTGACAGATTCTGTTTTTCGTTTGTTGTTTGCTTATTTCAATGCATCTATGAGTAATATTGGGAAGTGTGAACCATAGAAAAGTTGGAATACAGTAGGTTTAACACCAATATAAACAAATAATGAATTCATTGCAGTACCTTTGAGTAGTGGTTTGCTTTCTTATACTAACGGAGCTCACGAGATTTTCGTCTAAGTTTTGTGTTGTGAAGTTTTCAAGTTTTGAGTATTGCTTTGATGGACTATGGAACAAACAGTAGCAAGGTCCTACGCTTGGGGATGACCAAGGCACCCCAAGTAAAATTCAAGGACAACCAAAAGCCTAAGCTTGGGGATGCCCCGGGAAGGCATCCCCTCTTTCGTCTTCATCCATCAGTAACTATACTCGGAGCTATATTTTTATTCACCACATGTTATGTGTTTTACTTGGAGCGTCTTGTATAATTTGAGTCTTTGCTTGTTTGTTTGCCACAATTATCCTTGCTGGACACACCTATTTGAGAGAGTTAAATATGGCCTAGGAATTGATAGAACACTCTATGTGCTTCACTTATATCTATTGAGTTGAATAGTTTTTGCTCTAGTGCTTCACTTATATCTTTTAGAGCACGGTGGTGATAATATTTTGAAGAAATTGTTGAACTCTCATGCTTCACTTATATCCATTTGAGAGTCTATTAAAACAGCATGGTAATGTGCTTAGGCTATAAAACTAGTCTTCACATGATAGACATCCAATATCAATGTAGTAAAAACTTTCACACTTAGTGCATTGAATAGGATGAGAAGTTGGATGCTTGATAATTGTTTTGAGATATGAGGATAGTGATATTAGAGTCATGCTAGTGGAGTTGTTATGAAATTAAGAAATGCTTGTGTTAAGGTTAGTGATTCCCGTAGCATGCACGTATGGTGAACCGCTATGTGACAAAGTTAGAGCATGAGGTATTTGTAAAGTGTCAACCTTTGTGTGGAGGTGGGGGGCGCGCGATGGTTAACTCCTACCAACCTCCCCCCTAGGAGCATGCGTTGATTTCTTTGTTTTGATGACTCTTAGATTTTTTTTCAATAAGTATATGAGTTCTTTATGACTAATGTTGAGTCCATGGATTATACGCACTCTCACCCTGCCACCATTGCTAGCCTCTCTTGTACCGCGCAACTTTCGCCGGTACCATACACCCACTATATATCCTTCCTCAAAACAACCACCATATATATTCCTCAAAACATCCACCATACCTACCTATCATGGCATTTCCATAGCCATTCCGAGATATATTGCCATGCAACTTTCCACCGTTCCGTTCATATGACACGCTTCATATTGTCATATTGCCATGCATGATCATGTAGTTGACATCGTATTTGTGGCAAAGCCACAGTGCATAATTTTTCATACATGTCACTCTTGATTCATTGCACATCCCGGTACACCGCCGGAGGCATTCATATAGAGTCATACTTTGTTCTAGTATCGAGTTGTAATATCGAGTTGCAATGAAAGTGTGATGATCATCATTATTAGAGCATTGTCCCATGTGAGGAAAGGCTAAATCAAGAAAGCCCCTCCAAAAAAAAGAAAAAAAAGAATAGAAAGGCCAAAGAAAAAAAGAAAGGCCTAAAAGAAGAAGAAAAAAAAGAAAGAAAAGAAAAAGGTACAAATGCTACTATCTTTTTCCACACTTGTGCTTCATAGTAGCACCATGTTCTTCATGATAGAGAGTCTCATGTTTAGTCACTTTCATATACTAGTGGGAATTTTCATTATAGAACCTGGCTTGTATATTCCAACGATGGGCTTCCTCAAATGCCCTGGATCTTCATGAGCAAGCAAGTTGGATGCACACCCACTAGTTTCCTTTGTTGAGCTTTCATACATATTTAGCTCTAGTGCATCCGTTGCATGGCAATCCCTACTCACTCACATTGATATCTATTGATGGGCATCCCCATAGCCCGTTGATATGCCTAGTCGATGTGAGACTATCTCCCTCCTTTTTGTCTTCTCCATAGCCACCTCTCTATTCCACCCACAGTGCTATATCCATGGCTCACACTCATGTATTGCGTGAAAGTTGAAAGGTTTGAAAGAACAGAGTATGAAAACAAGTGCTTGGATGAAATCGGGGTTGTGCATGATATGAATATTTTGTGTGATGAAGAGGGAGCATAGCCAGACTATATGATTTTGTAGGGATAACTTTCTTTAGCCATAGTATTTTGAGAAGACATGATTGCTTCGTTAGTATGCTTGAAGTATTACTATTTCTTATGTCAATATAGACCTTTTTCTTGAATCATTCAGATCTGAACATTCATGCCACAGTTAAGAGAATTACATTGAAAAACTATGTTGGTTATCATTCCACATCAAAAATTCTGTTTTTATCATTTACCTACTCGAGGACGAGCATGAGTTAAGCTTGGGGATGCTTGATACGTCTCCAACATATCTATAATTTTTGATTGTTCAATGATATTATTTATGATGTTTTGGATGTTTAATGGGCTTTGTCATACACTTTTATATTATTTTTGGGACTAACCTACTAACCCAAAGGCCGAGTCCAGATTGCTGTTTTTTGCCTGTTTCAGGGTTTTACAGAAAAGGGATATCAAACGGAGTCCAAACGGAATGGAACCTTCGGGAGAGATATTTTTGGTGAAAATTATGCACGGGAGACTTGAGAACCACATAGTAGGGCATACGTGGTGCCCATGAGGGTGGGGCGCGCGCCCCTGCCTCGTGGGCCCCATGTTTGGCCCCCGGTGCCCTCCTTCCTTCTATATATGCCTACGTACCCCAAAACCAACAGAACAACAGAGAAAACCCTAGTTCCACCGACGTAACCTTGTGTTCCCGTGAGATCCCATCTTGGGGCCTGTTCCGGAGCTCCGCCAGAGGGGGGGATCTACCACGGAGTGCTTCTACATCATCATCATCGCCTCACCATGAGTTGTGAGTAGTTTACCACAGACCTTCAGGTACATAGCTAGTATCTAGATGGTCTCTTCTCTCTCTTTGGATCTCAATACAAAGTTCTCCTCGGTCTTCGAGGAGATCTATTCGATGTAATCTGTTTTTGCGGTGTGTTTGTCGAGATCCGATGAATTGTGGGTTTATGATCAAGATTATCTATGAGAAATATTTGGTTCTTCTCTGAACTCTTTATGTATGATTATAATATCCTTGCAAGTCTCTTCGAATTATTGGTTTGGTTCGGCCTACTAGATCTATAGTTCCTGCAATTGGAGAAGTGCTTGGCTTTGGGTTCAATCTTGCGGTGTCCTTTCCCAGTGATAGTAGGGGCAGCAAGGCACGCATTGTATTGTTGCCATCGAGGATAAAAAGATGGGGTTTATATCACTAAATTTGAGTTTATCCCTCTACATCATGTCATCTTGCTTAAGGCGTTACTCTGTTCCTATGAACTCAATACACTAGATGCATGCTGGATAGCGGTCGATGTGTGGGGTAATAGTAGTAGATGCAGAATCGTTTCGGTCTACTTGTCTGGGACGTGATGCCTATATACAATGATCATGCCTAGATGGTCTCATAATGATTCGCTTTTCTATCAATTGCTTGACAGTAATTTGTTTACCCGCCGTAGAATATCGCTATCATGAGAGAAGCCACTAGAGAACACTATGGCCCCCGGGTCTATTCTCAACATATCAATCTACAATCTACTTTACTTTTCCGCTTTTACTTTCTGTTCTTATAATCAAAATACCAAAAATATGAAACTATCATCTCTATCAGATCTCACTTTCATAAGTGACCGTAAAGGGATTGACAACCCCTTATCGCGTTGGCTGCGAAGTTCTTATTTGTTTGTGCAGGTGCGAGGGACTCACGTGTGGTCTCCTACTGGATTGATACCTTGGTTCTGAAAAACTGAGGGAAATACTTACACTACTGTGCTGCATCACCCTTTCCTCTTCCAGGGAATACAACACAAGCTGGAGAAGTAGCAAGAAGTATTTCTGGCGCCTTTGCCGGGGAGGCTTACGCAAAAGTCATATACCAAGTACCTATCACAAACCCTTATCCTTCGCATTACATTTTTGGCCTCTCGTTTTCCTCTCCCCCACTTCACCCTTGCCGTTTTATTTTCCCTTCTTCTGCCGTGTGTTTATCGTTCGCTTGCCCTAATGTCTGAGATGGTGGACGATTTTATCGAGAAGGGTAGTAATGTCGAGGGCAACGTCTATGTTGGCCCCCCGGATGAAAGTACCACTTTAAATATTAAGAAGTTCCATGTTGGTAGTGGTAATATCATTGGAAAAGGAGTTCTTCAAGACTTCTTTACTTGTGCCGGTGCTTTGCCCACTATGGGTGGCTCTATTCTTCACAGAACTAGTAGCCTTGCGGATGATGTATCTATGCTTATAGTTGAAATTGAAAGACAGTTTATCCATATGCATCCCTGTATTCAGAGAATCTTTTTGGAGTTTTCCAATATTGAGCATTCTTCTGTTAAGCGTGCAGCTACTATATTTTTGGCTCATGAATTTAGATTTATCATGAAACAAGCCAAAGAAATCTTTGCTCATTACGGGGTAGATGTCGGCCGACCTACTGGATTGATACCTTGGTTCAGAAAAACTGAGGGAAATACTTACGCTACTGTGCTGCATCACCCTTTCCTCTTCCAGGGAATACAACGCAATCTCGAGAAGTAGCACCCATCATCTACTTATTACTTCCCAATGCCTTCCTCTAGGCCCAAATAATTGTAAAGTGTCATGTAGTCGACGTTCACATGACACCACTAGAGGAGAGACAACATACATCTCATCAAAATATCGAACGAATACCAAATTCACATGACTACTTATAGCAAGACTTCTCCCATGTCCCCAGGAACAAAAGTAACTACTCACAAGACATAATATTGTTCATGATTAGAGGGGTATTAATATGCATAATGGATCTGATCATATGATCTTCCACCAAATAAACCAACTAGCATCAACTACAAGGAGTAATCAACAGTACTAGTAACCCACATGTACCAATATGAGGTTTGGGTACAAAGATTGGATACAAGAGATGAACTAGGGTTTGAGAGGAGATGGTGCTGGTGAAGATGTTGATGAAGATAGCCCTCCCCAAGATGGGAGATTTGTTGGTGATGACGGCAGTGATGATTTCCCCCTCCAGGAGGGAAGTATCCCCGGCAGAACAGCTCTGCCGGAGGCCTAGATTGGTTTCCGCCAAGGTTCTGCCTCGAGACGGCGGCGTCTGGTCCCGAAAGCCTCCTTATGATTTTTTCCAGGTCAAAACACCTCATATAGGAGAAGATGGGCATCGGGGGGCCATCGGGGGCCCACGAGGCAGGGGGCGCGCCCAGAGGGGGGAGGGGGCGCCCCCACCCTCGTGGACAGGTGGTGGCCCCCCTGGTGATATTCTTTCGCCAGATGATTTTTATATTTTCTGAAACGGTGTCCTGTGGAGTTTCGGAGCTTTTTGAGTTGTGCAGAATTGGTTTCCAAAGTTTGACTCTTTTCCAGCCTATAATTCCAGCTGCCGGCATTCTCCCTCTTCATGTAATCCTTGTAAAATAAGAGAGAAAAGGCATGAGTATTGTGACATAACATGTAATAACAGCCCATAATGCAATAAATATCAACATATAAGCATGATGCAAAATGGACGTATCAACTCCCCGAAGCTTAGACCTCGCTTGTCCTCAAGCGAAAGCCGATATCGAAAAATATGTCCACATGTTTAGAGATAAAGGTGTCGATAAAAATAAAATACAGACATGAGGGCATCATGATCATTCTCATAACAACAACATATATATATTGTCATATGATTCCTATGCCAAAGTAACAATTCATTCACGATGTCAAGTATGAATCAGAAACTTCATTGAAAACCAACAAACTGTGATCTCGGTCATTGAAGCAATTGCAATTTATCATAACTTCAGAAAGAGTCAACATAAGAGCTTTTCAGCAAGCCTACATACTCAACTATCATATAGTCTTTCACAATTGCTCACACTCACGCAATACTTATGGGTATGGAGTTTTAATCGGACACAGAGAAAGATGGGGGCTTATGGTGTTGCCTCCCAACCTTTTACCTCAAGGGTAACGTCAACAGTAATCGACCATGAAAACTTACATCCAAGTGGGTATATATGTCAGGATCTTTCCAACACAATGTGCTTGCCAAAGGATAAAATGTAAAAAGGAAAGGTGATTTTCACCTTGACTCTTATAACGCATAGATAAAAGATAGGCCCTTCGCATAGGGAAGCAGAGGTTGTCATGTGCTCTTATGGTTGGATGCACAAAGTCTTAGCGCAAAAGAACGTCACTTTATATTGCCACTTGTGATAAAGACCTTTATTATGCAGTCTGTAGCTTTTATTACTTGCATATCACAAGATCGTATAAATCTTATTTCCTCCACACTAATAAATCATACATATTTTAGCGAGTTTGCAACATGACAACTTACTTGGAAGGATCTTACTCAATCCATAGGTAGGTATGGTGGACTCTCATGGCAAAACTGGGTTTAAGGATATATGGAAGCACAAGTAGTATCTCTACTTGGTGCGAGGAGTTTTGGCTAGCATGAGGGGGAAAGGCAAGCTCAACATGTTGGATGATCCATGACAATATACTTTATTTCGGATATAAGAAAACATAACCCATTATGTTGTCTTCCTTGTCCAACATCAACTCTTTAGTATGTCATATTTTAATGAGTGCTCACAATCATAAAAGATGTCCAAGATAGTATATTTGTATGTGAAGCCTCTATTTCTTTATTACTTCCTATTAATTGCAACGATGACCAAAACTATGTTTGTCAACTCCCAACAACTTTTATTCATCATACCCTTTAAATGTGAAGTCATTACTTCCCATAAGATCAATATGATCTCTTGATATCTTTTTAGTTTTCTTTTACTCTATCATGACCAAAGTGAGGAAATCAAGCCCTTGACTCAACACTAACCTTTATTATATAGCTCACAGACTCGATTACAAAGGGTAAAGATCATAAAGCAAAAGCTAACAACTAGATCATGCTAACTTTATTCTACTAGATCAAGATACTACCAAAAGGATCGAACTAAGAAAAAGGTAAAGATAGGAGTGATGGTGATACGATACCGGGGTCACTCCCCCAAGCTTTGCAGTTGCCAAGGGGAGTGCCCATACCCATATGATTATGTCTCCTTCTTCGGGGGTGGTGATGATGGAGTTGTTGATGATGTAGGCTTGTTCTCCAGCTTCCAAGGCATGGGCTCACCATCTTAGAAGGATGATCGAGTCTCCGGGATACTCAAATCTTCAGCCAAACTCATCTTCTTGAATCTATATTCATACTCACAGTTTTGGTTTTGGAGGTCATAGATCTGGGCTTGAAGGTGTTCGATTTTCTCTTGGAGGTTGGAGATGGATTCCCAGAAGATCCTTGAGTCCAGCTTGAGGTTGTTGGCGAGCTCCGTGATCATCATGTGGTTGGTGTTGAGACCTGGTTCCACCATGCCTTGGCACTTGAAAACCTGCTGCTCCATTGCTTCGAGTCTTGTCTCCACGCTTCCGGTCCTCCTTGGTGTTGGAGATATGCCCTAGAGGCAATAAAAAAAGCATTATTATTATATCTCCTTGTTCATGATAATTGTCTGTTATTCATGCTTGAATTGTATTGTACGGAAACAGCGATACATGTGTGAATACATAGACCACAATGAGTCCCTAGTAGGCCTCTAGTTACCAGTTCGTTGATCAACAGATGGTCACGGTTTCCTGACCATGGACATGGGATGTCGTTTATAACGGGATCACATCATTAGGAGAATGATGTGATGGACAAGACCCAAACTTGAGCATAACACGAGGTCGTATAGTTCGTAATGCATAAGATTTTCGGTGTCAAGTATTTATTCCTTAGACCATGAGGTTGTACAACTCCCGGATGCCGTAGGAATACTTTGGGTGTGCCAACCGTCACAACGTAACTGGGTGGCTATAAAGGTACGCATCGGGTATCTCCGAAAGTGTCTGTTGAGTTGGTACGAACCGAGACTGGGATGTTGTCACTCCGTGTGACGGAGAGGTACCTCTGGGCCCACTCGGTAAGACATCATCATAATGAGCTCAATGTGACTAAGTAGTTAGTCACGGGATGACGGATTACAGATCGAGTAAAGAGACTTGCCATGACGAGATTGAACAAGGTATCGGGAATACCGACGATCGAATCTCGGGCAAGTACCGTACCGATGGACAAAGGGAATAACATACGGGATTGAGTGAATCCTTGACACGGTGGTTCATCCGATGAAGATCATTGAGGAACACGTGGGAACCAACATGGGTATCCAGATCCCGCTGTTGGTTATTGACCGGAGAGTGGTCTCGGTCATGTCTACGTGTCTCCCGAACCCGTAGGGTCTACACACTTAAGGTTCGGTAACGCTAGGGTCATAGAGATAAATGCACGTGGAAACCCGAAAGTTGTTCGGAGTCCCGGTTGAGATCCCGGACGTCACGAGGAGTTCCGGAATGGTCCGGAGGTAAGCATTGATATATAGGAAGTCCAGTTTCGGCCATCGGGTGATCTCCGGGGGTCACCGGGAGCGTCCCGGGACCACCGGAGGGGCCCCGGGGGTCCATCGGGTGGGGCCACCCATCCCGGTGGGGCCCCTAGGCCGCGAGGGGAAGTGTCCAGCCCTAATGGGCTGGCGCACCACTAGGGGCCCACCTCCCCATGCTCCTAGGGTTAAAACCCTAAGGGGAGGGGGGCCACCACTTGCCTTGGGGGGCAAGGACTCCCCCCTGGCCGCCCCCCCCCCCTTGCAGATTGGATCTGCAGGGGGCTGGCGCACCCCCTGGCCCCCTATATATATGTGGGGAGGGAGAGGGCAGCCGCACTCTTGCCCTGGCGCCTCTCCCCCTCCCGTCACACCTCCATACTCCAACACAGGGCGCCCGGCGAAGCCCTGCTAAGATCTCCACTGCATCCGTCATCACGCCGTCGTGCTGCCGGATCTCTGACGACTTCTCCTCCCCCCTTGCTGGATCAAGAAGGAGGTGACGTTGCTGCACCGTACGTGTGTTGAACGCGGAGGTGCCGTCCGTTCGGCGCTAGATCGTCGGTGACGAAGAACGCGAAGAGTACGACTACTTCATCCACGCTTCTTCGAAAGCTTCCGCTCGCAATCTCCATAATGGTATGTAGATGCACTCTTACTTGCTCGTTGCTAGATGTCTCCATAGTTGGATCTTGGTGAAAGCGTAGAATTTTTTTGAATTATGCTACGTTCCCCAACAGTGGCATCTGAGCCAGGTTTTATGCGTAGCATCTTGCACGAGTAGAACACAAAGCAGTTGTGGGCGTTTGAGTTTTTCAACTTTCTTACCATTACTAGTCAATCTTGATTCGGCGGTATTGTGGGATGAAGCGGCCCGGACCGACTTTACACGTACGCTTACGTGAGACTAGTTCCACCGACAGACATGCACTAGATGCATAAGGTGGCTGGCGGGTGTCTGTCTCTCCTACTTTAGTCGGATCGGATTTGATGAAAAGGGTCCTTATGAAGGGTAAATAGAAGTTGACAAATCGCGTTGCGGTTTTGGCGTAGGTAAGAAACGTTCTTGCTAGAAATCCTATAGAAGCCACGTAAAACTTGCAACAACAATTAGAGGACGTCTAACTTGTTTTTGCAGCATGTGCTATGTGACGTGGTATGGCCAAAACGAAGATGTGATGAATGATATATGTGATGTATGAGATTGATCATGTTTTTGTAATAGGGAATCACGACTTGCATGTCGATGAACTTGACAACCGGCAGGAGCCATTGGAGTTGTCTTAATTATTGTATGACCTACGTGTCATTGAATAACGCCATGTAATTACTTTACTTCATTGCTAAACGTTAGCTATAGTAGTAGAAGTAATAGTTGGCGTGACGACTTCTTCAAGACACGATGATGGAGATCATGATGATGAAGATCATGGTGTCGAGCCGGTGACAAGATGATCATGGTGCCCCGAAGATGGAGATCCAAGGAGCAAGATGATATTGGCCATATCATGTCACTTTAATTGATTGCATGTGATGTTTATCATGTTTATGCATCTTGTTTACTTAGAACGACGGTAGTAAATAAGATGATCTCTCACTAAAATTTCAAGTATTGTGTTTCCCCTAACTGTGCACCGTTGCTAAAGTTCATTGCTCCGAAGCACCACGTGATGATCGGGTGTGATAGGTTCTAACGTTCGCATACAACGGGTGTAAGACAGATTTACACACGCGATACACTTAGGGTTCACTTGACGAGCCTAGCATGTATAGACATGGCCTCGGAACACGGAAGACCGAAAGGTCGAACACGAGTCGTATAGAAGACACGATCAACATGAAGATGTTCACCGTTGATGACTAGTCCGTCTCACGTGATGATCGGACACGGGCTAGTCGATTCGGATCGTGTATCACTTAAGATGACTAGAGAGATGTCATTCTGAGTGGGAGTTCATTAAAAATTTGATTAAGATGAACTTAATTATCATGAACTTAGTCTAAATTCTTTACAATATCTCTTGTAGATCAAATGGCCCACGCTCAGGTTTCCCTCAACTTCAACGCGTTCCTAGAGAAAACCAAGCTGAAAGACGATGGTAGCAACTATATGGATTGGGTCCGTAACCTGAGGATTATCCTCATAGCTGCCAAGAGATCATATGTCCTAGAAGCACCGCTAGGTGATTCACCTGCTCCCGATGCGGCACAAGACGTTTTGAACGTCTGGCAGTCGCGTAGTGATGATTACTCCCTGGTTCAGTGCGGCATGCTTTACAGTTTAGAATCGGGGCTCCAAAAACGTTTTGAGCACCACGGAGCATATGAGATGTTCGAAGAGCTGAAAATGGTTTTCCAAGCTCATGCCCGAGTCGAGAGATATGATGTCTTCGACGCATTCTACAGCTGTAAGATGGAGGAGAACAGTTCTGTCAGTGAGCACATCCTCAAGATTTTAGGATTGCACAACCACTTGTCTCAGCTGGGAATGAATCTCCCAGATGAAGCGGTCGTTGACAGAATCTTCCAGCCGCTCCCACCAAGCTTCAAGAGCTTCGTGTTGAACTTCAATATGCAGGGGATGGAGAAGTCCATTCCCGAGGTGTATTCGATGCTGAAATCAGCGGAGGTGGACATCAAGAAAGAACATCAAGTGTTGATGGTCAATAAAACCTCTAAGTTCAAGAAAGGCAAGGGTAAGAAGAACTTCAAGAAGGACGGCAAGGGAGTTGCCGCGCCTGGCAAGCCTGTTGCCGGGAAGAAGCCAAAGTATGGACCCAAGCCTGAGACAGAGTGCTTCTATTGCAAGGGAACGGGTCACTGGAAGCGGAACTGCCCCAAATACTTAGCAGACAAGAAGGGCGGCAACGTCAAAGGTATATATGATATACATGTTATCGATGTGTACCTTACCAGCACTCGTAGTAGCTCCTGGGTATTCGATACCGGTGCAGTTGCTCACATTTGTAACTCAAAACAGGAGCTGCGGAATAAACGGAGACTGGCGAAGGATGAAGTGACGATGCGCGTCGGGAATGGTTCCAAGGTCGATGTGATCGCTGTCGGCACGCTGCCTCTACATCTACCCTCGGGATTAGTTTTAAACCTTAATAATTGTTATTTAGTACCAGCTTTAAGCATGAACATTGTTTCTGGATCTCGTCTTATGCGAGATGGCTATTCTTTCAAATCAGAGAATAATGGTTGTTCTGTTTATTTGAGAGATATGTTTTATGGTCATGCCCTGCTGGTCAATGGTTTATTTTTGATGAATCTCGAACGTAGTGATACACATATTCATAGTGTAGATGCCAAAAGATGTAAAGTTGATAATGATAGTCCCACATACTTGTGGCATTGCCGCCTTGGTCATATTGGTGTCAAACATATGAAGAAGCTCCATTCAGATGGACTTCTAGAGTCTCTTGATTATGAATCATTTGACACGTGCGAACCGTGCCTCTTGGGCAAGATGACCAAGACTCGGTTCTCCGGAACAATGGAGCGAGCAACCAACTTGTTGGAAATCATACATATCGATGTGTGCGGTCCAATGAGTGTTGAGGCTCGCGGAGGCTATCGTTATGTTCTCACCCTCACGGATGACTTGAGTAGATACGGGTATATCTATTTGATGAAACACAAGTCTGAGACCTTTGAAAAGTTCAAGGAATTTCAGAATGAGGTTGAGAATCAACGTGACAGAAAAATAAAGTTCTTGCGATCAGATCGTGGGGGTGAATATTTAAGTCATGAATTTGGCACACACCTTAGGAGCTGTGGAATTGTTTCACAATTGACACCGCCCGGAACACCTCAACGTAACGGTGTGTCCGAACGTCGAAATCGTACTCTGTTGGACATGGTGCGATCTATGATGTCCCTCACCGATTTACCGCTATCTTTTTGGGGTTATGCTTTAGAGACTGCCGCATTCACTTTAAATAGGGCTCCGTCGAAATCCGTTGAGACGACTCCATATGAACTTTGGTTTGGCAAGAAACCGAAGCTGTCGTTTCTGAAAGTTTGTGGTTGCGATGCTTATGTCAAGAAACTTCAACCTGAAAAGCTCGAACCCAAATCGGAGAAATGCGTCTTCGTAGGATACCCAAAGGAAACAATTGGGTACACCTTCTACCACAGATCCGAAGGCAAAGTCTTTGTTGCCAAGAATGGATGCTTTCTGGAGAAAGAGTTTCTCTCGAAAGAAGTGAGTCGGAGGAAAGTAGAACTTGATGAGGTGACAGTCACCCCTCCTGGACCGGAAAGTAGCGCAGCGCAGGAAACTGTTCCTGAGGTGCCTGCACCGACAAGGGAGGAAGTTGATGATAATGATCATGAAGAAACAGATCAAGTTACTACTGAACTTCGAAGGTCCACAAGGGCACGTTCCGCACCAGAGTGGTACGGCAACCCTGTACTGGAAATCATGTTGTTAGACAACGGTGAACCTTCTAACTATGAAGAAGCGATGGCGGGCCCAGATTCCAATAAATGGCTTGGAGCCATGAAATCCGAGATAGAATCCATGTATGAAAACAAAGTATGGACTTTGGTGAACTTGCCTGATGATAGGCACGCCATAGAACACAAATGGATATTTAAGAAGAAGACAGACGCGGATGGTAATGTGACCATCTATAAGGCTCGGCTTGTCGCTAAGGGTTATCGACAAGTTCATGGGATTGACTACGACGAGACTTTCTCACTCGTAGCGATGCTGAAGTCAGTCAGAATCATGTTAGCTATTGCCGCATTCTATGATTATGAGATATGGCAAATGGACGTCAAAACAGCATTCCTTAATGGCTTCCCCAAGGAAGAGTTGTATATGATGCAACCGGAAGGTTTTGTCGATCCAGAGAACGCTAACAAGGTATGCAAGCTCCAGCGCTCGATTTACGGGCTGGTGCAAGCATCTCGGAGTTGGAATATTCGCTTTGATGAAGTGATCAAAGTGTTTGGATTTATACAGACTTATGGAGAAGCCTGTATTTACAAGAAAGTGAGTGGGAGCTCTGTGGCATTTCTCATATTATATGTGGATGACATATTGCTGATGGGAAATGATATAGAATTCTTGGAAAATGTAAAGGCCTACTTGAATAAAAGTTTTTCAATGAAGGACCTTGGAGAAGCTGCTTACATATTAGGCATCAAAATCTATAGAGATAGATCGAGACGCCTCATTGGTCTTTCACAAAGTACATACCTTGACAAGATATTGAAAAAGTTCAATATGGATCAGTCCAAGAAGGGATTCTTGCCTGTTTTACAAGGTATGAGATTGAGCAAAGCTCAGTCGCCGACCACGGCAGAAGATAGAGAAAAGATGAGTGTCATTCCCTATGCCTCGGCCATAGGTTCTATCATATATGCCATGCTGTGTACCAGACCTGATGTGAACCTTGCCATAAGTTTGGTAGGGAGGTACCAAAGTGATCCCGGTACGGAACACTGGACAGCGGTCAAGAACATCCTGAAGTACCTGAAAAGGACTAAGGATATGTTTCTCGTTTATGGAGGTGACGAAGAGCTCGTCGTAAAGGGTTACGTCGATGCTAGCTTCGACACAGATCTGGATGACTCTAAGTCACAAACCGGATAGGTGTATATTTTGAACGGAGGGGCAGTCAGCTGGTGCAGTTGCAAACAGAGCGTGGTGGCAGCGTCTACATGTGAAGCGGAGTACATAGCTGCTTCTGAAGCAGCGCAGGAAGGAGTCTGGATGAAGGAGTTCATCACCGACCTAGGAGTCATTCCAAGCGCGTCAAGCCCGATGACTCTCTTCTGTGACAACACTGGTGCTATTGCTATTACCAAGGAGCCCAGGTTTCACAAGAAGACCAAGCACATCAAGCGCCGTTTCAACTCCATCCGGAATTATGTTCAGGATGGAGACATAGATATTTGTAAAGTGCATACGGATCTGAATGTCGCAGACCCGTTGACTAAACCTCTTTCACGAGCAAAACATGACCAACACCAGAACTCTATGGGTGTTCGATTCATCACAATGTAACTAGATTATTGACTCTAGTGCAAGTGGGAGACTGTTGGAGATATGCCCTAGAGGCAATAATAAAAGCATTATTATTATATCTCCTTGTTCATGATAATTGTCTGTTATTCATGCTTGAATTGTATTGTACGGAAACAGCGATACATGTGTGAATACATAGACCACAATGAGTCCCTGGTAGGCCTCTAGTTACCAGTTCGTTGATCAACAGATGGTCACGGTTTCCTGACCATGGACATGGGATGTCGTTGATAACGGGATCACATCATTAGGAGAATGATGTGATGGACAAGACCCAAACTTGAGCATAACACGAGATCGTATAGTTCGTAATGCATAAGCTTTTCGGTGTCAAGTATTTATTCCTTAGACCATGAGGTTGTACAACTCCCGGATGCCGTAGGAATACTTTGGGTGTGCCAACCTTCACAACGTAACTGGGTGGCTATAAAGGTACGCATCGGGTATCTCCGAAAGTATTTGTTGAGTTGGTACGAACCGAGACTGGGATGTTGTCACTCCGTGTGACGGAGAGGTACCTCTGGGCTCACTCGGTAAGACATCATCATAATGAGCTCAATGTGACTAAGTAGTTAGTCACGGGATGATGGATTACGGATCGAGTAAAGAGACTTTCCATGACGAGATTGAACAAGGTATCGGGAATACCGACGATCGAATCTCGGGCAAGTACCGTACCGATGGACAAAGGGAATAACATACGGGATTGAGTAAATCCTTGACACGGTGGTTCATCCGATGAAGATCATCGAGGAACACGTGGGAACCAACATGGGTATCCAGATCCCGCTGTTGGTTATTGACCGGAGAGTGGTCTCGGTCATGTCTACGTGTCTCCCGAACCCGTAGGGTCTACACACTTAAGGTTCGGTAACGCTAGGGTCGTAGAGATAAATGCACGTGGAAACACGAAATTTGTTCGGAGTCCCGGATGAGATCCCGGACGTCACGAGGAGTTCCGGAATGGTACGGAGGTAAAGATTGATATATAGGAAGTCCAGTTTCGGCCATCGGGTGATCTCTGGGGGTCGCCGGGAGCGTCTCGGGACCACCAGAGGGGCCCCGGGGGTCCACCGGGTGGGGCCACCCATCCCGGTGGGGCCCCTAGGCCGCGAGGGGAAGTGTCCAGCCCTAATGGGCTGGTGCACCACTAGGGGCCCACCTCCCCATGCGCCTAGGGTTAAAACCCTAAGGGGAGGGGGCCACCACTTGCCTTGGGGGGCAAGGACTCCCCCCTGGCCACCGCCCCCCTTGCAGATTGGATCTGCAGGGGGCTGGCGCACCCCCTGGACCCCTATATATATGTGGGGATGGAGAGGGCAGCCGCACCCTTGCCCTGGCGCCTTTCCCCCTCCCGTCACACCTCCATACTCCAACGCAGGGCGCCCGGCGAAGCCCTGCTGCGATCTCCACTGCATCCGTCATCACGCCGTCGTGCTGCCGGATCTCTGACGACTTCTCCTCCCCCTTGCTGGATCATGAAGGAGGTGACATTGCTGCACCGTACGTGTGTTGAACGCGGAGGTGCCGTCCGTTCGGCGCTAGATCGTCGGTGACGAAGAACGCAAAGAGTACGACTACTTCATCCACGCTTCTTCGAAAGCTTCCGCTCGCAATCTCCATAACGGTATGTAGATGCACTCTTACTTGCTCGTTGCTAGATGTCTCCATAGTTGGATCTTGGTGAAAGCGTAGAAATTTTTTGAATTATGCTACGTTCCCCAACACTTGGCCCCTCAACATTGCGGATGTGCAGCACCCCCTCATGCAACTCCATGGTTTGAGGGTGATACAACACCTCCTCAAGGTAGGGGTTGATGACATTCTCAAAGAACTTGTCCTTGGGGGTGTTGGAAGACGCCATGATGATCTAGATCTGTCAAAAACAACAGCTCGAAACAAAAACAGAGGATTTTTGCGTGATACAGAGGTCAAAACCTTCGGGAGAATATATAATGAATTTTTACCGACCAAAGGAGTAACATACAAGAAATCGGAGTCCAGGAGGCACACGAGGTGCCCACGAGGCAGGGGGCGCGCCCTCCACCCTCGTGGACGCCTCGTGTCTCTTCCGGACTGCCACTTATTTTTCTATTTTTCTAAATATTCCAAAACGGTGAAAATTTGCCTTTAGAACTATTTTGGAGTCGGTTTACTCAACGTACCACATACCTCTTCCATTTCGGAGTCTGAATCATTCTGGAAAGTGCCCCTTATGTATTCCTCCAGTGTTACTATTTCAATAACATTGGTTTCAACATTTATAGGGTTACCTGAGATATAATGTTTGATTCTTTGACCGTTCACCACCTTCGGATTTGTGCCTTCGAAGTTGTTGATTTTTATGGCACCGGAACGATAGACCTCCTCGATAACGTAAGGTCCCTCCCACTTAGAGAGAAGTTTTATAGCAAGACATAATCACCTACGTTAAACTCACGCTTTTGTATTCTTTTGTCATGCCATCTTTTAACATTTTCTTTAAATAGCTTGGCATTCTCATAGGCCTGGGTCCTTCATTCATCAAGAGAGCTAATGTCAAATAACCTATTCTCACCTGCAGGTTTGAAATCATAATTGAGCTATTTAATAGCCCAATATGCCTTATGTTCTAGCTCGAGAGGTAAGTGACAAGCTTTTCCATAAACTATCTTATATGGAGACATACCCTTAGGATTTTTGTATGCAGTTCTATAGGCCCATAATGCATCATCAAGTTTCTTGGACCAATTCTTTCTAGACCTATTAACTGTCTTTTGTAAAATTAATTTCAACTCTCTATTACTTAGTTCTACTTAACCACTAGTCTGTGGGTGATAAGGGGATGCAATTCTATGATTTACATCATACTTAGCAAGCATTTTACAGAAAGCATCATGAATAAAGTGTGAACCACCATCAGTCATTAGGTATCTAGGGACTCCAAACCTCGGAAAATTTAACTTCTTTAAGCATCTTAATAAAGGTGTTATGATCAGCACTACTAGTTGGAATAGCTTCTACCCACTTAGTAACGTAATCAACAGCAACTAGAATATGCGTGTACCCATTAGAGGAAGGAAACGGTCCCATATAATCAAAGCCCCAAACATCAAATGGTTCAATAACAAGTCAATAATTCATATGCATTTCTTGACGTCTACTAATATTACCAATTCTTTGACATTCATCACAAGATAAGACAAACTTACAGGCATCCTCGAAGAGAGTAGGCCAATAAAAACCAGATTGCAATACCTTATGTGCGGTTCTATCTCCAGCATGGTGTCGTCCATAAGCTTCGGAGTGGCACTTGCGTAGGATATGTTCCTGTTGATGCTCAGGTACACAACGTCTAATAATACCATCTACTCCTTCTTTATAAAGATGTGGGTCATCCCAGAAGTAATGTCTCAAATCATAGAAGAACTTTTTCTTTTGCTGGTATGTGAAGCTAGGAGGTATAAACTTAGCAACAATATAATTAGCATGATCACCATACCATGGAGCAGTACGAGAAGTATTTATGACAGCTAATTATTCATGAGGAAAGCTATCATCAATAGGTTGTGGGCCATCAAGTATATTCTCTAGCCTAGACAAGTTATCCGCAACGGGGTTCTCAACTCCCTTTCTATCAATAATATGCAAATCAAACTCTTGCAGCAAGAGAACCCATCTAATAAGTCTAGGTTTAGCATCTTTCTTTTCCATTAAGGTATTTGATAGCAGCATGATCAGCATGAATAGTTACTTTAGAATCAACAATATAAGGTCTAAATTTATCACAAGCAAATACAACTGCTAAAAATTCTTTCTCATTAGTAGCATAATTTCTCTGGGCACTCTGTAGAGTTTTACTAGCATATTGGATAACATTCAATTTCTTATCAACTCTTTGCCCTAAAACAACACCTACAGCATAATCATTAGCATCGCACATAATCTCAAAAGGTAAATTCCAGTCAGGAGGCTGGACAATAGGTGCAGAGATCAATGCTTTCTTAAGTATTTCAAATGCTTCTAGACAATCATCGTCAAAGACAAAAGGAATATCTTTTTGTAGGAGATTAGTCAGAGGCCTGGAGATTTTTGAGAAGTCCTTTATGAACCTCCTATAAAACCCGTCATGACTAAGGAAACTTCGTATACCTTTGATGTCCTTGGGGCGCGGCATCTTTTCAATAGCATCAACTTTAGCCTTTTCAACTTCAATACCTCTTTCAGAAATTTTATATCCCAAGACAATGCCTTCATTAACCATAAAGTGGCACTTCTCCCAATTCAAGACAAGATTAGTGTCTTCACATCTCTGCAAAACTCGATCAAGGTTGCTTAAGCAATCATCAAAATAAGTTCCGTAAACGGAGAAGTCATCCATGAAAACCTCAACTATCTTTTCAAAAAAATCAGAGAATATAGCCATCATGCATCTTTGAAAGGTAGCAGGTGCATTACATAAACCAAAAGGCATACGTCCATAAGTAAAGGTACCGAAAGGATAAGTAAAAGTGGTCTTTTCTTGATCCCCTTTTGACACAGGTATTTGAGAGAAACCAGAATAACCATCTAGAAAGCAAATTGAGTATGTTTGGATAACCTTTCTAGCATTTGATCAATAAAAGGCAAGGGGTAATGATATTTCTTAGTAGCTTTATTTAATTTGTAGAAATCAATTACCATCCTATAATCTGTAACAAATTTTTGAGGGATCAATTCATCTTTATCATTAGGAACAACAGTCGTACCTCCCTTATTAGGGACACAATGGACAGGACTTACCCACTGGCTATCAGCAACTGGATAGATAATACCTGCCTCTAGAAGCTTTAGTATTTCCTTCCTTACCACTTCTTTCATCTTAGGATTTAACCGTCGTTGATGATCAATAACCGGTTTAGCATTTTCTTCCAATTTTATCTTGTGTTGGCCTAAAGTGGGACTGATGCCCTTAAGAACATCCAGAGTATATCCAATAGCAGCACGGTGCTTATTGAGAGTTTTTAATAAATTTTCCTCTTCCTGCTCTGCAAGGTTAGCACTAATAATAACATGATATATCTTATTTTCATCAAGATAAACTTACTTAAGATTATCAGGTAAAGGTTTAAGTTCAAACACGGGATCACCCTTGGGTGGAGGAGGATCCCCTAGGATTTCAACAGGCAATTTATTTTTCAATACGGGTCCCTGATTAAAGAATATTTCTTCTATTTCCCTTTTCTCATTCATATGCATATCATTTTCATGATCTAGCAAATATTGTTCTAAGGGATCATTAGGAGGCACAGCAATAGAAGCAAGACTAACAATTTCATCCTTACTAGGTAATTCTTTATCAAGGGGTTGTCTACGATATTTATTTTCGTGAAATTTGTTTCTGTTGGCTATGTGCATCATAATTATGTTGAGCCTAGGTCTTGCTCAATATGACAGCATCACAGCATCCACTTGATGCTATATTTTAAGCTAATAAAAAAAACCTTTTATCGAAAAACATGCTGGCAAGTGTTGAAAAAGTCATTTCGTTGCACTTGTAGATTCATGCTTCATGCCAAAGCCTACCGGTTTGTGGAGCATATTTAACTCCGAGCTTCCCAAGCAACTGTGGCCACGATCACTGTTGTACCCCAGTTTCCATTCTGTGATTTTGGGAACACCTAAACATCTATCACCTTGTTTCCTATTTCAAAATGTACAATGCGGCTGCTTATAAATTACTAAAGAAGTAAAAAAAAATAGAGTGAAGTGCAAGTTCAGTCTCATACATCAACTTTAAAATCTCAGAGTCTGATACATGGTCTTGCAATTACCATACATAACTCTTCATTGCGTTTAACATGAACTCATTGCATTAACTTCTCGCTAGCTTAGCTCCTGATCTAGTCCATACGATTATCAGCAAAGGCCGGCAAAACCCTTGTAATAAGATTACCGAGAAAATGAAAGGGAAGGGCGGCCCAGCAAAGGGCGCTACCATGTTCCTCCTCGTCCTCGTCCTCCTCCTTTGGGGCTGCCGAATCCTTCTTGCCTTCTCCATTGGCCGTGGGGCATGTGAACGGCAACTCAAGCAGGTTCATGAAATGTGTGAAACCCTGCCCTTCGTTTGCCTGGCTCTTCTTTCCACACAGGAAGTTGCCATCAAGAGGGTGCAAAATCTGAAAGCTCTCGGGGCAAAATGCACACGCGGTCTTCAAGTGACTTTTGCGCGACGACTTCTCTGTGAATAGAGAACAAAAGACAAAAGAAAGAAAAAGACACAAGTTAGGACTAGTGGTCACCGTGGTAAATCTGAACGGAACCCATATGGCGGTTCAGGTGTGGTCGCTTACCAATGATGGCGCATGTTTCGACGGCCGGTGCGCCAGAGTGGTGGTGGGTGTAGCGCAGCTCGGCGAAGAAGGTCTTGTCCGTGTCGCTGGGCTGGTTGCGCCTCCGTTTGCTGCTGACGATCTTCTTCCTGCGAGCGACGAAGCTGACGTGGACCCAGATGTGGCTTTGGAAACCCACGTAGGCGGCCATGAGAGGCTTGACGGGGATGAACTCAGAGCCCGGGTTGGTGGCGTTGTAGTAGCGGAGGGCGTGGTGGACGTGGTAGATGATGGAGGCGTCGCGCTCCCTGCAAAATCGATCCAGACATCACCATTAGCATGCAATAGGTTAGTGGACTCGAAAAAGACGGATTACATATACATGAGCTAAGCGAGCAAGGAGAACGTACTCTTCGGTGCGCTGGCGGCCAGGAGTCGCCGTCGTCCCGTGGTGCGTCCCGTGGAGCTCGTGTAAGAAAGCTGGCGGCGCGCCGTCCTTCTTCGGCGTGATCATCCGCAGCATCGACGACAGTGCAGACCCCATTGATGATGATCCAAAGATCGAGCTAGCGTCCTCTCGATCGGGAGCGTACAATCTCTAGGTAGCCCCTGCCTCTCTTCTGTAACGCTATCGATCGTCTACGTTATTCCTTAAAATGGTGTACGTGGTAGCTGCATATATAGATGGAAGAAGGGAGACGTGCGACCCGAGTCTGAGTTTCTGACGTGTAGCGCTCAACAGCCGGGCCTCGGTCCGACTCGGAACTGAAAATGAAACCGGTCGGTCCTCAACCCGGACCCCCGCCGCGCGCGTCTATATATACACACACGCGCGCCTCGACGCCACTCATCACATCAACAAACACTTGCACCCGATCGAGGCCAAGCAGAAGCAAAAGTCAGATCTCACTCACGCAAAAGCCAGACCTCTCATGGGGAGCAAAGACGGCGGCGGCGGTGGCGGCAAGGACGCCGCGACGGAGGCGGCGGCCGGCGGCGGCGCGGCGACCAAGCACGAGGTCCCGGCGAATCGGATCAGGAAGACGCCGGAGCAGGTGAACCAAGAGCTGAGGGAGTCCCTGTCGAAGCAGGACAGCTTCCGCAAACTGGCGGAGCGCTACGGCGGCGTGGACGACCTCCTCGACCTGTGCGTCGGCGACGGCGACGACAACTGCTTCGACGACTGGTGCTGCGTCGTCAACCCCGATGGCTCCTACTACCACATGCACCGCCACGACGCTCCTGCCCCCGATTACTTGCTGTCCTATGACGATGATGGTCGGCTTGTTCTCGTGAAACAATAAGAAAAGCTCACCTGATGTAGTATCATGCATGTACCTCGTGCCTGGTCCTAGTTTGCTTGCTTGTGTGTTTCTTTGTTTGGATCTCTCAATGAAACAATTAATATTTGCTTGAACTTCGAAATCTGTCAGTGGAATTTACTTGCTTTGGTCTCATCCAGTACCTGGATTAACAGGTATGGCCGTCGTCATACGACCGTTTTGCCGTCAGCGTAGGTGTACGCCGCTGGCCGCGAAAAAAGCCGCCGGCATAGAAATAGCCCTCGGGATATTCCATAACTCCGGTAGTGATCCTACTCGACCCTGGCCTTTCTAGCTCCACTGTCGACAAAAGTCATTGCCGACTATCAACGCTAGTGCACCATTTTTTTTCCTATACCAAAGATCTTCTACGGTGCTACATCAGGATGTGCTAGGAGTCATGGTGTTATTTTGGTATTATATTTATTATTCGATGATTTTGGAAAACTAAATGTGTACTAATTAAATTAATAAATAATTCAATCATACAGAAATGAACATGCAAATCATGAAATAAATGAGAAATTTTGCGAATAAATGTACTAGCAAAGTAGCACAATGACCCTTTTCAACTCCACCAATTCCGGCGGTAATGGTATGTATCCGTATGGATATTATTTGTTTAGAATGCATTTCATTAAACTCAATTAATAATTGTCTTAGTCCAAAGGGTGTGTGTCAGATTTTTCTCCCTGCTGTCCTCCGACCGTGCCTGTGGTTAGCACACCGATTCACTCAATTTTCTCTTCTTTCTATGAAAGGCGAGTACCAATTTTCATAAATCTGAACATTAAAATTTTAAATACTGGCTCTCAAAATTAATTTTCTTTTAAGAAAATTGAACTACCAAAATTTTGAACTATTGAAATTTAAACTCTCAGAAATTCAAATTAGTTCTCCTCTTGTATGACTTTTACTGTAGAACAATAATAACCGATGCATGTGCATTGTGCTCCCTTTAGCTTGTTTATTATTTGGGTCTCCCTACAAAATATAAGAAAAACCAATTTATCATATTAAATATGTTGCTCTTGATCTCGAAATTGCATCGACTATTATAATTTGACCCCGATTAGGTGGAATTGGTCCCTTGCATCTGATGCTCTTCGACCCGGCTCAATTGTCAGCCCAAGTTATTGTCGACTGCGTTCACTCGTGCATTGTCATCTTTTCTCGATGCAAGAATATTTCCAATATAGAAATATGCATGGATGCATGTATAAGTCATGGTGCTACCTTGCTATTATATTTATTCGACAATTTGGAAGATCAACTATACTGCCAAATTAGTGAATAAAACATATGGAAAAGAACATGCAACCGCTCTAAAAAAGAACATGTAAATCATTAAATAAATGTACCACTTCGTAGAAACTCTGCGAATAAATGTACTAACAAAGTAGCACATCGACTCTTATTGGCTTCACTAATGCCGACGGTAATGGTTTCCATACATATATTTGCTAAGATTGCATTTCATAAGACACAATTAATAGTCTAAATCCAAAGAGTGTACCAATTTTCCTCGCTAACGTCTCACCGTGCCTACGGTCAGCCCAACCATACACAACTCTTCACCCAATTTTATCTTTCTTTTCTTTGAAAATGAGTACCAACTTTAATTATTTTTAAATACCCACTTTCGAAAATTAAAATTTAAGAACATTGTACTTTCATGAATTTTAACTTAAAAAAAATTCAAATTACTGCTCCCATTGTATGATCCACTTTTTGTTTGGACAATAGTAAGTTGACGCATGTAAATTATGTCGGGTTTAGCTTGTTTGTTTGGGTCTCCATATGCATTAGAAAGCCAAATTATCATATTATGTTGTGCCTGATCTCAAAATCACATGGCCTAATATAGCCATAAGAGTTCAGTCGGCTTTTGAACACTACCATTATAATTAATTTGATCATATTCAGTGGAACTGGTCACTTGAATCTCATCCTCCTCGACCCTGGATGCGTGATATGTTCATTTTACATCATATTTTTCTACTAATATTTATAATGTTTTAGAGTTGGATTTAATTTATTTTTCAATTCTAATGCCTTTTATCTCTTAAATTGCAAAATACATCACAAGAGGGAGACTGTCGGCAGTTGGAATTCTGAGCCTGGAAAAGCTACATTAGAGAGAGCTATTCTCCGGAGATCCAAATGACTTGAAAATTTATGGAGAATTATTTTGGAATAAAGTATCGGAAGAAAAAAAAGTACAAGAGAAGACCCTTGGTGGGGATACAAGCAAGGGGACGTGCCCAGGTGGCTTGTGCGCCCCACCGAGGCCCATTGTTGCTCATCTTCTCCTATATAAAGTCATTTACCCTAGAAAATAAATAAAGAGAAGACTTTCGGGAACTTCCGCCATCGTCTTGAGGCGAAACCAGAGGCAGAGCATTTTTCCTCTTTGGTGGATCACTTTTGCTCCCCGGCGGAGCGATTCTGCCAGGGAAACTTCCCTCTCGGAGGTGCAAATCGAAGCCATTGTCATCACCAACACTCCTCTCACCATGGGAGGCTTCATCTCCATCAACATCTTCACAAGCACCATCTCATCTCCAAACCTTAGTTCCTTTCTTGTGTTCAATCTTAATATCAAATCTCATATTGGTACCTGGGGTGCTGGTAGTGTTGATTACATCTTCTAGTTGATACTAGTAGGTTTACTTGGTGAAAGATTATATGTTCAGATTGTTAATCACTTATTTATCTCCTCTGATCATGAACATAAATATGATTTTTGCGTAGTTCTATTTGTTATTGAGGGTGTGGGAGAAGTCTTGTCATAAGTAATCTTGTGAAGTTGGTTTTCATTTAATATTTTGATGATATGTTATGTGGTTCTTCCTCTAGTGGTGTTGTGTGAACGTCGACTACTCGACACTTCATCATGTTTGGTCCTAGGGGAAGTCATTGTGGATTTAGTTTGTAGATGATGGGTTGTCGGAGTGACTGAAACCTAAACCCTAGTTTATGAGTTGTTCCATAAGGGACTATTTATGATCTATATATTCCATGTTATGGTTATATTTATTCTTCTCTTGTATTTGGGGATGCTTGCATGAACGGCGTAATCATAAGTAGATTGTTTGTTCAAGCTAGAACAACACCTTAGACATGGTCCACCCACATAACAACTTATCAAAGCAAGGAATGTGAGTCAATGAATCGCGATGAAAGTAACTTGATGAATTCCTGTGTGTCCTCAAGAGCGTCTTGTCAATATAAGAATTGTCTCCAGCTTGTCCTTAGCAATATCAAGGATTGGGCCATCTTGCTGCACCTTGTTACTTTGGTTGCTTGTTACTTGCTAATAATTATCTTGCTATCAAACTATCTTTCAAAACAATCTTACAACACTTGCAGAGAATACCGTGCTGAAAACCGTTTATCGATTTCCTCTACTTCTCGTTGGGTTCGACACTCTTATTGATCTATAGGACTATGATTGATCCCCTACTATACTTATGGGTCATCAATGTCCAACTCAATCATCGACGCAAGTCATTCCCGATTATGTTCACTGGTGCATTGGTGCCTTCTTCTCGACCCTAAAACAACACCTACAACATATTGGATAACATTCAATTTCTTATCAACTCTTTGCCCTAAAACAACACCTACAGCATAATCACTAGCATCGCACATAATCTCAAAAGGTATATTCCAGTCAGGAGGCTGGACAATAGGTGCAGAGACCAATGCTTTCTTAAGTATTTCAAATGCTTCTAGACAATCATCATCAAAGACAAAAGGAATATCTTTTTGTAGGAGATTAGTCAGAGGCCTGTAGATTTTGGAGAAGTCCTTTATGAACCTCCTATAAAACCTGTCATGCCCAAGGAAACTTCGTATACCTTTGACGTCCTTAGGGGCGCGGCATCTTTTCAATAGCATCAACTTTAGCCTTGTCAAATTCAATACCTTTTTCAGTAATTTTATGTCCCAAGACAATGCCTTCATTAACCATAAAGTGGCACTTCTCCCAATTCAAGACAAGATTAGCGTCTTCACATCTCTGCAAAACTCGACCAATGTTGCTTAAGCAATCATCAAAAGAAGTTCCGTAAACGGAGACGTCATCCATGAAAACCTCAACAATCTTTTCACAAAAATCAGAGAATATAGCCATCATGCATCTTTGAAAGGTAGAAGGGGCATTACATAAACCAAAAGGCATACGTCTATAAGCAAAGGTACTGAAAGGACAAGTAAAAGTGGTCTTTTCTTGATCCCCTTTTGACACTGGTATTTGAGAGAAACCAGAATAACCATCTAGAAAGTAAAAGTGAGTATGTTTGGATAACCATTCTAGCATTTGATCAATAAAAGGCAAGGGGTAATGATCTTTCTTAGTAGCTTTATTTAATTTGTAGAAATCAATTACCATCCTATAACCTGTAACAATTTTGTGAGGGATCAATTCATCTTTATCATTAGGAACAACAGTCACACCTCCCTTCTTAGGGACACAATGGACAGGACTTACCCACTGGCTATCAGCAACTGGATAGATAATACCTGCCTGTAGAAGCTTTAGTATTTCCTTCCTTACCGATTCTTTCATCTTAGGATTTAACCGTCGTTGATGATCAATAACCGGTTTAGCGTTTTCTTCCAATTTCATCTTGTATTGGCATAAGTTGGACTGATGCCCTTAAGATCATCCAAAGTATATCCAATAGCAGCACGTTGCTTATTCAGAATTTTAATAAATTTTCCTCTTCCTGCTCTGAAAGGTTAGCACTAATAATAACAGGATATATCTTCTTTTCATCAAGATAAACATACTTAAGATTATCAGGTAAAGGTTTAAGTTCAAAGACGGGATCACCCTTGGGTGGAGGAGGATCCCCTAGGATTTCAACAGACAAGTTATTTTTCAATATGGTCCCTGACTAAAGAATATTTCATCCTTTTCCCTTCTCTCAATCATATGCATATCATTTTCATGATCTAGCAAATATGGTTCAAAGGGATCATCAGGAGGCACAACAATAGAAGCAAGACCAATAATTTCATCCTTACTAGGTAATTCTTTATCAAGGGGTTGTCTACGAAATTTAGCAAAGTTAAAATCATGAGACATATCCCCTAAACCAAAAGTAATAATATCTTTCACGCAGTCTATCTTAGCATTAACAGTATTCAAGAAGGGTCTACCAAATATAATGGGACAAAAATCATCTTATGGGGAACCAAGAATAAGAAAATCAGCAGGGTATTTAACTTTCCCACACAGGACTTCAACATCTCTAACAATCCCAATTGGTGAGATAGTGTCTCTATTGGCAAGTTTAATAGTAACATCTATACCTTCTAGCTCAACGGGTGCAGTATCGTGCATAATCTCATCATATAAGGATATAGGTATTACACTCGCACTAGCACCTACGTCACATAAACCATGATAGCAATGATCTCCTATTTTAACAGAGATAACAGGCAAGCCTAACACATGTCTATGTTTATTCCTAGCATCGGGTTTGGCTATTCTAGCAGCTTCCTCTTGGAGGTAAATAACATGTCCATCTAAATCTTCAACCAAGAGATCTTTAACCATAACAACACTAGGTTCAACTTTAATTTTCTTAGAGGGTGTAGGTGTTCTAGTACTACACTTACGAACCACAGTTGAAGCTTTAGCATGATCCTTTATTCTAATAGGGAAAGGTGGTTTCTCAATATAACCAGTAGGAACTATAGGATCAACATTATAAGTGATAGTCCTTTTCTTCAACTTTAACATGTTCAACTACTTTTACTTCAATGGGAGGATGGAATTTAAACCACTTCTCCTTGGGAAGATCAACATGAGTAGCAAATGATTCACAGAAAGAGGCTACTATCTCAGAGTCAAGTCCATATTTAGTGCTAAACTCACGGAAAACATCGGTATCCATAAAGGCTTTAACACAATCAAACTTAGGGGTCATACCTGACTCCTTACCTTCGTCGAGATCCCAATCTTCAGAGTTGCGTTTAATTCTTTCCAATAAATCCCATTTGAATTCAATAGTCTTCATCATAAAAGAGCCAGAACAAGAAGTATCGAGCATGGAGCGATTATTGAGAGAAAGCCGAGCATAAATTTTTTGAATGATCATTTCTCTTGAGAGCTCATGATTGGGGCATGAATATAACATTGACTTAATCCTCCCCCAAGCTTGAGCGATGCTTTCTCCTTCGCGAGGCCAAAAATTATAGATATAATTACGATCACGATGAACCTCGTGCATAGGGTAGAACTTCTGATGAAATTCCAACTTCAGACGATTATAGTTCCATGATCCAATATCATCACATAGCCTAAACCATGTCAATGCACCTCCCTTCAAAGATAAAGGGAAGACCTTCTTCTTGATAACATCCTTGGGCATACCTGCAAGCTTAAATAATCCACAAACTTCATCCACATAGATTAGGTGTAAATCGCGATGCAGTGTTCCGTCTCCTGTAAATGGATTATCTAGCAGTTTCTCTATCATACCCGAAGGAATTTCAAAGCAAAAATTTTCAGTAGGTGTAGTAGGTTGAGGAGAAACTCTTTTCTCTTATGGTCGGGGTGAAGATACCCCGAACAAGCCCCTCAAAGGATTATGAGCCATAGTAACAAGTGATAATAAATTTCAGCACACTATATAAATTTTTCCTTACCAAATTCAGCTTACCAAAGGCGCTTCACTCCCCGACAACGGTTTCAGAAAAGATTCTTGATGACCCACAAGTGTAGGGGGTCTATCGTAGTCCTTTCGATAAGTTAGAGTGTCGAACCCAACGAGGAGCAGAAGAAAATGATATGCAATTTTCAGTAAGGTATGTTCTGCAAGCACTGAAATTATAGGTAACAGATAGTTTTGTGATAAGGTAATTGGTAGCAAGTAACCAAAGGTAAAAGTAAATAAGGTGCAACAATATGGCCCAATACTTTTTGTAACAAAGGACAAGCCTGGACAAACTCTTATATGAAGGAAAGCGCTCCCGAGGACACATGAGAATTATCGTCAAGCTAGTTTTCATCACAATCATCTGATTCGCGTTCGGTACTTTGATTATTTGGTATGTGGGTGGACCGGTTCTTGGGTGCTGTCCTTACTTGGACAAGATTCCCACTTATGATTAACCTCTATTGCAAGCATCCGCAACTACAAAAGAAGTAGTAAGGTAAACCTAACCAAAGCATGAAACAAGTGGATCCAAATCAGCCCCTTACGAAGCAACGCATAAACTAGGGTCTAAGATTCTGTCACTCTAGCAACCCATCATCTACTTATTACTTCCCAATGCCTTCCTCTAGGCCCAAATAATGGTAAAGTGTCATGTAGTCGACGTTCACATGACACCACTAGAGGAGAGACAACATACATCTCATCGAAATATCGAACGAATACCAAATTCACATGACTACTTATAGCAAGACTTCTCCCATGTCCTCAGGAACAAAAGTAACTACTCACAAGACATAATATTGTTCATGATCGGAGGGGTATTAATATGCATAATGGATCTAAACATATGATCTTCCACCAAATAAACCAACTAGCATCAACTACAAGGAGTAATCAACACTACTAGTAACCCACAGGTACAGAACTGAGGTTTGGGTACAAAGATTGGATACAAGAGATGAAATAGGGTTTGAGAGGAGATGGTGCTGATGAAGATGTTGATGAAGATAGCCCTCCCCAAGACGGGAGAGTTGTTGGTGATGACGGCGGTGACGATTTCCCCCTCCCGGAGGGAAGTATCCCTGGCAGAACAGCTCTGCCAGAGCCCTAGATTGGTTTCCGCCAAGGTTCCGCCTCGACGGCGGCGTCTGGTCCCGAAAACCTCCTTATGATTTTTTCCAGGTCAAAACACATCATATAGGAGAAGATGGGCATCAGGGGGCCATCGGGGGTGTAACGCCCGGATAATTAAGCTACAGTAATCCCATGTTAATGAGGCCTTGTCATTGCTATACTGTTGCTAAATCCCACGTTGATTCAACCGGTTAAGATTCAAATTTAAGTTAAAGTCAAAATAATAATTCTTCAAATAGTAACTTAAAAATGTTCATGATGTTACAGATTTTCACTAGCTAATTTTAATGTAAGAACCAACCTCTTTTAAATATTTTATAATGGCCTAAACATATTTATAATAGGACCAACAACTTTTAATTTAACCTTTGCCTTTTAAACAAAATGCAAACTAATTCAAAACTCTCCCGAACTTTTGCGGCAGTGATGTATATTGCATACTAAATTTTGAGACCAGCCACACTTTTTACAAAAATGTTTATTGCTAAAAGAAACATAAAACAGAAAGTAGAAAACAAAATGCAGATCCAAAGAAAAGGGCCAAAACTAGTTATGTCCTAGTGGGCTCTAGTGTGCATATGGCCCAATCCACCTGGGGTCATCCCCAACCCCCGCTACAGGAGGCAGAGGAGGGCGTGGCGTACATCCACGGCTGCCATGGCCATGGATGGCCTCCACGTCGTTCCCTTCGGCCTATAAACATGCCCAACCGCAACCCTAGCTCCCCCTCGCCCGTTCCCCTCTGGTTTCCCTTCGCCCCCCTCCTCATCTGGTCGAATTTGAGCCCGGAACCTCGCGCGGTGACCGTGCCTGTCATCGTCGTTACGCGGCCACCGGCGTTGCCTTCTCACGGAAGGATGTCCAGAAGAACTTTCGCGGTCAACTTCGTCAATCCTGAGCGCCAAATCGAGCGGGGTCATCTCGTGCGCTCGCCATCGACAACATCTTCGACCCGTACATCGTCGGCTTCCCGTGTCGTTTGCCGCGGCTCTGGTCCACATCCGGCCACCTCGTCGCCTTCGTTGGAATAACTGTGAGCTCCTCTTCCAAAACCCCCTACCCCCCTCTCGATATGGACGCCGTAGGCCGCCCTCACCATCGTGCCCGATCTAGCGCGTACGCGTACGTATGTGTGTGCGTACTCTGAACTGCTGCTACCTTGGCGCTGCTGTTTCGCTGCTACTCTGCTTGCTAGCCGCTACTACTGCACCTTCTGTTGCTGCCCGCTGTGTGCTGCTACTTGGCCACCACCACCGTCGCTCGTCCCTTGCTGTTGCGCTGCTGCTGCTACATGCTGCTGCTGCCGCACCACGGCCACTGCTCCCCATGTGCTGCTGCTCCTGCTCGCCGCAGCTGCGCTGCTACTGCTCGTCTGCCCCGCCGCCCCTGCCGGCCCGCGTTCGCGCCTTGGCCACCCCCGGCGTCGCGCGCTTGCTGCATCCGTGTGCGGCTCGCTCGCGTTGCGGCGTCCGTGCACTGCATCGCCCGCCCCACCCCATTGCCAATGCTCTGCATATACTACTACTGCTAGTACTGTAGCTATGGCTAGCTTTGTCAATATTACACTGACTAACTCTCTAGACAGCCCCTAAACTGCTGCAAAACAACTGTTAACAGGACTACAAAAAAATATGAGAAGGTAGTACACTTGACAAGGCTTAAATGTGTCCATTGGACAAAATCCATTTGATGTATGGATTAAATCCTACAAAAATCACAAAATGGCATCTAATGTTAATAACCCCTAGCCTACTAACTTGTGTGTACTGTGTGCGTGAGTGTGTGTGCAGTGGGCGTGCACGGCTGTGACTAGGCCGGCCCTTACTTATTTAGTTTGTAGGCTTAGTTGGTAGTACTACTAGTTTAGTACTAAGTTAGTCTAGTAGTAGATGACATGTAGGCCCCATTAAATAAGTTAGGTGTATTTATTTGTTTAGGTAAATAATCTATGACAGGTGGGTCACACCTCTCCATTTGACTAGTCAAATTGACTTGGTCAATTCGGATTTAAATAATTAAATAAATATTAGAAAATGTATAAAACTTTGAGAAATCATATAAAATAATCTGTAACTCGGATGAAAATACTTTATACATGAAAGTTGCTCAGAACGACGAGACGAACCCGAATACGCGGTCCGTTCGTCCGCCACACATCTCTATCATACCGAACATACAACCTTCCCCTCCGTTTCGTCTGCCCGAAAATGCCTAACACCGGGAATACTTTCCCGGATGTTTTTCATCCTCGCCAGTATCACCTCCTACTGCGTTAGGTCACACGTAGCACCGCGTTTTGCCATGTTATGCTTTGTGTTACAATTGTTTGCTTTATAATTATTGTTTCTCCCCCCTTTTCTCTCCGATAGACATCGGGACTGAGACCACTGACAGTGCCACGGTGATCGACTGCGTCGACGACGACCCCTCCTTCTCGGCTGAGCTTCCAGGCAAGCCCCCCCCTTTGATCACCAGATATCGCCTATTCTTATCTCTACTGCTTGCATTAGAGTAGTGTAGCATGTTACTGCTATCGAATAATCCTATTCTGTTGCATAGCCTGTCATTGTTGCTACATTTGTTGATACCCGTACCTGCTATCCTAATGCTTAGTATAGGATGCTAGTATTCCATCAGTGGCCCTTCATTCTTGTCCGTCTGCCATGCTATACCATCGAGCCGTGATCACTCGGGTGGTGATCACGGGTATATACTATATACATGCTTTACATACACATGATGATGATTCGAAGATGGGGGCTGAAGGGGCAGGTGGTTCCACACAGGTAGTGGTGGGCCTGGGTTCCCGACAGTCCCCTGATGGTTACTTTGTGGCGGAGCGACAGGGCAGGTTGCGACCACCTAGGAGACAGGTGGGCCTGGCCCTGGTCGTTGTCCGCGGTTATTTCATAATAACACGTTTAACGGGATCTTGGTATTTGATCTGAGTCTGGCCATTTGGTCTATACGCACTAACCAGCTACGTGGGAATAGTTATGGGTACTCGACGTCGTGGTATCAGCCGAAGCCTTCTTGACGTCAGCGGTTTAGCGGCGCGCGCCGGATTGGACTGGAAGCCTACTCTGGTATTAGGAGAGGCTAGGTCTGCTTACCGGCCGCCCTCGCAACGTGCAGGTGTGCATTGGGCGATGGGCCCAGACCCCTGTGTGCTTAGGACTTAGACCGACGTGCTGACCTCTCTGCTGTGCTTAGGTAGGGCTGCGACGTGTTGATCTTCCGAGGCCGGGCATGACCCTGGAAAGTGTGTCCGGCCAAATGGGATCAAGCGTGCTGGGTTATGTGGTGCACCCCTGCAGGGAAGTTAATCTATTCGAATAGCCGTGTCCCTCGGTAAAAGGACGACCCGGAGTTGTACTCGGACCTCATGACAACTAGAACTGGATACTTAATAAAACACACCCAGACAAGTTCCAGATATAACTCGGTGGCTGCTCTCTCACAGGGTGATGTGCGGGAGGATCGCCGGGTAGGATTATGCTTTACGATGTTACTTGGTGAACTCTTCTGCTACTCAAGACGGAGGCTGCCAGAAGCTTTGATAGTTGTTACTATTCCATCTACTCCCTTCCACTGCTGCAAGATGGAGGCTGCGAGAAGCGAGGAAACTTGTTACTTCCATCTATTCTCTTCTACTGCTGCAAGATGGAGGTGGCCAGAAGCGTAGTCTTCGCTTGGATTAGCTATCCCCCTCTTATTCTGCTTGCTGCAGTTCAGTCCACATATATTCCCCCTTTACACAGATATCATTGCATATGTAGTGTAGATCCTTGCTTGCGAGTACTTTGGATGAGTACTCACGGTTGCTTTTCTCCCCCGTTTCCCCTTTTGTTCCTTCTTCTCGGATGACGCATCCAGGTGGTGGAGTCCAGGAGTCAGATGATCCCGATGATGTTTCTACATGGAGTTCGGCTTCGAGGAGTAGTTAGGAGGTCCCAGGCAGGAGGCCTTGCCTTTTCGATCGTGTTGTTTTTGTGCTAGCCTTCTTAAGGCAAACTTGTTTAACTTATGTCTGTACTCAGATATTGTTGCTTTCGCTGACTCTTGTGTTTCGAGCTTATGTATTCGAGCCCTCGAGGCCCCTGGCTTGTAATATAAAGCTTGTATTATTTTAATTTGTGTCTAGTGTTGTGTTGTGATATCTTCCAGTGAGTCCTTGATCTTGGTCGTACACATTTGCGTGCATGATTAGTGTACGGTCAAATCGGGGGCGTCACAAGTTGGTATCAGAGCCGACTGCCTGTAGGAATCCCCCTTTCCAACTCCTTGGCCGAAGTTGAGTCTAGTCTTTGAAAAACAAATTTACTAACTTATTGTGTGGCTTACGGGCCCACATCACCATTGGGTGGTATTAGGATCTTTTACTCCTCGTCTATACTCTGGGACTCTTATCTCTCTTCTATTCGGGATAAATGAATTTTGCTAAATCTAACATTAGGATCTCGTTATCACTTTCACCCGGAGAGCACCTTATGATCGATGATCGTCTGCTGCACCAGAAGACCCTGAAGATACTCTCCGCTGTTAACCCGAGAACTTGTGTTCATCGCCTTTGCAAATCACTATCACCGATATATCCTTATGGATGTCTGCATGCACTTGTCATTCTCATGATCATTCCTCGTCGCTCTTGTTGTTACAAGATGCCCCAAAATTTTCTCCGTTGCCCGAGAATCCTTTGAGTTTACTGTCTGACAGTTTTATTTCGCATGAAAACCTTTACGGTTATTTCCTCACATTTACCGAGGACCCGTTCTCCTCGATTGTTCATATGTCTCCCAAAAATTCTTCGGAATACTTTTCGATGTTTCGAAATTCTCTGCAGGCTGTTACTCTTGAAATTCTTGCCTGCTTGCATTATGGTTAATTCCATGTGACTAGTAGTCTTCGTTAACATCCCTTGTCTTAGGCATTTTGAGCCTATTGGTTCAATGTGTGCGTATGCACACAGTCATCGGGTTATCCTTATTGAAATTATCTTTCCGACTCAGACGTCATTCCGGACCTGAGTTGGTTCTCGGCAATTCAAACCTTTATTGATTGTACAACTAAGTGTTGTCAACTTATCCATCCTGGATCAGAGCGTCTGCTTCTGATCCTTCGTTTTGGAAACCATAATTTCTTTCTATTTAAGCTTCATACTAATCAGGTGAATCTTGAATCTGATGCCTCTGCATTCTTCTTCCTCTGAGTGAGTACCGATACTCACATCAGCTCCGTTGTGGATCGCTCGATCCTTTGTTGAAATATTATCCGACAGTGTCCTTCGTATACAAAAACCTCGAGAAGTTCTGTCCCTGATGCATAATACCTTCGGTAAATTGTATCCTCTTCTTTGACAACCATGCTCTCCCTTGGAGCTGGTGATATTTATTTTGAAACTTGTGGTATATGTTACTAAGATGCCCGATGGGTTGAACCTATGCCTTCCCCTAATCCGTGAAAACCTGAAAGTTTTCACAAGTCATACTCTTCCGGTGTTCTAACAGTTAAAATTCCAACACTACAGTTTTATTAAGGCGAGAAGTGAATGAAATGATATGCATTAAAGAAGTGGGAGTCGACCTTGAACTTTGTGTTCATGCCCATGAAAATGATGTAGACCGTCTCGGAAGCTTCTTGCAAAATGATTATCTAGCTATACGATTTTTTCGAATTTCTTGAATTGATTCCTTACAGTTATGGTTCTGACCATGTTGTCCTGATCTGATATATCTGATGGGAATTCATTCCAGTTCCTCGTCTATTTTTGGCTAGGTTGAAGTATCTACTGTCATAGGTCAATGACCTAGTTCAACTTCTATCGTGTTCTACCTTTGAGTTTTACCCTCTGATATCTCGAGGATATCATGCCCTTGCACTACACCTTTTGAACTTTTGATGAAGTAATACCTTTGCTTGTCGTAATCACTCTACGGGTTCTAGGTTGCCGTCAACCGAGGACACCGTTTAGTAAATCAAATCCGCTCTAAAAATTCAACACCCCTAGTAGATGTTACTGGGAAATTATTAAACTTGATCTGGTTTATTCCTAGACTATCGGGTACATCCCTTGTCTAGCTATCTTTGACTGTGCTACCTCGTCCTTCTTTGGTGCACGAATTCTTCAGAGATTGAGCACAACTTATGTCGAGCTTTCAGCATCTGGTTGCTTGTTCAGTAAGGCAACTTTGATTCCGAGCTTGCATCTTATATATTGATCCTATAACTTGCCACTTCGTCATTCCCTTGCTTGTTGTCGTTGTTGTTTGACTGCATCCTCTCGAAACCTCCCGACAAATGTGTCGGATCACCTTCAACACTTTGACTTCTTCTGAGATGTCAACTGTGTTCGTGATGAGAAATCCCCTCCTAGCCCTCGATGATTTTATTATCATCGACAACACCCTTGACTTCCTTTCATCGCGAACTTGTCCACATTATAAATACAACTTGCGCTCTAGCTAGTGTTGTGTTCTGCATTGAATTATTACAGTCTTTTATGTCGAGAATGTTGTGGTGATTGCTCCACCCCTTAGAAATTCTCGGTATGATGATACTTCTCACCATCACTATTCTTCCTTGGTCCCCGTGTTGTTTTAACCGGGATATCAATATGCTAACAATGCTGCTTGAGTTTTGTATTTCTAGCAACCCTATTGCTTTGAAGTTAACGATCCACAGTTCGTTCTTAGACTGTTGGCTATTGAATCGTCACTCTAACATTGATCTTGCTGCCCAAGGTCATATTTTGGGCACACCTTTTAACTAATGATTAATGGTGTATGTTTTCCTCGAGCATACAACATTATATCATTTGAATTGACAAGTGTCATTTACTTGTTCACATTATTATGGATATCCATTCGTTTGGAATTCTTGATGAATTGTTGCTGAGCCCATCAGCCACCTCCTCATCCTCTCCTTGGTTTAATGATGAAATATTTTTTTATGGAACCCACTCCCATAGTTCATCTCCCGAGAATCTTACAATGTCATTTCGTCGATTTGTGTTGCACATTTTCTTCTCGAATATCCTGAGTCTGAGGTATCATGACACCAATCGGATCTGAATCTTGGTCAGATATGATGGCTGGACAACTTTCCAGGAGTTATAATATTGGTCCTTTGATGACTCAGTAATATGATGTCATGCCTAGCACCCCTGGCTGGAGGACCTATCATTATAATCTCTTTTGCAAGGATAACCATTCTTCCAGGAGGAAATTATAAGACTTATTCTATAAGTTGTACCTGATGAATCCTTTATGTATCCAAGTTCGACCTTTGCTTCAAGACCATGCCAATGCTATCTCGAAGCATGTCTGCGGTACTCCGATTTTCAACAAGAGCATTTGAAGCCCAATGCTAAATGTTTCTTGGTCAGTTATCCAAACACCGTTGTATGGGTACCATCATGATTAATCCTTGCCTCTTTAACTGAATGATTGGGTACTTGCTCTCCTACCCTGTATGCCATGTTCTTATTGTCCTTGGGAAGGATATACTCCTAATAATAGTGTGTAATCACTATTTTCCTTTCCATTTGTTTGTTTAACCTTTCTTTGATCTAAATATAATCTAAGCAGTAATAATTCTCTGCTTATGTAAACACCTAGTTGTACAACTCTGTCAGTACGACCTTGATTCTATTATTGACAACATTCCGGTACCGATGGAAGAAAACTTTACCTACTGGTCTGCCTGGTTTCAACGAGCAAGAAAATGGTTCTCTCCGTCCCCCCGTCCTTGGTACCGACATTGTTGCCAGCTTAGCTAACAGACTATCCTCTAACATGCCTTGCTTTTTGTGCAAGATTTCATCGCCCTTCCTACTCTTAATCCACATGGTGGGCCCATAACCCACAGGTCCCAGGATCGAAACCTGACTCTTCTTTACAACCCGGATTCAAATGTATCCTTTGCACCTGGCTTCGTATGTGATTCACGAGCTAAATTCTATACAGTTATTCATCCTGGAATCAAACACCATATTATTCTCGTTGTCCAAGCCCCCATTCCAGCTTCCGTCTAGGCATCGAATGATTGCCTACCCATTTGGAACTTTGGTACCATCGTATATTGCACTCAACAAATTCACTGAAATACAACTCATGGGGTACCTCGTGTATTCCCCTTGAGTTCACCGTCAGATGCCCAGCTTTGTGGAGATGCGTTCTCCCGAAGTTTTCCCCCTGATTGCGTTCGTAGGACGATGGAGAACCCGAAGAAAGGATGACGACTTGATCACGAAACTAGAAGTAGAGAAATAAAGACTTCAGCGAAAGGGATCAACCTCTTCGAAGGGGCTGCCAAAACCGAGAAGACTCGTTAGATTTTCGCTACCAGCACCCCCCCCCTCCTACTCACCGCTTAAATCTCGGGACGAGATTTCTTGTAGTGGAGGAGAATTGTAACGCTCGGATAATTGAGCTACAGTAATCCCATGTTAATGAGGCCTTGTCATTGCTATACTGTTGCTAAATCCCACGTTGATTCAACCGGTTAAGATTCAAATTTAAGTTAAAGTCAAAATAATAATTCTTCAAATAGTAACTTAAAAATGTTCATGATGTTACAGATTTTCACTAGCTAATTTTAATGTAAGAACCAACCTCTTTTAAATATTTTATAATGGCCTAAACATATTTATAATAGGACCAACAACTTTTAATTTAACCTTTGCCTTTTAAACAAAATGCAAACTAATTCAAAACTCTCCCGAACTTTTGCGGCAGTGATGTATATTGCATACTAAATTTTGAGACCAGCCACACTTTTTACAAAAATGTTTATTGCTAAAAGAAACATAAAACAGAAAGTAGAAAACAAAATGCAGATCCAAAAAAAAGGGCCTAAACTAGTTATGTCCTAGTGGGCTCTAGTGTGCATATGGCCCAATCCACCTGGGGTCATCCCCAACCCCCGCTACAGGAGGCAGAGGAGGGCGTGGCGTACATCCACGGCTGCCATGGCCATGGATGGCCTCCACGTCGTTCCCTTCGGCCTATAAACATGCCCAACCGCAACCCTAGCTCCCCCTCGCCCGTTCCCCTCTGGTTTCCCTTCGCCCCCCCTCCTCATCTGGTCGAATTTGAGCCCGGAACCTCGCGCGGTGACCGTGCCTGTCATCGTCGTTACGCGGCCACCGGCGTTGCCTTCTCACGGAAGGATGTCCAGAAGAACTTTCGCGGTCAACTTCGTCAATCCTGAGCGCCAAATCGAGCGGGGTCATCTCGTGCGCTCGCCATCGACAACATCTTCGACCCGTACATCGTCGGCTTCCCGTGTCGTTTGCCGCGGCTCTGGTCCACATCCGGCCACCTCGTCGCCTTCGTTGGAATAACTGTGAGCTCCTCTTCCAAAACCCCCTACCCCCCTCTCGATATGGACGCCGTAGGCCGCCCTCACCATCGTGCCCGATCTAGCGCGTACGCGTACGTATGTGTGTGCGTACTCTGAACTGCTGCTACCTTGGCGCTGCTGTTTTGCTGCTACTCTGCTTGCTAGCCGCTACTACTGCACCTTCTGTTGCTGCCCGCTGTGTGCTGCTACTTGGCCACCACCACCGTCGCTCGTCCCTTGCTGTTGCGCTGCTGCTGCTACATGCTGCTGCTGCCGCACCACGGCCACTGCTCCCCATGTGCTGCTGCTCCTGCTCGCCGCAGCTGCGCTGCTACTGCTCGTCTGCCCCGCCGCCCCTGCCGGCCCGCGTTCGCGCCTTGGCCACCCCCGGCGTCGCGCGCTTGCTGCATCCGTGTGCGGCTCGCTCGCGTTGCGGCGTCCGTGCACTGCATCGCCCGCCCCACCCCATTGCCAATGCTCTGCATATACTACTACTGCTAGTACTGTAGCTATGGCTAGCTTTGTCAATATTACACTGACTAACTCTCTAGACAGCCCCTAAACTGCTGCAAAACAACTGTTAACAGGACTACAAAAAAATATGAGAAGGTAGTACACTTGACAAGGCTTAAATGTGTCCATTGGACAAAATCCATTTGATGTATGGATTAAATCCTACAAAAATCACAAAATGGCATCTAATGTTAATAACCCCTAGCCTACTAACTTGTGTGTACTGTGTGCGTGAGTGTGTGTGCAGTGGGCGTGCACGGCTGTGACTAGGCCGGCCCTTACTTATTTAGTTTGTAGGCTTAGTTGGTAGTACTACTAGTTTAGTACTAAGTTAGTCTAGTAGTAGATGACATGTAGGCCCCATTAAATAAGTTAGGTGTATTTATTTGTTTAGGTAAATAATCTATGACAGGTGGGTCACACCTCTCCTTTTGACTAGTCAAATTGACTTGGTCAATTCGGATTTAAATAATTAAATAAATATTAGAAAATGTATAAAACTTTGAGAAATCATATAAAATAATCTGTAACTCGGATGAAAATACTTTATACATGAAAGTTGCTCAGAACGACGAGACGAACCCGAATACGCGGTCCGTTCGTCCGCCACACATCTCTATCATACCGAACATACAACCTTCCCCTCCGTTTCGTCTGCCCGAAAATGCCTAACACCGGGAATACTTTCCCGGATGTTTTTCATCCTCGCCAGTATCACCTCCTACTGCGTTAGGTCACACGTAGCACCGCGTTTTGCCATGTTATGCTTTGTGTTACAATTGTTTGCTTTATAATTATTGTTTCTCCCCCCTTTTCTCTCCGATAGACATCGGGACTGAGACCACTGACAGTGCCACGGTGATCGACTGCGTCGACGACGACCCCTCCTTCTCGGCTGAGCTTCCAGGCAAGCCCCCCCCTTTGATCACCAGATATCGCCTATTCTTATCTCTACTGCTTGCATTAGAGTAGTGTAGCATGTTACTGCTATCGAATAATCCTATTCTGTTGCATAGCCTGTCATTGTTGCTACATTTGTTGATACCCGTACCTGCTATCCTAATGCTTAGTATAGGATGCTAGTATTCCATCAGTGGCCCTTCATTCTTGTCCGTCTGCCATGCTATACCATCGAGCCGTGATCACTCGGGTGGTGATCACGGGTATATACTATATACATGCTTTACATACACATGATGATGATTCGAAGATGGGGGCTGAAGGGGCAGGTGGTTCCACACAGGTAGTGGTGGGCCTGGGTTCCCGACAGTCCCCTGATGGTTACTTTGTGGCGGAGCGACAGGGCAGGTTGCGACCACCTAGGAGACAGGTGGGCCTGGCCCTGGTCGTTGTCCGCGGTTATTTCATAATAACACGTTTAACGGGATCTTGGTATTTGATCTGAGTCTGGCCATTTGGTCTATACGCACTAACCAGCTACGTGGGAATAGTTATGGGTACTCGACGTCGTGGTATCAGCCGAAGCCTTCTTGACGTCAGCGGTTTAGCGGCGCGCGCCGGATTGGACTGGAAGCCTACTCTGGTATTAGGAGAGGCTAGGTCTGCTTACCGGCCGCCCTCGCAACGTGCAGGTGTGCATTGGGCGATGGGCCCAGACCCCTGTGTGCTTAGGACTTAGACCGACGTGCTGACCTCTCTGCTGTGCTTAGGTAGGGCTGCGACGTGTTGATCTTCCGAGGCCGGGCATGACCCTGGAAAGTGTGTCCGGCCAAATGGGATCAAGCGTGCTGGGTTATGTGGTGCACCCCTGCAGGGAAGTTAATCTATTCGAATAGCCGTGTCCCTCGGTAAAAGGACGACCCGGAGTTGTACTCGGACCTCATGACAACTAGAACTGGATACTTAATAAAACACACCCAGACAAGTTCCAGATATAACTCGGTGGCTGCTCTCTCACAGGGTGATGTGCGGGAGGATCGCCGGGTAGGATTATGCTTTACGATGTTACTTGGTGAACTCTTCTGCTACTCAAGACGGAGGCTGCCAGAAGCTTTGATAGTTGTTACTATTCCATCTACTCCCTTCCACTGCTGCAAGATGGAGGCTGCGAGAAGCGAGGAAACTTGTTACTTCCATCTATTCTCTTCTACTGCTGCAAGATGGAGGTGGCCAGAAGCGTAGTCTTCGCTTGGATTAGCTATCCCCCTCTTATTCTGCTTGCTGCAGTTCAGTCCACATATATTCCCCCTTTACACAGATATCATTGCATATGTAGTGTAGATCCTTGCTTGCGAGTACTTTGGATGAGTACTCACGGTTGCTTTTCTCCCCCGTTTCCCCTTTTGTTCCTTCTTCTCGGATGACGCATCCAGGTGGTGGAGTCCAGGAGTCAGATGATCCCGATGATGTTTCTACATGGAGTTCGGCTTCGAGGAGTAGTTAGGAGGTCCCAGGCAGGAGGCCTTGCCTTTTCGATCGTGTTGTTTTTGTGCTAGCCTTCTTAAGGCAAACTTGTTTAACTTATGTCTGTACTCAGATATTGTTGCTTTCGTTGACTCTTGTGTTTCGAGCTTATGTATTCGAGCCCTCGAGGCCCCTGGCTTGTAATATAAAGCTTGTATTATTTTAATTTGTGTCTAGTGTTGTGTTGTGATATCTTCCAGTGAGTCCTTGATCTTGGTCGTACACATTTGCGTGCATGATTAGTGTACGGTCAAATCGGGGGCGTCACAGGGGGGCCCACGAGGCAGGGGGCGCGCCCAGAGGGGGGGGGGCGCTCCCACACTCGTGGACAGGTGGTGGCCCCCCTGGTGATCTTCTTTCGCCGGATATTTTTTATATTTTCTGAAACGGTGTCCTGTGGAGTTTCGGAGCTTTTTGAGTTGTGCAGAATAGGTTTCCAGAGTTTGCCTCTTTTCCAGCCGAGAATTTCAGCTGCCGGCATTCTCCCTCTTAATGTAATCCTTGTAAAATATGAGAGAAAAGGCATAAGTATTGTGACATAACATGTAATAACAGCCCATAATGCAATAAATATCAACATATAGCATGATGCAAAATGGACGTATCAATGGCACACAAGGTGTTCCTCCGACATTCGGGAGTTGCATAATCTCATAGTCAGAGGAACATGTATAAGTCATGAAGAAAGCAATAGCAGAAAAACTAAACGATCATAGAGCTAAGCTAACGGATGGGTCTTGTCCATCACATCATTCTCCTAATGATTTGATCCAGTTGAACAAATGACAACACATGTCTATGGTTAGGAAACATAACCATCTTTGATTGACGAACTAGTGTAGTAGAGGCATACTAGGGACACTCTGTTTAGTCTATGTATTCACACATGTATCAAGTTTATGGTTAATACAATTCTATCATGAATAAAATATATATATCATGATATACAAGGAAATATAAATAACAACTTTATTATTGCCTCTAGGGCATATTTCCTTCGAGACGGCGCGTTGATGACGATGGCGCCGTCGCGGGTGCGCCGCCCGAGTGGCGTCTCCAGGGGCTCCGGCTTGACGGGGCCGAGCGCGGGCGAGCCGGAGGAGCAAGAGCGGTCAACGGACGACGCGGAGGATGCTGGCTCCATGCGCCTCGGTGTCCACGAGCTACCACGCCGGCGGGAGAAGGTGGGGGGCGACGGGTAGTCTAGCCGCGGCGTGTTACCGCCCTCGATGTACTCGAGGACGGCCCCCTATGTACGTGTGGCGGGAGCTAGAGGGACGTATGTCGCCGCTCCTTTACTGCGCCGACCGTGAGGAGTCAATGGTAGACTGGCCGGCGTGGCAGCGTGGCAGTTTTGACATTGATTCCTTACGGGAAACCGAGACGATGAGGACGACGAAGCGCCGTGTCACTGACTCGCCGGGCCCGCTGGATTTCGCGTAAAAAAAGTTTACCCCGGCACCACCGGGCGCCCCCAGCGCGCAGGGTTAGGCCTGGGTCCGCCGGCGCCAAATTCGGCCCGAGCCGACAAAAAAGGGGCTTTTGAGGGCGCGACTGGGCTGATTTTTCGGCGGCAGTGATAAAAAATGCCCTGGGGGGCTTGTTGGGGGCGCGGCTGGAGATGCTCTTTTCCACTTTGGATTCAGTTAACCCGACACATGGACAGCGTTTATTTCGTTGGAATCTCATGACATATGTGTCATTCACAGTTGACTCTATGTATCGTGCCATCATGCACTCAGAGATTCCAGTGGATAATAATAATACAATATGGAGGTCGAAGATACCTTTAAAAAACAAGATTTTCATGTGGTATCTTCGTAGGGGAGTTGTACTAACTAAAGACAATCTCACCCATTTCAAATGTCATGAAATTAGAAGTGTAGTTTTTGTACTCATGATGAGACAATTAAACACATTTTCTTCCAATGCAAGTTTGTGTGTTCTACATGGCCAGTCTCCCATATAGTGCCCAATATGTATCCTCCGATGAGTGTTCGTAATATATATGGTCACTGCCTTGAAGGCATACCAAATAGGTTTTGGACGCTATGGGTGGGAGCATTGCCTTATTATGGTCACTTTGACTATGTAGAAATAACATTGTTTCCAATCGTGAAACCTTTACTCTTTTGCAGGTTATTTTTCATTGTATGCACAGGCTTTGCATGTGGTCGGAGTATCAACCGTTGTTTAACGTGTTGTGTATGCGGTTGGAGCGGATGGCCAGGGAGATTTTTACCAAACAGGGATGGTAGCATAATCTCCGGCTCGGTCCAACTCCTCATTCGACATAAGCATAGTTTCGGTTTCATAGAACTTTACTGTTGCCAATATGTTGTTGTGTTTATTTATTTATTTTCGTCAAATTTGTTTCTGTTGGCTATGTGCATCATAATTATGTTCAGCCTAGGTCTTGCTCAATATGACAGCATCACAACATCCACTTGATGCTATATTTTAAGCTAATAAAAAAAACCTTTGTCGAAAAACATGCTGGCAAGTGTTGAAAAAGTCATTTCGTTGCACTTGTAGATTCATGCTTCATGCCAAAGCCTACCGATTTGTGGAGCATATTTAACTCCGAGCTGCCCAAGCAACTGTGGCCACGATCACTGTTGTACCCCAGTTTCCATTCTGTCATTTTGGGAACACCTAAACATCTATCACCTTGTTTCCTATTTCAAAATGTACAATGCGGCTGCTTATAAATTACTAAAGAAGTAAAAAAAAATAGAGTGAAGTGCAAGTTCAGTCTCATACATCAACTTTAAAATCTCAGAGTCTGATACATGGTCTTGCAATTACCATACATAACTCTTCATTGCGTTTAACATGAACTCATTGCATTAACTTCTCGCTAGCTTAGCTCCTGATCTAGTCCATACGATTATCAGCAAAGGCCGGCAAAACCCTTGTAATAAGATTACCGAGAAAATGAAAGGGAAGGGCGGCCCAGCAAAGGGCGCTACCATGTTCCTCCTCGTCCTCGTCGTCCTCCTTTGGGGCTGCCGCATCCTTCTTGCCTTCTCCACTGGCCGTGGGGCATGTGAACGGCAACTCAAGCAGGTTCATGAAATGTGTGAAACCCTGCCCTTCGTTTGCCTGGCTCTTCTTTCCGCACAGGAAGTTGCCATCAAGAGGGTGCAAAATCTGAAAGCTCTCGGGGCAAAATGCACACGCGGTCTTGAAGTGACTTTTGCGCGACGACTTCTCTGTGAATAGAGAACAAAAGACAAAAGAAAGAAAAAGACACAAGTTAGGACTAGTGGTCACCGTGGTAAATCTGAACGGAACCCATATGGCGGTTCAGGTGTGGTCGCTTACCAATGATGGCGCATGTTTCGACGGCCGGTGCGCCAGAGTGGTGGTGGGTGTAGCGCAGCTCGACGAAGAAGGTCTTGTCCGTGTCGCTGGGCTGGTTGCGCCTCCGTTTGCTGCTGGCGATCTTCTTCCTGCGAGCGACGAAGCTGACGTGGACCCAGATGTGGCTTTGGAAACCCACGTAGGCGGCCATGAGAGGCTTGACGGGGATGAACTCAGAGCCCGGGTTGGTGGCGTTGTAGTAGCGGAGGGCGTGGTGGACGTGGCAGATGATGGAGGCGTCGCGCTCCCTGCAAAATCGATCCAGACATCACCATTAGCATGCAATAGGTTAGTGGACTCGAAAAAGACGGATTACATATACATGAGCTAAGCGAGCAAGGAGAACGTACTCTTCGGTGCGCTGGCGGCCAGGAGTCGCCGTCGTCCCGTGGTGCGTCCCGTGGAGCTCGTGTAAGAAAGCTGGCGGCGCGCCGTCCTTCTTCGGCGTGATCATCCGCAGCATCGACGACAGTGCAGACCCCATTGATGATGATCCAAAGATCGAGCTAGCGTCCTCTCGATCGGGAGCGTACAATCTCTAGGTAGCCCCTGCCTCTCTTCTGTAACGCTATCGATCGTCTACGTTATTCCTTAAAATGGTGTACGTGGTAGCTGCATATATAGATGGAAGAAGGGAGACGTGCGACCCGAGTCTGAGTTTCTGACGTGTAGCGCTCAACAGCCGGGCCTCGGTCCGACTCGGAACTGAAAAT
>LR738713.1:591281247-591295115 GCA_902687465.1 Secale cereale
AAACCGGTCGGTCCTCAACCCGGACCCCCGCCGCGCGCGTCTATATATACACACACGCGCGCCTCGACGCCACTCATCACATCAACAAACACTTGCACCCGATCGAGGCCAAGCAGAAGCAAAAGTCAGATCTCACTCACGCAAAAGCCAGACCTCTCATGGGGAGCAAAGACGGCGGCGGCGGTGGCGGCAAGGACGCCGCGACGGAGGCGGCGGCCGGCGGCGGCGCGGCGACCAAGCACGAGGTCCCGGCGAATCGGATCAGGAAGACGCCGGAGCAGGTGAACCAAGAGCTGAGGGAGTCCCTGTCGAAGCAGGACAGCTTCCGCAAACTGGCGGAGCGCTACGGCGGCGTGGACGACCTCCTCGACCTGTGCGTCGGCGACGGCGACGACAACTGCTTCGACGACTGGTGCTGCGTCGTCAACCCCGATGGCTCCTACTACCACATGCACCGCCACGACGCTCCTGCCCCCGATTACTTGCTGTCCTATGACGATGATGGTCGGCTTGTTCTCGTGAAACAATAAGAAAAGCTCACCTGATGTAGTATCATGCATGTACCTCGTGCCTGGACCTAGTTTGCTTGCTTGTGTGTTTCTTTGTTTGGATCTCTCAATGAAACAATTAATATTTGCTTGAACTTCGAAATCTGTCAGTGGAATTTACTTGCTTTGGTCTCATCCAGTACCTGGATTAACAGGTATGGCCGTCGTCATACGACCGTTTTGCCGTCAGCGTAGGTGTACGCCGCTGGCCGCGAAAAAAGCCGCCGGCATAGAAATGGCCCTCGGGATATTCCATAACTCCGGTAGTGATCCTCCTTGACCCTGGCCTTTCTAGCTCCACTGTCGACAAAAGTCATTAATTGCCGACTATGAAAGCTAGTGCACCGTTTTTTTTCCTATACCAAAGAACTTCTAGGGTGCTACATCAGGATGTGCTAGGAGTCATGGTGTTATTTTGGTATTATATTTATTATTCGATGATTTTGGAAAACTAAATGTGTACTAATTAAATTAATAAATAATTCAATCATACATAAATGAACATGCAAATTATGAAATAATGAGAAATTTTGCGAATAAATGTACTAGCAAAGTAGCACAATGACCCTTATCAACTCCACCAATGCCGGCGGTAATGGAATGTATCCATATGGATATTATCTGCTTAGAATGCATTTCATTAAAGTCAATTAATAATTATCTAAATCCAAAGGGTGTGTGTCAGATTTTTCTCCCTGCTCGCCTCTGATCGTGCCTGTGGTTAGCACACCGATTCACTCAATTTTCTCTTCTTTCTATGAAAAGCGAGTACCAATTTTCATAAATCTGAACATTAAAATTTTAAAGACTGGCTCTCAAAATTAATTTCTTTTTAAGAAAATTGAACTACCAAATTTTTGAACTATTGAAATTTAAACTCTCAGAAATTCAAATTAGTTCTCCTCTTGTATGACTTTTTCTCTAGAACAATAATAACCGATGCATTAGCATTGTGCTCCCTTTAGCTTGTTTATTTGGGTCTCCCTACAAAATATAAGAAAAACCAATTTATCATATTAATTATGTTGCTCTTGATCTCAAAATTGCATCGACTATTATAATTTGACCCCGATTAGGTGGAATTAGTCCCTTGCATCTGATGCTCTTCGACCCGGCTCAATTGTCAGCCCAAGTTATTGTCGACTGCGTTCACTCGTGCATTGTCATCTTTTCTCGATGCAAGAATATCTCCAATATAGAAATATGGATGCATGTATAAGTCATGGTGCTACTTTGCTTTTATATTTATTCGACAATTTGGAAGATCAACTATACTGCCAAATTAGTGAATAAAACATATGGAAAAGAACATGCAGCCGCTCTAAAAAAGAACATCTAAATCATTAAATAAATGTACCACTTCGTAGAAATTCTGCGAATAAATGTACTAACAAAGTAGCACATCGACTCTTATTGGCTTCACTAATGCCGACGGTAATGGTTTCCATACATATATTTGCTAAGATTGCATTTCATAAGACACAATTAATAGTCTAAATCCAAAGAGTGTACCAATTTTCCTCGCTAACGTCTCACCGTGCCTACGGTCAGCCCAACCATACACAACTCTTCACCCAATTTTATCTTTCTTTTCTTTGAAAATGAGTACCAACTTTAATTATTTTTAAATACCCACTTTCGAATATTAAAATTTAAGAACATTGTACTTTCATGAACTTTAACTTTCAAAAATAAATAAATTACTGCTCCCATTGTATGATCCACTTTTAGTTTGGACAATAGTAAGTCAATGCATGTAAATTATGTCGGGTTTAGCTTGTTTGTTTAGGTCTCCATATGCATTAGAAAGCCAAATTATCATATTATGTTGTGCCTGATCTCAAAATCACATGGGCTAACATAGCCATAAGAGTTCAGTCGGCTTTTGAACACTACCATTATAATTAATTTGATCATATTCAGTGGAACTGGTCACTTGAATCTCATCCTCCTCGACCCTGGATGTGTGATATGTTCATTTTATATCATCTTTTCCTACTATTATTTATAATGTTTTAGAGTTGGATTTCATTTTATTATGCAATTCTAATGCTTTTTATCTCTTAAATTGCAAAATACATCACAAGAGGGAGACTGTCGGCAGTTGGAATTCTGAGCCTGGAAAAGCTACATTAGAGAGAGCTATTCTCCGGAGATCCAAATGACCTGAAAATTTATGGAGAATTATTTTGGAATAAAGTATTGGAAGAAAAAAAAGTACAAGAGAAGACCCTTGGTGGGGATACAAGCAAGGGGACGTGCCCAGGTGGCTTGTGCGCCCCACCGAGGCCCATTGTTGCTCATCTTCTCCTATTATAAAGTCATTTACCCTAGAAAATAAATAAAGAGAAGACTTTCGGGAACTTCCGCCATCGTCTTGAGGCGAAACCAGAGGCAGAGCATTTTTCCTCTTTGGTGGATCACTTTTGCTCCCCGGCGGAGTATTTCTGCCAGGGAAACTTCCCTCTCGGAGGCGCAAATCGAAGCCATTGTCATCACCAACACTCCTCTCACCATGGGAGGCTTCATCTCCATCAACATCTTCACAAGCACCATCTCATCTCAAAACCTTAGTTCCTTTCTTGTGTTCAATCTTAATATCAAATCTCAGATTGGTACATGGGGGTGCTAGTAGTGTTGATTACATCTTCTAGTTGATACTAGTTGGTTTACTTGGTGAAAGATTATATGTTCAGATTGTTAATCACTTATTTATCTCCTCTGATCATGAACATAAATATGATTTGTGCGTAGTTCTATTTGTTATTGAGGGTGTGGGAGAAGTCTTGTCATAAGTAATCTTGTGAAGTTGGTTTTCATTTAATATTTTGATGATATGTTATGTGGTTCTTCCTCTAGTGGTGTTGTGTGAACGTCGACTACTCGACACTTCATCATGTTTGGGCCTAGGGGAAGTCATTGTGGATTTAGTTTGTAGATGATGGGTTGTCGGAGTGACTGAAACCTAAACCCTAGTTTATGAGTTGTTCCATAAGGGACTATTTCTGATCTATATATTCCATGTTATGGTTATATTTATTCTTCTCTTGTATTTGGGGATGCTTGCATGAACGGCGTAATCATAAGTAGATTGTTTGTTCAAGTAAGAACAACACCTTAGACCTGGTCCACCCACATAACCACTTATCAAAGCAATGAATGTGAGTCAATGAATCGCGATGAAAGTAACTTGATGAATTCATGTGTGTCCTCAAGAGTGTCTTGTCAATATAAGAATTATCTCCAGCTTGTCCTTAGCAATATTAAGGATTGGGCCATCTTGTTGCACCTTTTTACTTTGGTTGCTTGTTACTTGCTAATAATTATCTTGCTATCAAACTATCTTTCGAAAACAATCCTACAACACTTGCAGAGAATACCGTGCTGAAAACTGTTTATCGATTTCTTCTACTTCTCGTTGGGTTCGACACTCTTATTTATCTATAGGACTATGATTGATCGCCTACTATACTTATGGGTCATCAATGTCCAACTCAATCATCGACGCAAGTCATTGCCGATTATGTTCACTGGTGCATTGGTGTCTTCTTCTCGACGCTAAAACAACACCTACAACATATTGGATAACATTCAATTTCTTATCAACTCTTTGCCCTAAAATAACACCTACAACATAATCACTAGCATCGTACATAATCTCAATAGGTAAATTCCAGTCAGGACGCTAGACAATAGGTGCAGAGATCAATGCTTTCTTAAGTATTTCAAATGCTTCAAGACAATCATCGTCAAAGTCAAAAGGAATATCTTTTTATAGGAGATTAGTCAGAGGCCTGTAGATTTTGGAGAAGTCCTTTATGAACCTCCTATAAAACCCGTCATGACCAAGGAAACTTCGTATACCTTTGATGTCCTTGGGGGCCCGGCATCTTTTCAATAGCATCAACTTTAGCCTTGTCAACTTCAATACCTCTTTCAGTAATTTTATGTCCCAAGACAATGCCTTCATTAACCATAAAGTGGCACTTCTCCCAATTCAAGACAAGATTAGTGTCTTCACATCTCTGCAAAACTCGATGAAGGTTGCTGAAGCAATCATCAAAAGATGTTCCATAAACGGAGAAGTCATCCATGAAAACCTCAACAATCTTTTCACAAAAATCAGAGAATATAGCCATCATGCATTTTTGAAAGGTAGAAGGTGCATTACATAAACCAAAAGGCATATGTCTATAAGCAAAGGTACCGAAAGGACAAGTAAAAGTGATCTTTTCTTGATCCCCTTTTGATACAGGTATTTGAGAGAAACCATAATAACCATCTAGAAAGCAGAAGTGAGTATGTTTGGATAACCTTTCTAGCATTTGATCAATAAAAGTCAAGGGGTAATGATCTTTCTTAGTAGCTTTATTTAATTTGTAGAAATCAATTACCATCCTATAACCTGTAACAATTTTTTGAGGGATCAATTCATCTTTATCATTAGGAACAACAGTCATACCTCCCTTCTTGGGGACACAATGGACAGGACTTACCCACTGGCTATCAGCAACTAGATAGATAATACCTGCCTCTAGAGGCTTTAGTATTTCCTTCCTTACCACTTCTTTCATCTTAGGATTTAACCGTCATTGATGATCAATAACCAGTTTAGCGTTTTCTTCCAATTTTATCTTGTGTTGGCATAAAGTGGGACTGATGCCCTTAAGGTCATCCAGAGTATATCCAATAGCAGCACGGTGCTTATTCAGAGTTTTTAATAATTTTTCCTCTTCCTTCTCTGAATTGTTAGCATTAATAATAACATGATATATCTTATTTTCATCAAGATAAACATACTTAAGATTATCAGGTAAAGGTTTAAGTTCAAACACGGGATCACCCTTGGGTGGAGGAGGATCCCCTAGGATTTCAACAGACAAGTTATTTTTCAATACGGGTCCCTGATTAAAGAATATTTCATCTATTTCCCTTCTCTCATTCATATGCATATCATTTTCATGATCTAGCAAATATTGTTCTAAGGGATCATTAGGAGGCACAACAATAGAAGCAAGACCAATAATTTCATCCTTGCTAGGTAATTCTTTATCAAGGGATTATCTACGAAATTTAGCAAAGTTAAAATCATGAGACATATCCCCTAAACCAATAGTAACAATATGTTTCACACAGTCTATCTTAGCATTAACAGTATTCAAGAAGGGTCTACCAAATATAATGGGACAAAAATTATCTTGTGGGGAACCAAGAATAAGAAAATAAGCAGGGTATTTAACTTTCCCACACAAGACTTCAACATCTCTAACAATCCCAATTGGTGAGATAGTGTCTCTATTAGCAAGTTCAATAGTAACATCTATACCTTCTAGCTCAACGGGTGCAATATCGTGCATAATTTCATCATATAAGGATATAGGTATTACACTCGCACTAGCACCTACGTCACATAAACCATGATAGCAATTATATCCTATTTTAACAGAGATAACAAGCAAGCCTACAACAGGTCTATGTTTATTCCTAGCATCGGTTTGGCAATTCTAGCAGCTTCCTCTTGGAGGTAAATAACATGTCCATCTAAATCTTCAACCAAGAGATCTTTAACCATAAATACACTAGGTTCAACTTTAATTTTCTCAGAGGGTGTAGGTGTTCTAGTACTACACTTACGAACCACAGTTGAAGCTTTAGCATGATCCTTTATTCTAACAGGGGAAGGTGGTTTCTCAATATAAGCAGTAGGAACAATAGGATCAACATTATAAGTGATAGTATTTTCTTCAACTTTAACAGGTTCAACTACTTTTACTTCAATGAGTGGATGGAATTTAAACCACTTCTCCTTGGGAAGATCAACATGAGTAGCAAATGATTCACAGAAAGAGGCTACTATCTCAGAGTCAAGTCCATATTTAGTGCTAAACTCATGGAAAACATCGGTATCCATAAAGGCTTTAACACAATCAAACTTAGGGGTCATACCTGACTCCTTGCCTTCATCGAGATCCCAATCTTCAGAGTTGCATTTAATTCTTTCCAATAAATCCCATTTGAATTCAATAGTCTTCATCATAAAAGAGCCAGAACAAGAAGTATCGAGCAAGGAGCGATTATTGAGAGAAAGCCGAGCATAAAATTTTTGAATGATCATTTCTCTTGAGAGCTCGTGATTGGGGCATGAGTATAACATTGACTTAAGCCTCCCTCAAGCTTGAGCGATGCTTTCTCCTTCGCGAGGCCAAAGATTATAGATATAATTATGATCACGATGAACCTGGTGCATAGGGTAGAACTTCTGATGAAATTCCAACTTCAGACGATTATAGTTCCATGATCCAATATCATCACATAGCCTAAACCATGTCAATGCACCTCCCTTCAAAGATAAAGGGAAGACCTTCTTCTTGATAACATCCTCGGGCATACCTACAAGCTTAAATAATCCACAAACTTCATCCACATAGATTAGGTGTTAATCGGGATGCAGTGTTCCATCTCCTGTAAATGGATTATCTAGCAGTTTCTCTATCATACCCGAAGGAATTTCAAAGCAAACATTTTCAGTAGGTGCAGTAGGTTGAGGAGAAACTCTTTGCTCTTATGGTCGGGATGAAGATACCCTGAACAAGCCCCTCAAAGGATTATGAGCCATAGTAACAAGTGACAATAAATTTCAGCACACTATAAATTTTTCCTTACCAAATTCAGCTTACCAAAGGCGGTTCACTCGCCGGCAACGGCGCCAGAAAAGAGTCTTGATGACCCAAGAGTGTAGGGGATCTATCGTAGTCCTTTCGATAAGTAAGAGTGTAGAACCCAACGAGGAGCAGAAGGAAATGATAGACAGTTTTCAGTAAGGTATGTTCTGCAAGCACTGAAATTATAGGTAACAGATAGTTTTGTGATAAGGTAATAGGTAGCAAGTAACAAAAGGTAAAAGTAAATAAGGTGCAACAATATGGCCCAATACTTTTTGTAACAAAGGACAAGCCTGGACAAACTCTTATATGAAGGGAAGCGCTCCCGAGGACACATGAGAATTATCGTTAAGCCAGTTTTCATCACAATCATCTGATTCACGTTCGTATGATTCACGTTCGTATGATTCACGTTCGGTACTTTGATAATTTGGTATGTGGGTGGACCGGTTCTTGGGTGCTGTCCTTACTTGGACAAGCCTCCCACTTATGATTAACCTCTATTGCAAGCATCCGCAACTACAAAAGAAGTATTAAGGTAGACCTAACCATAGCATGAAACAAGTGGATCCAAATCAGCCCCTTACGAAGCAACGCATAAACTAGGGTTTAAGCTTCAGTCACTCTAGCAACCCATCATCTACTTATTACTTCTCAATGCCTTCCTCTAGGCCCAAATAATGGTAAAGTGTCATGTAGTCGACGTTCACATGACACCACTGGAGGAGAGACAACATACATCTCATCGAAATATCGAATGAATACCAAATTCACATGACTACTTATAGCAAGACTTCTCCCATGTCCTCAGGAACAAAAGAAACTACTCACAAGACATAATATTGTTCATGATCGGAGGGGTATTAATATGCATAATGGATCTAAACATATGATCTTCCACCAAATAAACCAACTAGCATCAACTACAAGGAGTAATCAACACTACTAGTAACCCACAAGTACCAATCTGAGGTTTCGGTACAAAGATTGGATATAAGAGATGGACTAGGGTTTGAGAGGAGATGGTGCTGGTGAAGATGTTGATGAAGATATCCCTCCCCAAGATGGGAGAGTTGTTGGTGATGACGGCGGTGACGATTTCCCCCTCCCGGAGGGAAGTATCCCCGGCAGAACAGCTCTGCCAGAGCCCTAGATTGGTTTCCGCCAAGGTTCCGCCTCGACAGCGGCGTCTGGTCCCGAAAGCCTCCTTATGATTTTTTCCAGGTCAAAACACCTCATATAGGAGAAGATGGGCATCAGGGGGCCATCGGGGGGCCCACGAGGCAAGGGCGCGCCCAGAGGGGGGGCGCAGAGAGAGGGGGCGCCCCCACCCTCGTGGACAGGTGGTGGCCCCCCTGGTGGTCTTCTTTCGCCGGATATTTTTTATATTTTCTGAAACGGTGTCCTGTGGAGTTTCGGAGCTTTTTGAGTTGTCAGAATAGGTTTCCAGAGTTTGCCACTTTTCCAGCCCAGAATTCCAGCTGCCGGCATTCTCCCTCTTTATGTAATCCTTGTAAAATAAGAGAGAAAAGGCATAAGTATTGTGACATAACATGTAATAACAGCCCATAATGCAATAAATATCAACATATAAGCATGATGCAAAATGGACGTACCAATAGCACACAAGGTGTTCCTCCGGCATTCGGGAGTTCCATAATCTCATAATCAGAGGAACATGTATACACTAGTAGATAAAGGGAGATCGGGCCCGGTTTGTTAGGGCCTTTAGCCCCGGTTCTTGAACCGGGACAAAAGTGTCGGTACTAATGCTCTCACCCTTTAGTCCCGGTTCGATCCAGAACCGGGGCAGATGGGTCTCCACGTGGCCTGTGCGCCGAGCCCAGGCAGGAGGGGCTTTGGTCCCGGTTGGTGGCACCAACCGGGACCAAAAGGCATCCACGCGTCAGCATTTCTGTGGCTGTGGTTTTTGTTTTTTTGTTTTGAATGGGGAGGGGGGTTGGAGGTCTTGGGGGGTTAATTTAGGTGTTCCATATTGTGTTAGCTAGCTAATTAATAGAGAGAAGTGTCCTCTCTTATGTTCGTGCTTGGTCGACGCTACGTACTACACATACGTATAGAGAGGACTAGACATGCTAGCTAGCTAGCTAGCTAGTAAGCAAACGAAGGAAACAGAAGATCGTATAATCAACATATCTATATATATACATAGAGAAGTAATATCGACCACCTCTCCTTCTCCGAGAGATTGGTCGAACAACAAGTTCTCGTATATCTATCCGACACTACCGGGTACATATATACAATAATTATCTCTTACAAATATAATCTCCTATACGATGGACGCATGGTACACATAGTATTCTCCGTCTGGCGCGATCACGTGTTCAAGGAAGAATGCCGCCAATTCCTCTTGAATTGCTCGCAGACGATCTGGTGTTAGGAGTTCATACCGCATCCGAAACATCTAATTTGAAGAAGGGGGTCAATACATGAAATGATGCTATAAAATTGTGAATGTTATTAATTAATTGCCTACGCACTTCAAATGATGGTAATGAAATAAAATTGTGAATATTATTAATTGCTTACGTACTTCAAATTGTGCTTCAGAGTAGCCCCGCTCACAGGTCGTGTGGCGGATGGACTCGCAAATGTAGTATCCATAGTAATCATTCCCGGGTTCCTGCCACAACCACTTTACAAGAAATAGAGGTCAATCAAACTGACAAGCAAGAATGCCAAATGGTATTGATGAAACTAGTTTGAATCAAGATATAGGAGATGCGCGGAACATGCTACTATATAGTACTTACTTTCGGGTGTCTAAATTCTAGCTTCTTCGGCAGTCCCGGAGCTTTTTTGGTGAATTTTCTCCAATCCCTGCCAGACAAAGAAAACAATTACTTGATATCAAAAATGAACAAAGTTGCTGATATGCATGGTGGATAATATTGATCGATTTAACTTACCCGTCGAGCATTTGAGTCATGTCCGCATACTCCTCGGGATCTTTACGTTTAGAGTCCAAGACAGTTACTACTCCCTTCTCAAGCTTAATCTCTAAGAGAATATAGTGGAAGCTGCGCACGCATGCATGAACTCATCAATTACATTACTATAACCTTGACTGATATATAAGGGAAACCAAATATGCACAAGACAGTAACACTCACTTGAAGTTGTAAGGAAAGAGTATTATATCTTTGTTTTCATTTACCACCAACTATCATAGCAAGTTGGTCTCGGTATCTGAGGGACGTCATTTAACCTCGGTTGCATCTATGAGGTATGTGTTAATGAACCCAATATCACCTACTTGTCTTTTCTTCAATTCGACGATCTTCAATCTGCATAATATAGTGAGGATAATTATAAATACATGCAATGAAAGAGATCAGCTATATAGAGAGACTTAATGACAGAAGTAGTACTACTTACAGATAGTAGCAGGTGACCGTTGCTTTATCGAGGGCCAATTGATTGAAAAACTGATAGAACTCCTCAAATGGAATAGACAACAGTTCAATTCCAACGAGTTCATGCTCCGGTTTAACTCTCACATACAAGCTATCCCTCCCCCCAGACTCTCTAGAGATTTTCAAGTACCAATCATGCAATCTTCGCATATTCGTTGATAGAGATCTTTCATTTTTGACGAGAGGCTTCCCGTACTCGTATCTTTGTATCTGCACGTCCAAGAAATCATATTGTACATCGTCGGACAGGTAATCTCCAAGATTGCTATAACCGGGCACCATCCTCGGATCATTAGCGACCATGTCGCTAGACACCTTGAGCGGGGGGCACGATTGGTCCGCTTGTTCGCCGAGCTGGGCAATTTGTTTCCCAGCTCATCCTTCTGCTAACCTTTCATCACTTTTAGTACTTCCCGACCGCTTTGCTGCTTGAAATGACTTTTCAATCATGCGGTCATAGTTGTCCTTCGACTTACTTTTCGCTGGTTGCTTCAGGGCAGCAAGAGTGCGCTTTGCTTTCACCGGATCTATCTTCTCCTCCGGAGGTGGATGTCTCTGTGCTTTCAACCCTTCAAGCCAGTCCTTCACTTCGCCTTGAGCGATCTTCGTGTTTTCCTTGTCGGACCTCTCGTATGGTAACTTCTCTAGAGGCGTGAGAGAAGGACCGAATCTGCATCGCGTCCCGCCTCTGGCTGTACTGCTAGACGTCGCCAGACCAGACGAAGCGGCTGTCTTCTTTCCTTGCTTACGCGCCGGAGCAGGAGCAGCCGGAGCGGCGGTAGGCCTCTTCTGCCCTTGCTGACTAGGCGGAGAAGGAGGAGCAGGCTGGCTGCTCGGGCGCGCCGGTGCAGGCGGAGAAGGAGGAGGCTGGCTGCTCGGGCGCGCCGGCGCAGGCGAAGGAGGCGGAGTGCCGCCACGCGCCGGAGAAGGAGCCGGAGTGCCCTGATCGTCACTCGCCGGAGGAGGAGGCGGTGGAGGAGGCGGAGTGCCCTGACTCGCCGGAGGAGGAGGATGAGGAGGCGGAGGCGTCCAGTTGAGAATGTTGATGAGGTCCTTCCGCCATAGGCATGGAGTCTTCAGTGAAGAACCCAGCCGAGTCTCCCTTTCACCGGTAGGGTGGTCAAGCTGGAGCTCCTCAAATCCCTCCGTAATTTCATCCACCATCACCCTAGCATATCCTTCTGGAATCGGCTGCCAGTGAAAAGTGTCGCCGGGTCCAGTAGGAAAAACAGAGCCAGCAGCCGCCTTGACCTTCAGATTTATCCACTGCGTCATAAGGTGGCAATTTTGTACCTCCGTGATAGCATCCACGGGAAACCTGGCAGTAGCCGTCAAGACATGCTCCGGCTGAAGCAGCTCGGTGGAAGCCATGCTGCTTCTCCGCTGAGATGGCGGGGTAGCTTCGGGGGAAGCTTCGGCAATTCTTTTGTCCCGATTTGCTTCTCGTTCCTCTATCGCTTGTATTCTGACCCACAGCGCCTGCAGTTCGGTTTGCTGCATTTTCTTCCTCCTCTCGTGGCATTCGTATCCGCCTGCGTCCGGAAACCCAGCACTCCACGGAAGGGAGCCTGGCGTGCCTCGTGTCCGTCCAGGGTGCTCACGATTCCCGAGGGCCATTGTCAGCTCGTCGTTCTCTCTGTCGGGGAAGAATGTCCCTTCATGCGCTGCTTTGATATAGTGCCGAAGCTTCCTGAGTGGTATTTCCAATTACTTGTCCGTCCAAATGCACCTCCCTGATACAGGGTCCAAGGTTCCGCCAGCCCCGAAGAACCAAGTCCGGCAACGGTCTGGCCATTGCATTGTCTCTGGTTCGATCCCTTTCTCAAGCAGATCATTCTCAGCCTTGGCCCACTTAGGCCGGGCTCTGAGGTAGCCACCAGACCCCGTGCGATGGTGATGCTTCTTCTTCGCAGCATTTATCTGGTTTGTCGCCGACATCTTCTTACTCTTTTCCGATGTCTTATAGGCCACAAATGCGGGCCAGTCATCTTTGATCTTCTCATATATGCCCACGAATTCTGGAGTCTCTTTATCGCAGACAAACTTATTCAGTTTTTTCTTCCATGCCCTGAATTGGTCTGCCATCTTCGAAAGAGCAGCAGACTTGATTAATTCCTCTTTAACTGGATTCGCCAGATCATCCTCTGGCGGTAGGATGAAATTTGACTTCAGCTCAGTCCAAAGATCTTCTTTCTGTATATCAGTGACATAAGACACCTGAGCATCTTTTGCAGCCGGCTTTAACCATTGATGGATGCTGATCGGGATCTTGTCCCTAACCAGAACCCCGCACTGATTAACAAATGTGTTCTTTGTCCGGATGGGTTCAATCGGCTCGCCGGAGCGCGAGATTTCTGAGATCTCAAACTTTTCATCCGGCCTCAACTTTTTCTTCGCGCCTCGTCTCTTTACCGAAGATTTGCTCGATCCGGAGGGCTAGAAAAAGGAACAAAGACGAGAGTTAATGAATGCATCAATTAACTAGTCAGCACAGGCTTAACAAACATATATACCTCCTGGCCGGACTCGGTTCGGTCACCGGAGCCAGCATCACGGTCTCCTTATTGCACCGGCATTGGGTCACCGGAGCCGTCCTCACGGTCTACTTCTTCCATGTGCATTGGGTCACCGGAGCCATCAATATCATAGCCTAGATCTTCCAGCTGCAGCTCTCTTTCCACCAGCTCATTGGTGTCGTTGAGAAACGACAAGACGACATCTTGTCCGTCTGCGATTATGTCCATCAACATCGCTTCTTGTGCTAGGTCTCGGGTGTTGTCGTCCATAGTTTCTACAAATATTTACAACATGCCAATTATTATTCAAACATGACAGATGGATATATTAATGGCAAACGTAGAACTAGCTTCGACCCTCGACCCCTGGACGACCCTCGACTGCTCGGCGATCCACAACCCTAGAGCCCCTCCTGTCACATTTTGTCTAGTGTCAAAGGATTCAACAAAACCAATACTTCATCATTAGGCGAAAGTAACAGTCGCATGATGGTACGAAGCTCTCCAAAGTTATTTTGGAACGGAGTCCCAGATAGGATAATTCGTAACAAAAGACGGATTATCCTATCAGGAACTCCGTTCCAAAACAACTTTGCAGAACTTCGTACCAACGTGCCCCGGTTACTTCTGGCAAATGATGAAGTCATGGATTTCTTAAATACTTTGACACTAGGCAACCTCTCGACCCCTCGACCCTCGACT
>LR738713.1:591295480-591309624 GCA_902687465.1 Secale cereale
CTAGTGTCAAAGGATTCAACAAAACCAATACTTCATCATTAGGCGAAAGTAACAGTCGCATGATGGTACGAAGCTCTCCAAAGTTATTTTGGAACGGAGTCCCAGATAGGATAATTCGTAACAAAAGACGGATTATCCTATCAGGAACTTCGTTCCAGAACAACTTCGCAGAACTTCGTACCAACATGCCCCGGTTACTTCTGGCAAATGATGAAGTCCTGGATTTCTTCAATACTTTGACACTAGCTAGGCAACCTCTCGATCCCTCGACCCTCGACTGCTCGGCGATCCACAACCCTAGACCCCCTCATGTAACACTTTGTCTAGTGTCAAAGGATTCAACAAAACCAATACTTCATCATTAGGCGATCTCTCGACCCTTGACGACCCTCGGTCCCTCGACGACCCTCGACCCCACCCCTTAATGTCAAAGTTATCGGGGAGGGTGTATATCGACAACGACATATCCGATAAAAAAAGAGGAAGAAGAAGAAAAAAGGAACCGCTAGAGGATAAGATCGAAGAAAAAAAGAACAAAAGGAGAAGAAGAAAGGAATAGAGGAGAAGAAGAGAAAATTTCTCTTCTTCTCCTTTATTCCTTTCTTCTTCTCCTTTTTTTTTCTTCTTTTTTCTTCTTCTTATTTATTTCTCCTCTTCTTCCTCTCCTCTTCTTCTTTCTTTCCTCTTTCGTATTTTCTTCTTTCCTATCCTTCTTTTTCTAAATTTGTAACTTTTGCATATATAAAACTTTCTATATATATTTAGCATATATAAACAAAAAACTATATAGCCACATACACATATACATCACATACACATCACATACAACAACTATACATCACAATTGTAACTTTCTATATATAAACAAAAAACATTCTATGAAAAAAAAACATTTTTAACATATATATTTAGCAAATTCCTAAGAAAAATAAATATATATATATATACACATACAAAATATATATACAGCAACTATATATACACATAAACATATACAACAACTATATATCACATACAGCAACTATACATCACATACAGCAACTATATACAAATAAACACATACAAATAAACATATACAAATAAACATATACACAAAAAAACTCCTCACATCGCGACGGCGCGGGGCGGGGCGGCGCGACGGCGCGGGGCGGCGCGACGGCGCGGTGGCTACGGGGCGGCGTCGGGGGCGACTGGGCGACGGCGCGGGGCGGGGCGACGGCCGGGGCGACGGCGAGCTCGATGTGACGAGGCGTCGGGGCGGGGAAGAAGAACGGAACGAAAATTTCACAAGTGTTAGTTTATATAGGAGGCGTATTAGTCCCGGTTGGTGCCACAAACCGAGACTAATACCCCCCCTTTAGTCCCGGTTGGTGCCACCAACCGGGACTAAAGGTCCCTTTTCAGCAGCCCAAATGGCGGGAAGGAGGGGCCTTTGGTCCCGGTTGGTGGCACCAACCGGAACCAATGGCCTTGCGCTGGCGCTGCGGTGGGAGTTTAGTCCCACCTCGCTAGTTGAGAGCGGCCATCGCCTGTTTATAAGCTGCGCTGCCTCTTTCCTCTCAAACTCCTCTGAAATGTAGGCTTACGGGCCTAATTGGACACTGCAATGCCTGTGGGCCTACTGGGCCTGCTGCGGGCCTGAATCCTGGCCCATGGTTGGGTTTCTAGTCGTATTCAGGCCGTGCTGGCCCAGTATGTGGCATTTTTTTTTCTTTTTTTCTATTTATTTTTTAATTTCTACTTAGAACTAAATACTTATAGTTTTGTAGTGATTTCTTTTTTCTTTTAGGTCACAAAAATTATAAACTTTCTTTGTTTTCTTTGTTGCTTTATTTATTTTATTTTGTTTCTACTTACAACAAAATACTTATTGTTGCTATTTTTATTTTTTTGCAAGTTTTTTTGTTTTGTTTTCTGCATTATTTATTTTCTTTTCTTTTTTGCTTTATTTTTTAATTCTTTCTGGTAAAACCAATTACAAACTTTCTGTTAGTGCAAGTAGTATTCAAATTTGAATAGTACAAACGGACAATGGTATCATACTCGTCTGTTACAAAGTTGGCATGGTATCATCATAATAGTTGCGGAAAAAAGTCTTCACTTTTTCTTCGCTTGTGTCATTTGCTTATTGCGCCGTAACCATGGATAATCTTCATCGTTTATCAGGATGCTTGGGTCAGCCTTGACTTTAAAGGGAGGAATTTCATGAAACTTTTCATAATCTTCGGATATGTCTGTCTTGCCCTCCACTCCCAGGATGTCCCTTTTTCCTGAAAGAACTATGTCGCGCTTTGGCTCATCGTATGATGTATTCGCTTCCTTATCTTTATCTTTTTCTCGGTCTGGTAGACATGTCCTTCACATAGATAACCTGTGCCACATCATTGGCTAGGACAAACGGTTCGTCAGTGTATCCAAGATTTTTCAGATCCACTGTTGTCATTCCGTACTGTGGGTCTACCTGTACCCCGCCTCCTGACAGATTGACCCATTTGCACTTAAACAAACGGACCTTAAAATCATGTCCGTAGTCAAGTTCCCATATGTCCACTATGTAACCATAATATGTGTCCTTTCCCCTCTCGGTTGTTGCATCAAAGCGGACACCGTTGTTTTGGTTGGTGCTCTTTTGATCTTGGACAATCGTGTAAAATGTATTCCCATTTATCTCGTATCCTTTGTAAATCAATACAGTCGAAGATGGTCCCCTAGACAACAAGTACAACTCATCACAAACAGTGTTGTCACCTCTGAGACGTGTTTCCAACCAACTGCTGAAAGTCCTGATGTGTTCACATGTAATCCAGTCGTCGCACTGCTCCGGGTGTTTGGAGCGCAGACTGTTCTTATGTTCATCGACATACGGGGTCACTAATGTAGAGTTCTGTAGAACTGTGTAGTGTGCTTGAGACCAAGAATATCCGTCCCTGCATATTATTGAGTCCCTTCCAAGCGTGCCTTTTCCAGTCAGTCTTCCCTCGTACCGCGATTTAGGGAGACCTATCTTATTAAGGCCAGGAATGAAGTCAACACAAAACCCGATGACATCCTCTGTTTGATGGCCCATGGAGATGCTTCCTTCTGGCCTAGCGCGGTTACGGACATATTTCTTTAGGACTCCCATGAACCTCTCAAAGGGGAACATATTGTGTAGAAATACGGGCCCCAGAATGACAATCTCGTCGACTAGATGAACTAGGACGTGTGTCATGATATTGAAGAAGGATGGTGGGAACACCAGCTCGAAACTGACAAGACATTGCGCCACATCACTCCTTAGCCTTGGTACGATTTCTGGATCGATCACCTTCTGAGAGATTGCATTGAGGAATGCACATAGCTTCACAATGGCTAATCGGACGTTTTCCGGTAGAAGCCCCCTCAATGCAACCGGAAGCAGTTGCGTCATAATCACGTGGCAGTCATGTGACTTTAGGTTCTGGAACTTTTTCTCTGCCATATTTATTATTCCCTTTATATTCGATGAGAAGCCAGTCGGGGCGTTCATACTGAGCAGGCATTCAAAGAAGATTTCTTTCTCTTCTTTCGTAAGAGCATAGCTGGCAGGACCTTCATACTGCTTCGGAGGGATGCCGTCTTTTTCGTGCAAACGTTGCAGGTCCTCCCGTGCCTCAGCTGTATCTTTTGTCTTTCCATAGACGCCCAAGAAGCCTAGCAGGTTCACGCAAAGGTTCTTCGTCACGTGCATCACATCGATTGAAGAGCGGACCTCTAGGTCTTTCCAGTAGGGTAGGTCCCAAAATATAGATTTCTTCTTCCACATGGGTGCGTGTCCCTCAGTGTCATTCGGAACAGCTAGTGCGCCGGGGCCCTTTCCAAAGATTACGTGTAAATCATTGACCATAGCAAGTACGTGATCACCGGTACGCATGGCGGGCTTCTTCCGGTGATCTGCCTCGCCTTTGAAATGCTTGCCTTTCTTTCAACATTGATGGTTGGTCGGAAGAAATCGACGATGGCCCAGGTACACATTCTTCCTGCACTTGTCCAGGTATATACTTTCAGTGTCATCTAAATAGTGCGTGCATGTGTGGTATCCTTTGTTTGTCTGTCCTGAAAGGTTACTGAGAGCGGGCCAATCGTTGATGGTCACGAACAGCAATGCCTTTAGGTCAAATTCCTCCTGTCTGTGCTCATCCCACGCACGTACACCGTTTCCATTCCACAGCTGTAAAAGTTCTTCAACTAATGGCCTTAGGTACACATCAATGTCGTTGCCGGTTTGCTTAGGGCCTTGGATGAGAACTGGCATCATAATGAACTTCCGCTTCATGCACATCCAAGGAGGAAGGTTATACATACATAGAGTCACGGGCCAGGTGCTGTGATTGCTGCTCTGCTCCCCGAAAGGATTAATGCCATCCGCTCTTAAAGCAAACCATACGTTCCTTGGGTCCTTTGCAAACTCCTTCCAGTACTTTCTCTCAATTTTTCTCCACTGCGACCCGTCAGTGGGTGCTCTCAACTTCCCGTCTTTCTTACGGTCCTCACTGTGCCATCGCATCAACTTGGCATGCTCTCTGTTTCTAAACAAACGTTTCAACCGTGGTATTATAGGAGCATACCACATCACCTTCGCAGGAACCCTCTTCCCGGCGGGCTCGCCATCAACATCACCAGGGTCATCTCGTCTCATCTTATACCGCAATGCACCGCATACCGGGCATGCGTTCAAATCCTTGTATGCACCGCGGTAGAGGATGCAGTCATTAGGGCATGCATGTATCTTCTGCCCACCTCCAATCCTAGAGGGCATACGACCTTCTTTGCTGCGTATGTACTGTCGGGCAATTCGTTATCCTTCAGAAGCTTCTTCTTCAATATTTTCAGTAGCTTCTCAAATCCTTTGTCAGCCACAGCATTCTCTACCTTCCACTGCAGCAATTCCAGTACGGTACCGAGCTTTGTGTTGCCATCTTCGCAATTGGGGTACAACCCTTTTTTGTGATCCTCTAACATGCGATCGAACTTCAGCTTCTCCTTTTGACTTTCGCATTGTGTCCTTGCATCGACAATGACCCGGCGGAGATCATCATTTGGTTCCTCTTGATCTTCAGCACCTTCACCCGTTGCAGCATCATTGGGCACATCATCTGGTTCCTCTTGATCTTCACCAGCTCCCCCCATTGCAGCATCACCGTATTCAGGGGGCACATAGTTGTCATCGTACTCTTCTTCTTCGCCGTCTTCCATCATAACCCCTATTTCTCCGTGCCTCGTCCAAACATTATAGTGTGGCATGAAACCCTTGTAAAGCAGGTGGGAGTGAAGGATTTTCCGGTTAGAGTAAGACATCGTATTCCCACATTTAGTGCATGGACAACACATAAAACCATTCTGCTTGTTTGCCTCAGCCGCATTTAGAAACTCATGCACGCCCTTAATGTACTCGGAGGTGTGTCTGTCACCGTACATCCATTGCCGGTTCATCTGCATGCATTATATATAATTAAGTGTGTCAAAAACCATTACAGAACATCATAAATAGATAATTAAGTGACCAAATTAATAAAAGTTCATCATGACATTCAAACCAAAGTACATACATATATAGTTCTCATCTAACAACATATAGCTCTCCATACACATCGAAACTATGTAAAACATTTCAATGCGAAAACAAATGCAATCATAATCGCAACCAAGGTAACAATTGATCCAACGGCATAATGATACCAAGCCTCGGTACGAATGGCATATTTTCTAATCTTTCTAATCTTCAACCGCATTGCATCCATCTTGATCTTGTGATCATCGACGACATCCGCAACATGAAACTCCAATATCATCTTCTCGTCCTCAATTTTTTTTATTTTTTCCTTCAAGAATTTGTTTTCTTCTTCAACTAAATTTAACCTCTCGACAATAGGGTCCATCTTGATCTTGTGATCATTGATGACTTCCGCAACATGCAACTCCAATTCCATCTTCTCCTCCTCCATTTTTTCCAATTTTTTCTTTAAGGAAATGTTTTCCTCTTCAACTAAATTTAACCTCTCCACAAGAGGGTCGGTTGGAATTTCCGGTTCAACTACCTCCTAGACATAATAAAACATCTATGCATGTCAGGTTGGTCGGCATAACTATCATAAACACTAAAACAAATAGTTATAAATTAAAGATAATATACCACATCCGAATCGTAGACAGGACGAGGGCCCACGTGGGCGGATATCAAAACCATCGCACTATATAATAATAAGCAATAATAAACGTAAGAAAATTAGACAAATATCTATCTAAAGCAATAATAACAAGCAATAATAAAAGTAAGAAAAGCATGGACATAACAAGAGGCTCACCACGGTGGTGCCGGTGACGAGATCGGCGGGGGCGATCGACGGCGGCGAAAACGGGGACGGGACGTGACGGACCGCTAAACCTAGACAAATCTCGGAGAAAATAGAGCTTCGAGAGGAGAAAAGTTTAACTAGTGTGGCTCGGGCATTCCATCGAACACGTTATGTGCATAGGAGGTGAGCTAGAGCACCACTAACCCCTCTCCCCTCGGCCAGAAAAAAAAAACAAAGCAGTGTGCTCTGCTCTTGAGCGAGGGGGTATATATAGGCACCTCATTAGTCCCGGTTGGTGCTACAAACCGGGGCTAAAGGGGTGCCTTTAGTCCCGGTTCATGCCACCAAACGGGACCAATGGTGGTGGGCCAGGAGCAAGACCCATTGGTCCCGGTTCGTCGCACCAACCGGGACCAAAAGGTCCTGACGAACAGGGACCAATGGCCCATGTGGCCCGGCCGGCCCCCTGGGCTCACGAACTGGGTCCAGTGCCCCCATTGGACCCGGTTCTAGATTGAACCGGGGCTAATGGGCTGGACAGGCCTAGACCAAAGCCCTGTTTTCTACTAGTGATAAGTCATGAAGAAAGCAATAGCAGAAAAACTAAACGATCATAGAGCTAAGCTAACGGATGGGTCTTGTCCATCACATCATTCTCCTAACGAATTGATCCCGTTGATCAAATGAAAACACATGTCTATGGTTAGGAAACATAACCATCTTTGATTGACGAACTAGTGTAGTAGAGGCATACTAGGGACACTCTGTTTAGTCTATGTATTCACACATGTATCAAGTTTCTGGTTAATACAATTCTAGCATGAATAAAAGACATATATCATGATATACAAGGAAATATAAATAACAACTTTATTATTGCCTCTAGGGCATATTTCCTTCGAGACGGCGCGTTGATGACGATGCCGCCGCCGTGGATGCGCCGCCCGAGTGGCGTCTCCAGGGGCTCCGGCTTGACGGGACCGAGCGCGGGCGAGCCGGAGGAGCGAGAGCGGTCACCAGACGAGGAGGAAGATGTTGGCTCCATGCGCCTCGGTGTCCACGAGCTACCACGCTGGCGGGAGAAGGTGGGGGGCGACGGGTAGTCTAGCCGCGGTGTGTTACCGCCCTCGATGTACTCGAGGACGGCCCCCTGTGTACGTGTGGCGGAAGCTAACGGGACGCACGTCGCTGCTCCTTTACTGCGCCGGCTGTGAGGAGTCAATGGTAGACTGACCGGCGCGGCAGCGTGGCAGTTTTGGCATTGATTCCTTGCGGGAAACCGAGACGATGAGGATGACGAAGCGCCGATTCACTGACTCGCCGGGCCCGCTGGATTTCACGTCAAAGAAGTTTACCCCGGCGCCACCGGGCGCCCCCAGCGCGCCGGGTTAGGCCTGGGTCCGCCGGAGCCAAATTCGGTCCGAGCCGGCGAAAATTGGGCTTTTGGGGGCGCGACTGGGCTGATTTTTCGGCGCCGGTGATAAAAAATGCCCTGGGGGGATTGTTGGGGGCGCGGCTGGAGATGCTCTTTTCCACTTTGGATTCAGTTAACCCGACACATGGACGGGGTTTATTTCGTTGGAATCTCATGACATATGTGTCATTCACAGTTGACTCTATGTATCGTGCCATCATGCACTCAGAGATTCGAGAGGATAATAATAATACAATATGGAGGTCGAAGATACCATTAAAAAACAAGATTTTCATGTGGTATCTTCGTAGGGGAGTTGTACTAACTAAAGACAATCTCACCCATTTGTCGGGGGAAACTGTCCACCACGAGCACCTATGGGACCGGAGCCCCTTGTTCGTGCGGTAAGGGAGCGGAGGGAGCATGAAGAGCAGATCGTGGTGAGCACGCGGGCAGTTTACCCAGGTTCGGGCCGCGATGGACGCGTAAAACCCTACGCCTGCTTAGTTTGTTATTGAGTGTTGGAGCTCGGGAGCTTGAAGAACTAGCTACACCGCGCGAATGAGTGATCTAGGTTCCCTACCTCCTCCACGTTGTGCATGGGCCTCCTTTTATAGCTCAAGGGGTTACCGACAGGTGTCAACGTAGGAGAAAGGGTAAAAACATAATAGAGGTGGTAGTTGTAACAGTGCGGGAATAGTGGAGCTACAGTGGATGAACAGTGGTCATCACCTACTTTGACAGTGGGGGACAAGAGCATTTAATGCCCGTCGCCGTCGACCCCAAAAGCGCCCGCCCTTGCGTCTCCGTTTGCCACGGCGATGGCTTTACCACCGTGGAGTGTCACCGTGTCCCCCAGGCTGCACAGCCACACGCCACGCGTCCCTGGAGTGACCCCAGGGCGACGCGTGGTTCGATGAGCTGGAGCGCGAGCACACAGCGCAACTCTCCCCGGCAAGCACCTTGCCGGGGTCTTGACCTTGCCGGGCCCGGGAGCTTGCCGGGCTCTGAAGCTTGTCGCCCCCCGGGCCCTGCTGGGGCGCATGTTGCGCCGAGGCATGTCTTCGGTAATGTAATCTTCTGGCCTTCCTGGCAAGCTCCTCTTGCCAGGGTCTTGTGCTAGTGAGGTAATCTTGAGCCTGGGACGGCCTTCCCGGCAAGCTCCACTTGCCGGGGTCTCGATCTTCTGTCTTGTATACTTTGTTTTTGAATGGTTTTATATGGAGCAGGAAGGTCTCCGGCAAGCACGTGGTAGGCCCTGCCGCGGGAAGCTGCTACTGCCCGTGCACAAGTTGGGGTACTGAGGTACCCCTACCTTAGTACACCGACAGGAGCCCCCGGGCCTGGGCCACACACGGTGCCGAGCGCTGTTGGGCCAGGCCCAAAACAGTGCACGGGCACGCGCGGCCCACGGCGCGCCGAATCCACTTCCGCATCCGCCGCGTCCCTCCGCAACGGCACGCGTCGATTGCGGCGTCGTGGGATGGGACGTGGCCACGTTATTTTAATGGAAAGAGCGAAACGCCACCCACTTCCCCATAAAAGCAGAGGAAGCAGGAGCGGTTCCCCTCCTACGCCTTCATTGCTTCTTCTTCCATCTCCAGATTTCCCCCTTTGCGCTCCGCCTCCACACCTCCTCCGCCGTCTTCCGCATCCGCGGCGCCGCCGGACCCTTCGTCCCCCCCCCTTTCCCTCGCCGCCTCCGCCATGGCCCCGAAGACCGAGAAGGCGAAGGCGGAGAAGACTAAGAAGGAGAAATCCGAGCAGGCGGCGAGGCTTACTCTGCTGCGGAAGCGGAACGTCGTCTTCGCGCCAAGGCTCAGCGCGCGGGAGCTCTGGAACAAGTATAACTTGTTCTGGGCCAAGGAGACCAAGGCGCACCCTCGGACCAGAGCCTATCCCGCCGCCGCCAAGGACAATTACCCCGGCGGGTACTTATTCTTCGCAGCTTTCTTCCATTGCGGCCTTTGTCCTCCTTTTTCCGACTTTTTCTGCGATAACATGCACACCTACGGCCTCCATCTTCTAGACTTCACCCCCAACGCCATCCTCACGATGGCGGTTTTCGCACATCTATGCGAAAACTATATTGGGATATATCCAAATGTAGCGCTGTTTAGGCACTTCTTCACCCCTAGAGCAGAGGCCGGCGCTCCCCTCTCCGGAGGAATCTCTTGGGTCTTTCGCCTGAACAAGAAAGAGTCCTACTTGCCGGGGGAGCTCCGCGGCAAGTGGGAGGAGTGGCGCGCGGACTGGTGCTGGATAGTTGAGGATGAGCCGCAACCTTTTACTGCGCCGCGCACCACAGCCATCGTGCGCGACAGGGACTGGAGTGAGTTGGACTCGGACGACATCAAGCTCAACGTCGCCCTCATCAGAATTCTTCGTCTCCGGGTAGCAAAGTTGTCCGTCGGAGAAGTAGGCACAGATTTCCTCCGCCGCCGCATTGCCCCTCTACAGGATAGGAAGAGGCCAGCATGGGAGTACGGCAACGCGGCGGACATAATGAGGCTGCGCCCAGGGCTAAACTTCAACTTCACGGCGCTGGAGCTGAAGGGGATGGTCCGGGAACTCTTTAAGCACGACCCGGCCCACCCAGAGTGGTTCAGAGCTCCCCGGGGAGTGGTGCCCCTCTGCAACAGCACGGCCCGGGATCCTCTTCGCGCCATGGTGCCCGCATGCGACTCGCATGGTGTGGACCGCACATGGATACCGCCCAAGGCATCAGACATCATGAGCTTCTTCGACAACCTGGTGGAGGTGCCGAAGAACAAGGATGAGATCAAGGGGCTCACCCGGGACACCACCGACCAGGAGATTGCTTATATAGCTTCTCGGGTTGAAGAGGCCGCTACAGCCGCAGCGGCAGGAGAGTTTGGCTTTACAGTCGAGGAGGCAGAGGCTGCGGATGCGTCCTGCCAAGCAGAGGAGGCGGAGATCCGCAGGGTGCTGCAGCTTCCTCCCGACGAGCCTGCCGGGGTCCCTTCCTTGAGGCACTCCGGGATCCCCAGAATCGTGACCGAGGCCGCGGCGAGAGGCGGCGCTGCCGGAGGAAACAGAGGCGCCGCAGGGAGCGGAGGCGCTGGAGGGGGCGGAGGCGCCGGAGGGAGAGCGGCCGCAGTGCAGGGCGCTGGGCCCAGCAAGCCAGCCGAGGAGGAGGAGGAGGAGGAGGACGTCGGGGCCAACGAGGACTCCGACGGGTCTCTGGGGCTCTATGCCGACGACCTCTCCTCGTCATCGGAGACCTCCCTGCCTCAGGCAAGTCCCAGGCGATCTCCGCTGAAACGTCTCCGCAAGGCGACGACGGGGACGAGGGCGCAGGCGCCCCGACAACAACCAACTCGCCGGGCGGCGCGAGCTACCCGGGGGAGCCAAGCTGCGACGGGGGCGCCCGGCGCACCAACCACGGCGGGGGCGACCCGCACACAGGCCACGGTGGGGGCGACCCGCACACAGGCCACGGCGGAGGCGCCCCGCACGTCAGCGCCAAGCGGAAGAGGGTCTTCACAGAGCGGAGCGGCTGCTCCGCCCGCTCCCCGGGCCTCGGCGTCCACAGGGGCGGGGTCTTCGCAGCCCCCAGCCCCGGGGACCGCCAAGCGCCCGAGGGAGACTTCGCCTCCTGCTCCTCGCGCGGACGCGCCTCAGGTGGCGTTCGACTTCTCTGCTCTGAGCGACGACGACGGCGACGAGGAACAGGAGTAAGAACTTAAAGTTTTTGCATCTTCCTTAGCTTTGTCTTGATTCTTCTTTTGTTGATTCTGATCTTGCTTCTTGCTTTTGATTTCAGGACCCTGGCCCAGCGAGCGGCGAAGAAGGCCAAGGTTCCCGTCGTCGAGGTCGAGGATGACTCGCCCGTCGCGGCGACAGGGGACGCCCCGGCGGCGAGCTTGCCGGACCCGAGCGCTGCTCCGAGGAGCAGCCCCCAGCGCAGCCCCCAGCGTAAGTCTGGGCTCGATCTTTCCATTTGTCGGGCGCGCTTGGGGATTTTGTCTTGTGCTAATATCTTGATGCTTTTGTCTTGTCTTGATTGTCTTGTGCAGAGGTGGAGCCGCAACCACAGGAGCATCCGGAGGTCGCTCCCGAGGAGCCGCAGGCCCAGCCGTCCCCGCCAAGGGCGAGCTCTCCGGCGAGGGAGAGCACTCCGCCAAGGGTGGCTACTCCGCCAAGGGCGAGTACCCCGCCAAGGGCGAGCAGCCCGGCGAGGGCGGCCACCCCGCCAAGGCAGAGATCCCCGGCGAGGGAGCCCGCCGTCGACGACGTCCGTCAAGGTAAGTTCTGTAATTTTGTCTTCTCGGATTCGTCTCTTTTTGGATATTTGCTTGAACTTCTTCTTCTTTTTCTTCTTCTTCTAGATCCTCCTCCCCCCCGAGCAGATGGAGACGGAAACCATCGTCGTGGAGGAGGACGCGCAGGGCGACGGCGGCAACGCCCCTGTCGTTGAGGACACGGCGGGAGCCACCGAGCCGGCTGCGGAGGAGACTGCTCCGGCCGCGGACGCGGCGGCCGGGGGGGGGGGGGGACGGCGACCGCACTGCCGGCCCGGAGGCGGCAGGAGCATCGAGTGCTGCGCCGGCCGCCGGCCCCTCCACCGAGAAGGAGCAGTCCGCCTACTATCTTGAGGCTCCCAACGGCGTCTTCATCCAAGTGCCGTGGGGATCCTCGTCACGAGCCCCCGCGGAGGGAGAGGCCTTTGATGGAGAGGTTCTCGCCTCCGCGGGACTGAAGATCGTCGAGGCGCCCGGCGGAAGCGATGGGCCCGAGGAGGAGAAGCTGCTTCGTCAGCTCCTGGCCCTTTACCGGGCCAGGCAGGCGAAGCTCGCGTCTCGGGAGGCCCTTGCCGCCAAGGCCGCCGCTGACATGGAGAAGCGCGCGGCAGAGCTCCGCGCCGCCAACCAGGCGGCCCTCCGCGACGTGGCGGAGGAGCGCGAGAGGCTCGCTGGGGAGTACCAGGAATGGCTCTTGGAGAAGGCCGAAGCCGAGGAGCAGCAGCGACTCGCCGGAGAAGAACTGTCCCGGCGAGAAGGAGAGCTCACCCAACGGAAGGTCAACCTCGACTCTCACGAGTAAGACCTCACCGCCCGGGAGCAGGCCCTTGGCGGAGAGCTTAAGGAGGCGAAGGCCGCCGCGGACGCCGCGGAGACCGCCAAGAAGGAGCTCGAGGCCAAGGTCGCGCAGCTGGAGGAGTACTTGAAGGCGAGCTCGGAGAGGGTCACCGCGCTCAACATAGAGCGCGAGAAGGACGCGCACACCAACTCTGAACTCCAGGTGCGCCTCTCCAAGCAAGGCGACGAGCTGAAGGCCGCCAAGGATTCCATTGCAGATCTGGAGCTGAAGGTTTCCACGCTGAAGGACTCGCTCGATGCCGTCCGGGACCGGGAAACCAAGCTGAAAGAAGAGCTCCGCAAGGAGCGAGGCTTGGTGGAGAGCGCCACCACTGCGGCTGAGAACTTCCGCCGGACCGTCGAGGTATGGACCGACGACTTGGTGGCCTCTGCATCCAACATTGATCAGGAGCTGCTGGCGCTGAAGGTCGAGCATCTTATTTACTCTCCGGATCAAAACCTCCCTCACAGCGCCAAGCTCAGCCTCTTCTTCAGAGGGATCGCGCCAGCGCTTGCAAATCTTCGGAAAAAGCTCCCCGCGCAACTAGCCGAGGAGTCGCGCCAGCTATGCGCGGGAACTTTGGAGCGCGTCTTGACGAAGATAGTATACCGCAATCCCGGTATAAACCTCGCCAACGTTCTCCGCAGCTTGCCGGCCGACGCGGATATGGAGGCGCTGAAGACGCAGGTCGCCCACATTATCGCCAAAGTGAACAAAATCTCCAGGATCGAGGGCGACCGCGTAGACTAGGCCTCCTTTTCTTTTATCTCTTTTGTTGCTGCATAGTATGCCATGAACTTATTAGTCATTGCGACAAGTTATCCCTTGTAAGATATTTATCTTATTTGATCAATTGATGCAGTGTTATCTCCCTTGTTTTAGTCCTCTACTTTGTATGCTTTTCACCCTGCGCTTCCAGGGAGCTTGCCGGCAAGGGGCCCTTGCCGCGAGCGCTGAGTACTGGACTCCGAGAAGCCTGCTGGCTAAGGCCTTACCGGCAAGCAACCTTGCCGCGGCTAGTCGCAACGCACTTAGCTTGCTGAGCGAACTCGAAAACGAAGTAAGGGCGCGACACTTGTCGCAGCTCACTTAAATCGTTGAGCGTACTCGAAAACAAGATAAGGGTGCGGCTAGATGCGGGTAGGTTCTTCTGCGCACAGGTTTTCCATACAAAGTGTGGTTGTTCAAGGAAGACAACTAAAAACTTAAAAATTTGAACTGGTCAAATTCTAATAACTTAGCTTTTATATATTGCTTGCTTCCCGGTAAGGCTTCTCTTTCTTGAACAGCACTTGGTTCATCTTCCATCTCCT
>LR738713.1:591309686-591358590 GCA_902687465.1 Secale cereale
CCCCCCCCCCCCCGGCAAACTTGTGCGCGAGGAACATTCCTTCTGTTTAAGAGGCAAGGAAAAAGAAGAGGGAAACAAGTATATGGCCTTTCGGCTTACTAATGCTTACCGGATACGTGTGTTGCACAAGAAATGCCAAATAACACATGCAAATAGCCGAGAAAAGCATGGAAAAGGCAAATAGCGCAAAACATGAAAGCTTTACTGATGCACGGGGTCTTCGCCCGGCTTTGTACAAAGGGTTACATGCAACAGCGGCAAAGCTTGTACAAAAGGTGGTTGCCGGAGCGGATCACGGCAACCGCGCCTTATGGGTGAAACTTGCGAAGATGCTTTATGTTCCAGGAGTTGCTCACCGGTAAGCCTTCTTCGGTCTCGAGGCGGACAGCGCCGGGCCTTGTGACTTGTCTCACCCGATAAGGGCCTTCCCACTTCGGCGTCAACTTGTTGGAATTCTTGGCGGACTGAACACGCCGAAGAACAAGGTCGCCTTCCTCGAGACTCCTGGCCTTAACCTTGCGGCTATGATAGCGGCACAAGGCTTGCTGGTATCGAGCAGCTCGTACAGCAGCCTGGAGACGTTCCTCCTCGAGGAGCAATGCATCATCTTGTCGCAGTTGCTCTTGCTCGAGCTCATCATAAGCGAGCACTCGAGGAGATCCGTATACGAGTTCCGTGGGGAGAACTGCCTCTGCTCCATAGACTAGAGCAAAGGGTGTCTGTCCGGTGGCTCGACTTGGTGTCGTTCTGATTGATCAAAGAGCCGCCGGTAGCTCCTCTATCCAGTTTCTTCCGCACTTACGCAGCCTGTCAAAGGTCCTTCTCTTGAGTCCACGCAGCACTTCAGCATTGGCCCTCTCCGCTTGACCATTGCTCCTCGGGTGAGCAACAGAAGCGAAACAGAGCTTGGCGCCAAGGTCTTGGACGTACTGCATGAAGGTGCGACTAGTAAATTGTGTACCGTTGTCGGTGATGATCCTGTTAGGGATTCCGAAACGGCAAACAATCGACCTGAAGAACCTGACCGCTGACTGTGCTGTCACCTTCCTCACTGGTTCCACTTCTGGCCACTTTGTGAACTTGTCGATTGCGACGTACAAGTACTCAAAGCCCCCGACAGCACGAGGGAAAGGGCCGAGAATATCGAGCCCCCAGACCGAGAAGGGCCAGGACAAAGGGATTGTTTGGAGAGCTTGAGCTGGCTGATGAATTTGCTTTGCATGGAACTGGCACGCTTCACACTTGGTTACTAGTGCAGCTGCATCTTGGAGGGCTTCTTGCCAAAAGAACCCTTGCCGGAAAGCTTTCCCGGCAAGCGCCCTTGTGCCAATATGGTGGCCGCATATGCCTCCGTGTATTTCTGCCAACAGCTTCTGTCCATCTTCCCTGGAGATGCACTTCAACCTGACACTATTGAGTCTTCTTCTGTATAGCTCGTTATCCACGAACTGGTACATACTTGAATGCCTGGTTATCTTCTCTATCTCTTGAGGGTCGTCGGGAAGTTCTCCAGTTTGCAGAAAACGGACGATCTGCTGCGCCCATGCCGGAGCCCGAGGCTCGGCGGCAAGGACTAAAGGCATGAGGGCCGCTGCGGGAACCTCAGCTTCTACGGCAAGAACCTCTGGTTCTACCGGAGCGGATGGTCCCCCGGCAAGCTCGCCGGGGCGAGGCTTGTCGGGAACGCTTGCTTCAACTGTACAGATCCGAGGATCTGCAGGAGCAATCTGTTCCTCAGCGTTCTGACCATTGATCTTGGGGACCTTGACGGCGGCCTCGGGGAGATCCGCCGGCAAGTAATCGCCGGAGACCAACTTTCTCTTCTTGGACTGCCCAATTGATGGTGTAACGGATGGTTGAGTTAGTTTGAGCAAGAAGGTCCCTGGTTCCACAGGTAACTTCATCGCAGCGCACTTTGAAAGGCCATCTGCAATGTCATTCTGAGCTCTCGGGACGTGCTCCATTTGCAGACCTTCAAAGTGCTCTTCAAGCTTTCTCACTTCGTCTACATAAGCTTCCATCAAAGGGCTCTGGTAACTCTTGTTAACTTGTCGGACCACTAACTGAGAATCTCCCCGCACAATCAGCTTCCTGATCCCAAGTTCGGCCGCAATCCTGAGGCCGGCAAGCAAGCCTTCATACTCAGCAGTGTTGTTTGTCGCTTGCTCCCTGGGAAAGTGCATCTGGATAACATACTTGAGGTGCTCTCCGGTGGGCGCGATGAGTACCACGCCGGCACCGGCGCCTTGCAGCGAGAAGGCACCATCAAAGTACATCAACCATTCACTTGTCGCTTCCTGTACGGGTACACTTGTCTCCGGAACTTCTTCATCGGGCGTCGGGGTCCATTCAGCTATAAATTCTGCCAAAGCTCGGCTCTGTATGGTTGAAGTACTTTCAAACTTGAGTCCAAAGCTCGACAGTTCCAGTGCCCACTCAACGATCCTGCCTATTGCTTCCGGGTTGTGCAATATCCTCTTCAGCGGAAAGCGAGTGACCACTGTTATCTCATGTGCCTGGAAGTAATGGCGCAGCTTTCTCGAGGCCATGAGGAGGCCGAAAAGCAACTTCTGCACTCCGGAGTATCTTGATCTAGCCCCCTGCAAGAGGGAACTTACAAAATACACCGGGCGCTGCACCATCTTTCTTCGCACTTCTCCTTGATCCTGCTCAGAGTTTTCCTTGTCGGGGCCAGAGCTTGTCGGAGGAGCCTCCTGCTTGTCACTGGATTCGCTTGCCGGTGGTGCTGATTCCTCGTCGGCCTCTCTCTCCGCTACTAACGCAGCACTAACCACCTGGTTGGTTGCCGCTAGGTACAGCAGCAACTTTTCCTGTGGTCTAGGTGCGACAAGTTTTGGAGTAGAGGATAGGTACCGTTTCAAGTCTTGCAGCGCTGCCTCCGCTTCTGGAGTCCATTTCATTGGACCTGCCTTCTTCAAGATCTTAAAGAAGGGCAGGGCGCGTTCTGCAGACTTCGAAATGAACCTACTGAGGGCAGCCACACAACCTGCAAGCCTCCTGACATCCTTGACGTGTTTTGGGGCCTCGATTTGCTCGATGGCTTTTATCTTGTCGGGGTTAGCTTCAATCCCCCTCTGTGACACAAAGAACCCGAGAAGCTTGCCGGAGGGGACTCCAAAGACGCACTTCTCGGGGTTCAACTTAAGCTGGATCTTGCGCAGATTCTCAAACGTCTCTTCCAAATCTTGAATCAGTGTATCCTTGCTCTTGCTCTTCACCACGATGTCATCCATGTAAGCCTCTACATTTCTGTGGATCTGTGGTTCAAAAGCTGTGTATACTACCCTTGCAAAGGTTGAGCCTGCATTCTTCAGTCCAAAAGGCATGCGAATAAAGCAATAGGTGCCACATGGAGTGATAAATGCAGTCTTCTCTTCATCTTCCTTGGCCATGAAAATCTGGTGGTAGCCTGAATATGCATCAAGGAAAGAGAGCAGCTCACATCCGGCAGTGGAGTCAACAATCTGGTCAATGCACGGCAAGGGAAATGGATCCTTGGGACATGCTTTATTCACGTCAGTGAAGTCTATACACAGTCTCCACTTCCCATTGGCTTTGCGCACGACGACTGGGTTTGCCAACCACGTCGGATGGATCACGCCTCTAACTAGGCCCGTTGCTTCTAGTTTCTTGATTTCTTCGGCAATGAATTCTTGGCACTCCACGGCTTGCTTTCTGACCTTTTGCTTGACGGGCCGCGCATGAGGACGAACAGCAAGCTTGTGCTCAATCACCCTCCTGGGAACACCGGGGATGTCAGATGGTTGCCAAGCAAACACATCGACATTCGCCCGCAGGAAGGCAACGAGCGCGCTTTCCTATTTGCTGTCAAGTGTGGCACTGATGGTGAAGGTACCACCAGTGCCGTCCTCCTTGGCGGACACCTTCTTGGTTGCCGGAGGAGCGGCCATCCCCTTCTTACACTTGCCGGTGGAGCTCGATGGAACGTCCTCGACGGCAGCGCAGCACTCCGAAGAGGTGCGGTTGCCGGAGTGGGCCCCAGAGCACTTGCCGGACTTGGTCTTCGTCTTCTTCCCCCCGGGAGCTTCAGCGGCAAGTGTGTCCTTCTCTGCTGCGGCTGCTGCGTCCCGGTAGATCTTGTCGGCGCAGACAAGCGCATCTTTCTTGTCGCCATGGACAGTGATGACGCTTATCGGCCCCGGCATCTTGAGTACGTTGTAGGCGTAGTGGGAAGCTGCCATGAACTTGGCGAGGGCGGGACGGCCGAGTATTCCATTATATGGTAATGGAATATCGGCGACGTCGAATGTGATGCGCTCAGTTCTGAAGTTGAGCTCCCCGCCAAAGGTCACCGGCAAAGTGATCTTCCCCTTGGGCTTGCTCCTTCCCGGGTTTATTCCTTGGAACGACCCGGTCTCTTCGAGCTCGCCATCTGGGATTTGGAGTTTCTTGATCATAGCAGAGGGGATCAAGTTCAGCCCGGCCCCGCCGTCAACCAACATTTTGGTGACCTTGAGGTTGCGGATGGTGGGTGAGACCAGCATCGGCAAGCACCCGACCGCAGTGGTGCGGTCAGGGTGATCCTCAAAGTCAAAAATGATGGGCGTGCTGGACCATTTGAGGAGCCTGCGCGACTCCACGGGCGGCTCTGCTGCATTCACTTCCCGCACCCACTGCTTGAGTTGGCGGTGGGAAGTGTGCAGAGAGGCGCCGCCGTCGACGCACAGGACCTCCGTGGCCTTCTGGAACTCCTGCTCGCTGTTATCTTCATCCTCCATGTCATCGTCGTCGTCTTCTTCGTCCTTGTCGCGGCCCCGGGGAGGTCGGTCACCTTGCCGCTGCTTGGCCTTGCCGCGGCGTCCTCCCCGGCCGTTGAACGGCCGCTTCTTGCTGGGCTCTCCTCCGCCACCTTGGGCCTTCTCCTTGTCGCGCCGCTCGTACTCAGCTTTCTGCTGCTCGACGAGGTACTCGACGCGTTTGCAGTTGGAGAGGTCGTGGCCCTTAGTGCGGTGGATCTTGCAGTATTGCTTGTCGGAGCCGTCCTGCTTGTCGGCTGCCGCTACAGGGGCAGGCTCCTTGCCGGAGCCGCCAGCCTGTGTTTGCTTGGCGGGAGCCTCCTTGCCGGACTTCTCGACGGCAAGCACTTCCTTCTTGTTCTTCCTTCTGTTGTTCCGCCGCCGGCTCTTCTTTGCCGGGGCGGCGTCGTCGCTGTCGCTTCCCCCTGCGCCAGCATCCTCCCCGGGGAGTCTCCTCCCCTCTTCTGCGCGTGCGCATTTATCAGCTAGAGCGTAGAGCTCGCTGACATCCCGTATCTTGGTCATGGCCATCTCCTCACGCATGCGGCGGTTACGCACGTTCTGATGAAACGCGCTGATAACCGCGGCAGGGTGGACGTCGGGGATGTTGTGCTGCACACGACTGAAGCGTTGGATGTACTTGCGCAGGGGTTCTCCTTCCTTCTGGGCCAGAATGTGGAGATCGCTCTCCTGGCCGTGGGGTTTGTGGCCGCCCGTGAAGGCGCCAACAAACTGATGGCAAAGATCTGCCCAAGAAGAAATGGAGCCTTCCGGCAAGTGCATAAGCCAAGAACGAACGTTCGACTTAAGCACGAGCGGGAAGTAGTTCGCCAATATCTTCTCGTCGCGCCCCCCGGCAGCCTGCACTGCGATTGTGTAAATGCTGAGGAATTCCGAGGGGTGCGTCTTGCCGTCGTACTTCTCCGGTACGTCGGGCTTGAAGTTCTTCATGCTGGGCCACTAGACGCGCCGCAGCTCACGGGTGAACGCAGGGCAACCTGCCGCGTACGGCAAGTCGCCTGGTTCACCGGGCGCGTGCGTGTCAACAGCGGCTCCAGCTCGCTGATCTGATTGTCGCCGAGCTTCTCTGCGGCGCTCGATCGTCGTTCGAGCATCTTCTTGTCGCCGGTCGTCAAGGACCTGGCGCTGGTCCCGACGAGCCCGCGGATCCGACGACGCCGTGGAGTCGTCGTCGACGTTGATCCGGCGGGGCGGCGTCTTCTGCTTCCGCGGCGGGGAGTGCACGGTGGTTGCACCCCCGGCGGTCTTGTCGCCGTCGGCCTTCGCCTTCTCGACCTGCCGCGGCCGCGAGGTCGCCGGCTGCTGCGGAGAGTCGTTGTTGGCGAAGGCGATCAGGCTCTGGATGGTGGCCCTCCAGTCCTCGGCCTTGTCTGCCGCTGGAGGGAAGTCGAGGAGCAGTTGCGCCCTTGCGAGCGCTTCTGCTGGAGAGGAGGGGAGCGGGGGCGAGCGGTGCGAGGAGCGGGATATGCTCTGGGTTAGAAGGAGCAGGGTCCCGCCCCGGCGACCGCGCCTTGCTCGTGCCAGGACGATGGCCCGGAGCGTCCCGCGAGCCTCCGGTTTGCCCTTGGCCCAGCAAGCGGATGCCACCTCCTGTGGCATGGCGCTGCTGGGTTGTCGTTTGCTGAGATGGACGTGGCGCGTCCACGGAGACTGAGGCTCGGTCGTCCGTCTTGTCCTTGGATTTGGTGGCGCCGCGAGTTTCCTCGCCGGCGACCACCCTTCCGACGGCGTCTCCTCCGCCCACCGATGGCTCTGGTGGTGGCGGATGAGACGCAGACGGGCCTGCGACCTCCGAAACCTTCTTCTTCGGGGCCATGTCGCAGTTGTTGATGAAGCTGACGAATTTGGAGAGGTTGATGAAGAATGCGCCCGCGTGAACGCCGGATCAGGTTCGCACAACCTCGACGCCCCCTACCTGGCGCGCCAAAGATGTCGGGGGAAACTATCCACCACGAGCACCTATGGGACCGGAGCCCCTTGTTCGTGCGGTAAGGGAGCGGAGGGAGCACGAAGAGCAGATCGTGGTGAGCACGCGGGCAGTTTACCCAGGTTCGGGCCGCGATGGACGCGTAAAACCCTACTCCTGCTTAGTTTGTTATTGAGTGTTGGAGCTCGGGAGCTTGAAGAACTAGCTACACCGCGCGAATGAGTGATCTAGGTTCCCTACCTCCTCCACGTTGTGCATGGGCCTCCTTTTATAGCTCAAGGGGTCACCGACAGGTGTCAACGTAGGAGAAAGGGTAAAAACGTAATAGAGGTGGTAGTTGTAACAGTGCGGGAATAGTGGAGCTACAGTGGATGAACCGTGGTCATCACCTACTTTGACAGTGGGGGACAAGAGCATTTAATGCCCGTCGCCGTCGACCCCAAAAGCGCCCGCCCTTGCGTCTCCGTTTGCCACGGCGATGGCTTTACCACCGTAGAGTGCCACCGTGTCCCCCAGGCTGCACAGCCATCCGCCACGCGTCCCTGGAGTGACCCCAGGGCGACGCGTGGTTCGATGAGCTGGAGCGCGGGCACACAGCGCAACTCTCCCCGGCAAGCACCTTGCCGGGGTCTTGACCTTGCCGGGCCCGGGAGCTTGCCGGGCTCTGAAGCTTGTCGCCCCCCGGGCCCTGCTGGGGCGCATGTTGCGCCGAGGCATGTCTTCGGTAATGTAATCTTCTGGCCTTCCTGTCAAGCTCCTCTTGCCAGGGTCTTGTGCTAGTGAGGTAATCTTGAGCCTGGGACGGCCTTCCCGGCAAGCTCCACTTGCCGGGGTCTCGATCTTCTGTCTTGTATACTTTGTTTTTGAATGGTTTTATATGGAGCAGGAAGGTCTCTGGCAAGCACGTGGTAGGCCCTGCCGCGGGAAGCTGCTACTGCCCGTGCACAAGTTGGGGTACTGAGGTACCCCTACCTTAGTACACCGACACCATTTCAAATGTCATGAAATTAGAAGTGTAGTTTTTGTACTCATGATGAGACAATTAAACACATTTTCTTCCAATGAAAGTTTGTTTGTTCTACATGGTCAGTCACCCATATAGTGCCCAATATGTATCCTTTCGTAATATATATGGTCACTGCCTTGAAGGCATACCAAATAGGTTTTGGACGCTATGGGTGGGAGCATTGCCTTATTATGGTCACTTTGACTATGTAGAAATAACATTGTTTCCAATCGTGAAACCTTTACTCCTTTCCAGGTTATTTTTCGTTGTATGCAAAGGCTTTGCATGTGGTCAGAGTATCAACCGTTGTTTAACGTGTTGTGTATGCGGTTGGAGCGGATGGCCAGGGAGATTTTTACCAAACAGGGATGGTAGCATAATCTCCGGCTCGGTCCAACTCCTCATTCGACATAAGCATAGTTTCGGTTTCATAGAACTTTACTGTTGCCAATATGTTGTTGTGTTTATTTATTTATTTTCGTGAAATTTGTTTCTGTTGGCTATGTGCATCATAATTATGTTGAGCCTAGGTCTTGCTCAATATGACAGCATCACAGCATCCACTTGATGCTATATTTTAAGCTAATAAAAAAACCTTTTATCGAAAAACATGCTGGCAAGTGTTGAAAAAGTCATTTCATTGCACTTGTAGATCCATGCTTCATGCCAAAGCCTACCGGTTTGTGGAGCATATTTAACTCCGAGTTGCCCAAGCAACTGTGGCCACGATCACTGTTGTACCCCAGTTTCCATTCTGTGATTTTGGGAACACCTAAACATCTATCATCTTGTTTCCTATTTCAAAATGTACAATGCGGCTGCTTATAAATTACTAAAAAAGTAAAAAAAAATAGAGTGAAGTGCTAGTTCAGTCTCATACATCAACTTTAAAATCTCAGAGTCTGATACATGGTCTTGCAATTACCATACATAACTCTTCATTGCGTTTAACATGAACTCATTGCATTAACTTCTCGCTAGCTTAGCTCCTGATCTAGTCCATACGATTATCAGCAAAGGCCGGCAAAACCCTTGTAATAAGATTACCGAGAAAATGAAAGGGAAGGGCGGCCCAGCAAAGGGCGCTACCATGTTCCTCCTCGTCCTCGTCCTCCTCCTTTGGGGCTGCCGCATCCTTCTTGCCTTCTCCACTGGCCATGGGGCATGTGAACGGCAACTCAAGCAGGTTCATGAAATGTGTGAAACCCTGCCCTTCGTTTGCCTGGCTCTTCTTTCCACACAGGAAGTTGCCATCAAGAGGGTGCAAAATCTGAAAGCTCTCGGGGCAAAATGCACACGCGGTCTTCAAGTGACTTTTGCGCGACGACTTCTCTGTGAATAGAGAACAAAAGACAAAAGAAAGAAAAAGACACAAGTTAGGACTAGTGGTCATCGTGGTAAATCTGAACGGAACCCATATGGCGGTTCAGGTGTGGTCGCTTACCAATGATGGCGCATGTTTCGACGGCCGGTGCGCCAGAGTGGTGGTGGGTGTAGCGCAGCTCGGCGAAGAAGGTCTTGTCCGTGTCGCTGGGCTGGTTGCGCCTCCGTTTGCTGCTGGCGATCTTCTTCCTGCGAGCGACGAAGCTGACGTGGACCCAGATGTGGCTTTGGAAACCCACGTAGGCGGCCATGAGAGGCTTGACGGGGATGAACCCAGAGTCCGGGTTGGTGGCGTTGTAGTAGCGGAGGGCGTGGTGGACGTGGCAGATGATGGAGGCGTCGCGCTCCCTGCAAAATCGATCCAGACATCACCATTAGCATGCAATAGGTTAGTGGACTCGAAAAAGACGGATTACATATACATGAGCTAAGCGAGCAAGGAGAACGTACTCTTCGGTGCGCTGGCGGCCAGGAGTCGCCGTCGTCCCGTGGTGCGTCCCGTGGAGCTCGTGTAAGAAAGCTGGCGGCGCGCCGTCCTTCTTCGGCGTGATCATCCGCAGCATCGACGACAGTGCAGACCCCATTGATGATGATCCAAAGATCGAGCTAGCGTCCTCTCGATCGGGAGCGTACAATCTCTAGGTAGCCCCTGCCTCTCTTCTGTAACGCTATCGATCGTCTACGTTATTCCTTAAAATGGTGTACGTGGTAGCTGCATATATAGATGGAAGAAGGGAGACGTGCGACCCGAGTCTGAGTTTCTGACGTGTAGCGCTCAACAGCCGGGCCTCGGTCCGACTCGGAACTGAAAATAAAACCGGTCGGTCCTCAACCCGGACCCCCGCCGCGCGCGTCTATATATACACACACGCGCGCCTCGACGCCACTCATCACATCAACAAACACTTGCACCCGATCGAGGCCAAGCAGAAGCAAAAGTCAGATCTCACTCACGCAAAAGCCAGACCTCTCATGGGGAGCAAAGACGGCGGCGGCGGTGGCGGCAAGGACGCCGCGACGGAGGCGGCGGCCGGCGGCGGCGCGGCGACCAAGCACGAGGTCCCGGCGAATCGGATCAGGAAGACGCCGGAGCAGGTGAACCAAGAGCTGAGGGAGTCCCTGTCGAAGCAGGACAGCTTCCGCAAACTGGCGGAGCGCTACGGCGGCGTGGACGACCTCCTCGACCTGTGCGTCGGCGACGGCGACGACAACTGCTTCGACGACTGGTGCTGCGTCGTCAACCCCGATGGCTCCTGCCCCCGATTACTTGCTGTCCTATGACGATGATGGTCGGGTTGTTCTCGTGAAACAATAAGAAAAGCTCACCTGATGTAGTATCATGCATGTACCTCGTGCCTGGTCCTAGTTTGCTTGCTTGTGTGTTTCTTTGTTTGGATCTCTCAATGAAACAATTAATATTTGCTTGAACTTCGAAATCTGTCAGTGGAATTTACTTGCTTTGGTCTCATCCAGTACCTGGATTAACAGGTATGGCCGTCGTCATACGACCGTTTTGCCGTCAGCGTAGGTGTACGCCGCTGGCCGCGAAAAAAGCCGCCGGCATAGAAATGGCCCTCGGGATATTCCATAACTCCGGTAGTGATCCTCCTCGACCCTGGCCTTCTAGCTCCACTGTCGACAAAAGTCATTGCCGACTATCAACGCTAGTGCACCGTTTTTTTCCTATACCAAAGAGCTTCTACGGTGCTACATCAGGATGTGCTAGGAGTCATGGTGTTATTTTGGTATTATATTTATTATTCGATGATTTTGGAAAACTAAATGTGTACTAATTAAATTAATACATAATTCAATCATACAGAAATGAACATGCAAATCATGAAATAAATGAGAATCTTTGCAAATAAATGTACTAGCAAAGTAGCACAATGACCCTTATCAACTCCACCAATGCCGGCGGTAATGGTATGTATCCATATGGATATTATCTGCTTAGAATGCATTTCATTAAACTCAATTAATAATTGTCTAAATCCAAAGGGTGTGTGTCAGATTTTTCTCCCTGCTGGCCTCTGACCGTGCCTGTGGTTAGCACACCGATTCACTCAATTTTCTCTTCTTTCTATGAAAACGGAGTACCAATTTTCATAAATCTGAACATTAAAATTTAAAATACTGGCTCTCAAAATTAATTTTCTTTGAAGAAAATTGAACTACCAAAATTTTGAACTATTGAAATTTAAACTCTCAGAAATTCAAATTAGTTCTCCTCTTGTATGACTTTTTCTCTAGAACAATAATAACCGATGCATGTGCATTGTGCTCCCTTTAGCTTGTTTATTTGGGTCTCCCTACAAAATATAAGAAAAACCAATTTATCATATTAATTATGTTGCTCTTGATCTCAAAATCACATCGACCATTATAATTTGACCCCGATTAGGTGGAATTGGTCCCTTGCATCTGATGCTCTTCGACCCGGCTCAATTGTCAGCACAAGTTATTGTCGACTGCGTTCACTCGTGCATTGTCATCTTTTCTTGTTGCAAGAATATCTCCAATATAGAAATATGGATGCATGTACAAGTCATGGTGCTACTTTGCTATTATATTTGTTCGACAATTTGGAAGATCAACTATACTGCCAAATTAGTGAATGAAACATATGGAAAAGAACATGCAACCGCTCTAAAAAAGAACATGTAAATCATTTAATAAATGTACCACTTCGTAGAAATTCTGCGAATAAATGTACTAACAAAGTAGCACATCGACTCTTATTGGCTTCACTAATGCCGACGGTAATGGTTTACATACATATATTTGCTAAGATTGCATGTCATAAGACTCAATTAATAGTCTAAATCCAAAGAGTGTACCAATTTTCCTCGCTAACGTCTCACCGTGCCATACCATACACAACTCTTCACCCAATTTTATCTTTCTTTTCTTTGAAAATGAGTACCGACTTTAATTATTTTTAAATACCCTCTTTCGAATATTAAAATTTAAGAACATTGTACTTTCATGAATTTTAACTTTCAAAAAAATCAAATTACTGCTCCCATTGTATGATCCACTTTTTGTTTGGACAATAGTAAGTCGATGCATGTAAATTATGTCGGGTTTAGCTTGTTTGTTTAGGTCTCCCTAGGCATTAGAAAGCCAAATTATCATATTATGTTGTGCCTGATCTCAAAATCATATGGGCTAATATAGACATAAGAGTTCAGTCGGCTTTTGAACTCGAAGATGCACACTACCATTATAATTAATTTGATCATATTCAGTGGAACTGGTCACTTGAATCTCATCCTCTCCTCGACCCTGGATGCGTGATATGTTCATTTTACATCATCTTTTCCTACTATTATTTATAATGTTTTAGAGCTGGATTTCATTTTATTATGCAATTCTAATTCTTTTTATCTCTTAAATTGCAAAATACATCACAAGAGGGAGACTGTCGGCAGTTGGAATTCTGAGCCTGGAAAAGCTACATTAGAGAGAGCTATTCTCCAGAGATCCAAATGGCCTGAAAATTTATGGAGAATTATTTTGGAATAAAGTATTGGAAGAAAAAAAAGAGTACAAGAGAAGACCCTTGGTGGGGCTACAAGCAAGGGGACGTGCCCAGGTGGCTTGTGCGCCCCACCAAGGCCCATTGTTGCTCATCTTCTCCTATATAAAGTCATTTACCCTAGAAAAAAAATAAAGAGAAGACTTTCGGGAACTTCCGCCATCGTCTTGAGGCGAAACCAGAGGCAGAGCATTTTTCCTCTTTGGTCGATCACTTTTGCTCCCCGGCGGAGCGATTCTGCCAGGGAAACTTCCCTCTCGGAGGTGCAAATCGAAGCCATTGTCATCACCAACACTCCTCTCACCATGGGAGGCTTCATCTCCATCAACATCTTCACAAGCACCATCTCATCTCCAAACCTTAGTTGCTTTCTTGTGTTCAATCTTTATATCAAATCTCAGATTGGTACCTGGGGGTGCTAGTAGTGTTGATTACATCTTCTAGTTGATACTAGTTGGTTTACTTGGTGAAAGATTACATGTTCAGATTGTTAATCACTTATTTATCTCCTCTGATCATGAACATAAATATGATTTGTGCGTAGTTCTATTAGTTATTGAGGGTGTGGGAGAAGTCTTGTCATAAGTAATCTTGTGAAGTCGTTTTTCATTTAATATTTCGATGATATGTTATGTGGTTCTTCCTCTAGTGGTGTTGTGTGAACGTCGACTACTCGACACTTCACCATGTTTGGGCCTAGGGGAAGTCATTGTGGATTTAGTTTGTAGATGATGGGTTGTCGGAGTGACTGAAACCTAAACCCTAGTTTATGAGTTGTTCCATAAGGGACTATTTCCGATCTATATATTCCATGTTATGGTTATATTTATTCTTCTCTTGTATTTGGGGATGCTTGCATGGACGGCGTAATCATAAGTAGATTGTTTGTTCAAGTAAGAACAACACCTTAGACCCGGTCCACCCACATAACAACTTATCAAAGCAAGGAATGTGAGTCAATGAATCGCGATGAAAGTAACTTGATGAATTCCTGTGTGTCCTCAAGAGCGTCTTCTCAATATAAGAATTGTCTCCAGCTTGTCCTTAGCAATATTAAGGATTGGGCCATCTTGCTGCACCTTGTTACTTTGGTTGCTTGTTACTTGCTAATAATTATCTTGCTATCAAACTATCTTCCAAAACAATCTTACAACACTTGCAGAGAATACCGTGTTGAAAACCGTTTATTGATTTCCTCTACTTCTCGTTGGGTTCGACACTCTTATTTATCTATAAGACTATGATTGATCACCTACTATACTTATGGGTCATCAATGTCCAACTCAATCATCGATGCAAGTCATTGCCTATTATGTTCACTGGTGCATTGGTGTCTTCTTCTCGACCCAAGACCATCCCTAGTGCCGACTGTCGATGCATGCATGAGTCATGGTACTACTTTGCTATTATGTTAACTAGCTAAGTACAAGTTAGTTGCAATGGGGGCATAAATATTCTGGTAGTTAAACACCGATCGTGTCAGGGCTCAGCCTCTCGGAGGTGGGCTAGGGCGTGTGCGTGTTTCATAGGGATGAGTATATATGTGTATGTATGAAAGTGCATGGTTAGGATACAAAGTTGTTGCGGAAGTTCAGTTTCATACATCAACTTCAAAATCGCAGAGTCTGATACGGCCTTGCTATTCACATACATCACCTTTCATTAGGTTTAGAATGAACTCATTACATTAAATTCTCGCTAGCTTAGCCCCTGATCTAGTCCATACGCTTAGCATCAAAGGCCGGCAAAACCCTTGTAATAAGATTACCGAGAAAATGAAAGGGGAGGGCAGCCCAGCTCAGGGAGCCACCATGTTCCTCCTCTTCCTCCTCCTTTGGGGCTGCTGCATCCTCCTTGCCTTCTCCACTGACCGTGGGGCATGTGAACGGCAACTCAAGCAGGTTTATGAAAAATGTGAAACCTTGCCCTTCGTTTGCCTGGCTCTTCTTTCCGCACAGGAAGCTGCCATCAAGGGGATGCAAAATCTGAAAGCTCTCGGGGCAAAATGCACACGCGGTCTTCAAGTGACTTTTGCGCGACAACTTCTCTGTTGATAGAGAACAAAAGAAAGAAAAAGACACAAGTTAGGACTAGTGGTCACCATGGTAAATCTGATGGGACACCATATGCAAGTGTACCAGAAAAGGTTATGCATATGATGGATGCTTTCTCATGGAGCGGTTCAGGTGTGGTCGTCGCTGCTTACCGATGATGGCGCATGTTTCAACGGCCGGCGCGCCGGAGTGGTGGTGGGTGTAGCGCAGCTCGGCGAAGAAGGTCTTGTCCGTGTCGTTGGCCTGGTTGCGCCTCCGTTTGCTGCTGGCAATCTTCTTCCTGCGAGCCACGAAGCTGACGTGGACCCAGATGTGGCTTTGGAAACCCACGTAGGCGGCCATGAGAGGCTTGACGGGGACGAACTCCGAGCCCGGGTTGGTGGCGTTGTAGTGGTGGAGGGCGTGGTGGACGTGGCAGATGATGGAGGCGTCGCGCTCCCTGCAAAATCGATCCAGGCATCATCATTAGAAACTCGAAAAAGACGGATACATATATACATGAGCTAAGCGATCAAGGAGGACGTACTCTTCGGTGCGCTGGCGGCAAGGAGTCGCCGCGGTCCCGTGGTGCGGTAGCGATTGGCTGCCGCAGCCGCACACGGAGCGTTCCTGGAGAGTTTGGTCCTCGCGATGGAGAGTTTTTGGCGTCATCATCAGCACCATCGACGACAGTGCGGATCCCATTGATGATGACCCAAACATCGAGCGACCGAGCGTCCTCTTGAGAGCGTACGTAGAATCTCTTGGTAGCCCCTGTGTCTGTGTAACGCTAGCGATCGTCTACGTTAGTCCTTGAACGTGTACCGTGGGTAGCTGCATATATAGACGGAAGAAGGGGAGCCATGCGACCCGATTGTGGCCCATGTAGCGCTCAACAGCCGAGCCTCGGTCCGACTCGGAACTGAAAATGAAACCAAGCCCGACTCGGTCGACCGTATGCAACTCTGAAGCCGGTTGGTCCTCAACCCGCTCCAACCCGGACCCCCGCCGCGCGCGTCTATATACACACACAGGCGCCTCGACGCCACTCATCACATCAACAAACGCTTCCGCCCGAGGTCGGCCAAGCAGAAGCAAAAGTCAGATCTCTCTCACGCAAAAGTCAGATCTACCATGGGGAGCAACGACGCCGTCGGCGGCAAGGACGCCGCGACGGAGGCAGCGGCCGCAGGCGGCACGGCGACCAAGCAGGAGGTCCCGGCGAATGGGAGGAAGACGCCGGAGCAGGTGAACCAAGAGCTGAGGGAGTCCCTGTCGAAGCAGGACAGCTTCCGCAAACTGGCGGAGGGCTACGGCGGCGTGGACGACCTCCTCGACCTGTGCGTCGGCGACGGCGACGACAACTGCTTCGACGACTGGTGCTGCGTCGTCAACCCCGATGGCTCCTACTACTACATGAATCGCCACGACGCTCCTGCCCCCGATTACTTGCTCTCCTATGATGATGATGGTCGACTTGTTCTCCTGAAACAATAAGAAAAGCCCAGCTGAGATTCATGTACCTAGTGCCTGGTCTAGTTTGCTTGTGTGTTTCTTTCTTTGTTTGGATATCTCAATGAAACAATTAATATTTGCTTCAACATCGAAATCTGTCAGTGGAATTTACTTGTTTTGGTCTCATCCAGTAGCCGGATTAACAGGTATGGCCGTGGTCATACGACCGTTTTGCCGTCAGCGTAGGTGTACGCCGCTTGCCCGGAATAAAAGCCGCCAGCATAGAAATGGCCGTCGGGATATTGTATATCTCCAGTAGTGATCCTCCTTGACCCTGGCCTTTCTAGCTCCACTGTCGACAAAAGTCGTTGCCGACTATCAACGCTAGTGCACCGTTTTTTTCCTATACCAAAGAACTTCTACGGTGCTACATCCGGATGTGCTAGGAGTCATGGTGTTAATTTGGTATTATATTTATTATTCGATGATTTTGGAAAACTAAATGTGTACTAATTAAATTAGTGAATAATTCAATCATACAGAAAATGTACTAGCAAAGTAGCACAATGACTCTTATCAACTCCACCAATGCCGGCGGTAATGGTACGTATCCATATGGATATTATTTGCTTAGAATGCATTTCATTAAACTCAATTAATAATTGTTTAAATCCAAAGGGTGTGTGTCGATTTTCCTTCTTGCTGGCCTCTGACCGTGACTGTGGTTAGCACACCGATTCAGTGATGGAACTTTACAATTAGAGTCTTAAGGCAACTCCTATCTAGATGGGCGAAACACATCAGTGGCATTTTGTCGGGGAAACTGATCGCCCACGAACACCTATGGCACCGGAGCCCCTTTTCGGTACGGCAGGGGGCGGAGATTGCACGAAGAGCAGATCGAGGCGTGCACACGAGCAGCTTACCCAGGTTCGGGCCGCACGGATGCGTAAAACCCTACTCCTGCTTTGATTTGTATTGTGTTCTTGCTCGGGAGCGAAGAGAGCTACAGTACACTCTAACCGCTAGCAAGACCGAGCGTGAGAATGATCGATCCCCCCTACGTGCGCATGGGCCTCCTTTTATATGCTCAAGGGGTCACCGACAGGTGGCAGCGCAGTTGGGGGTAAAAATGTAAAAAGCTTGGTAGTTGGAACAGTGTTCCATACCTAACCCTGACGGCAGGGGACAAGGGCATTAAATGCCCATCGCCGTCGCCCAAACAGTGCAAAAAGTGACCGTCAGGGGCGCCACCGTCCGCCACGACGGTAGTCTTGTCATCGCCGCTTGCCACCGTGTACCCCTGGCTGCACAGCCTTCCGCCACGTGCGCCTGGAAAGGTCCCAGAGCGACACGTGGATGGATGCACTGGAGCGCGAGTACTGAGTGGAAGCTTGCCGCGGCTACTATCTTGTCGCTTTTCGGGAGCTTGTCGCTCACCGGGCCTTGCCGGGACACGTGGCGCGTTGCGGCAAGTTTCTTGAGATGCCTCGGAGTGGCCTTCCCAACAAGCTCCTCTTGCCGGGGCCTTGTCTCCTTGCCTTGGATAATTTGTTCTTGAATGGCTCCAGAGGAACCACGGAGGACCTTGGCGGTCGCTCGGCCAACCTTGCCGCGGGACGCTGCAACTGCTCGTGCACAAGTTCGGGATACTAAGGTACCCCTACTTTAGTACACCGACAGGAGCCCCCGGGCCTGGGTCATACACGGTGCCAAGCGCTGTTGGGCCAGGCCCAAAACAGTGCACGGGCACGCGCGGCCTGTGGCACGCCGTATCCCACTCCGTATCCACCGCGCCCTCCCTTAATGACAAACGTTTAATGCGGCGTCGTGGGGGAGTTCTTTAATTGGAAATGTGGAACGTCCGCCCCCCTCCTTATAAGCAGGGGAAGCAGGGGCAGTTCGTCTATCCGCCCGTTGCTTGCTTCAATCTTGAGAACCTCCGCTGCTCCCCTTCTTCCCAAAGCTCGAAAGAGAGCAGCGCTCCGCCTCCCGTCACCACCAGAAACACCAGCGCCGTTGACCCCCCTCACCGTCTCCGCCATGGCTCCGAAAGGCGAAAAGGGGAAGACCGTGAAGTCGGCCGAGGCGCTGCGGCTCGCGGCGCTGCGGAAGAAGAAGGCCGTCTTCCCCCCCCCCCTAGCTTGGCGCGAGGGAGCTGAGGGACAAGTTCTACCATTTCTGGGCAAAGGAGACGCGGGCGCATCCGCGCACCAACGTACTCCCAGCCATTGCTTGCGAGATGTTCCCGGGTGGATATGCGTTCTACGCCCTGTTCTTCTACTGCGGGCTCTGCCCGCCCTATTCTGAGTTCTTCTGCGACATCATGAACACCTACGGGTTCCACCTCCTTGACTTCACCCCCAACGCCGTTCTGACCATGGCCGTTTTCGCACATCTATGCGAAAACTTTGTCGGAGTCTTCCCCAATGTAGCTCTTTTCCGCCATTACTTTACGCCCCGAGTAGAGAGAGGAGAGCCTCTGTCCGGCGGGATCTCCTGGATCTCGAGGACCCATAAGAAGGAGGCGTATCTAAAGGGAGAGCTCCGCGGCAAATGGGATGAGTGGAGAGCCAACTGGTGTTCGATTGTAGAGGAGAACCCGCAGCCATTCACCGTCCGGCGCCAAGCCCCAGTAGTACGCGGCAACGACTGGAGTGACTTGGCCCCGGAAGATAGTAGATTGAAGATTGCCTCTGCCCGGATTCTTCGCCTGAGGCTTGCCGGGCTGACTGTAGGAGCAGTTGGCGCAGACTTTCTCCGCCGCCGCATCGCCCCCCTGCAGGAGAGGAAGAGGCCCGCCTGGGAGTTCGAGAACGCGGCAGATATCATGAGGCTGCGCCCGGGCCTCAACTATAACTTCACGGTCTTGGAGCTCAACGGGATGCTGCAATAGTTGTTCAAGTACGACCCCGACCATCCTGAATGGTTCAGGTTGCCGCGTGGCGTCGTCCCGCTGTGCAACAATTCTGCGCTCAGCCGCATCCGTGCGATGATGCCGCTGTGCGACTTGCACGGGATCGACCCAACTTGGCAGGAGCCTATCGACGAAGCCATGCAGCAGTTCTTCGACAATGTAGAAGAAACGACAGTCAACTCCAACGAGAAGAAAGGCCTCACCTGCGACACCACTGACCAGGAGATGGCGTACATCGCCACCAGGCTGGAAGAGGCGGCGGCAGCCGCTGCCGCGGGCGAGTTCGGATACACCGTGGAGGAGGCGGAGGCAGCGGAGGCGGCAAGCCTTGCCGAGCGAGAGGAGTTCTTCAAAGCGAGGAAGCCTGCCGGACAAGACGCTGAGCCAAGCGAGCCCGTCGAGCAGGGCGTCGAGTCAAGCAGGCCCGCCGAGCAGGGCGCCGAGTCGAGCGGGCCCGTTGAGGACACGAGCGGCTCGCTAGAGATGGCTCCTGTTCCTCCTCGTCCTCAGGCAGCTCGCCACCACAAGCAGAGCCTCCAGCTCCACCAAGGAGGCGTCTCCGCAAGGCCGGGGACGTGACGGAGCGGCAGATGGGCCAATAGCCGCCGCGCCGCACGACACGCGCCACCACGACAAGCACGGTTGCCGCGGGGGCGCCTCGAGCTTCTGCAGCAAATGGAGAGGGGTCTTCTCGGACCTCTGCTTCTGCCCCTGCCGCTCCCCACGCCTCGGCGACAGCCGGAGTGGGGTCGTCTCAGACCATCGTCCCTGCTCCCGCCAAACGGCCAAGGGAGCCTACTCCCCCGCCTCCTCGCGCCGGGGTGCGTGAGCCAGACTTCGACTTCTCTGCGCTCAGCTCCGACGAGGAGGAAGAAGAGTAAGTTCTTGACGTTCTTACATTCCTTCAATTCTTGTTGTTTGTCTTGTATCTCTTTTGCCTCATTATGAACCTGTTCTTTTTTTGTTCCAGAACTCTGGCCCAGAGGGCGGCAAAGAGGGACAAGGTCCCGGTGGTTGTCATCGAGGACGAGTCCGCCGCGACAGCAGGGGGTGCTCCTGAGACGAGCTTGCCGGACCCGGCGACCGGTCTTCACAGCAGCCCCCAGCGCAGCCCCCAGCGTAAGTGTGGTTCATCTTCTGCTGTTGGGCGCGCGTGGGCGCATCTCCTTTACTGACGTCTTGTTCGTTGATTCGTATAGGAGCAGAGCAGCAGCATTAGGAGCGCCAAGAGACCGCCCCGGACGTGCTGCACGCTTCAACCACACCGCCAAGGGGAAGCTCTCCGGGAAGGGAGAGCCCTCCGCCAAGGACGAATACTCCGCCAAGGGCGAGCTCTCCGGCGAGGGCGAATACTCCGCCAAGGGCGAGCTCTCTGGCGAGGGCGAATACTCCGCCAAGGGCGAGCTCTCCGGCGAGGGATGACAGTAGCGGCCCTCCACCGGCGGGAGCTATAACCACGCCGACGAGGGAGAGCTCCTCGGCAAGAAACCTTACCGAAGAGCCGGCCCGCGCAGGTAATCCCTTTGCTTCAAGCTTCCCTTGGCTTTTCTTCTTTCGATTCTTCTCTTTTTTGGATATTTGCTTGACTGTTTTTCTTTTCTTTTCTTCCGTCAGACCCATCCGCAGCGGAGCCAATGGAGACGGAGGTCATTGTCGACGACGCCGCCGTTGCCGAAGAAACGGTCGGCGCAGACGATCCCGCCGGCGCAGAGGCCGCCAAGGCTGCCGCCGCAGCAGCCGACGAAGGGGCTGGCGATCGCACTGACGGCCCTGAGGCCGCAGGAGCACCGGGCGCTACACCGACCGCTGAGCCCTCCGCCGCTGCCGCAGCCCCCAGCTCCGACGAGCTCGGGCCAGGCGCCTACTTAAAGGCCGGCGACGACGTCTTCATCCAGCTCCCGTGGGCGTCCACGTCCAGTGCGCCGGTCGAGGGAGAGGTCTTCGACGGAGAGGTGCTTGCCTCCCCCGTGCTGAAGCTTGTCGACCCGCCGAGCACCAGCAGCGAGCCTGGATCTCGAGCTGAAGCTGGCGACCTTGACCCAGATGCTGGACGGCGCTAGGGAGCGGGAGGCGACCCTGAAGGAGGAGATCAGGGCCGAGAAGGCGTTGCTGGCGAGCGCTGCCGTCACCCAAAACATCTTCAGGGAGAACGTCGAGCACTGGACGGAGGGTCAATCAACGCCGCCGCGGATATCGACAAGGAGCTGGCGCAGCTGGGGGCGGAGTATCTCAGGTACTCCACCAACGAGAACCTCCACCCCAGCGCCAAGCTCACTCTGTTCTTCAGAGGCGTGGCGACGGCCCTCCAGCAGCTTCGGGAAAGGATCCCAAGGCAACTGGCGGACGAGTCGCGCAAGCTCTGCGCGGGCGCTCTCCAAAAGGTGCTGATGAAGGTGGCTTTCCGCAATCCAGGCCTCAACCTCACCAACGTCCTCAGGAGCTTGCCGTCGGACGTTGATATGGAGGCGCTCAAGGCCCTTGTCGCACGCATTGTGGATAAGGTGAGCGGCATCAAGAGGGTCGAGGGTGACCGCGCGGATTAAGCTTGCCCATTTCCTTCTTTCCTTGTCGCTGTCAACCATGTTATGAACAACAGTCTATTAGAACTGCGACAAGTCACTTTGTAATATAACTCTATTTTGGGTAGTAATTGCAACGTTATTTCCTTTACTTGATTTCCTCGCTTTGTATGCCTTTACCCTACACTTTTAGGGAACTTGCCGGCGCGGGCACCTTTGCCGCGAGCGCTGAGTGCGGAACTTCAGCAGCCTGCTGGCGGTGCTGTTACCAACAAGAAACCTTGTCGCAACTAGTCGCAGCACGCTTAAGTTGTTGAGCGTGCTCGAAACAAAGTAAGGGCGCGGCTAGCCACGAGTTGGTTCCTCCGCGCACAGGTTTTCCATACAAAGTGCGGTCGTTCAAGGAAGATAACTTAAAAATTTAAAAATTCGATTGCTCAAACTTTGGCAACTTAGCTTTTGTGTCGTTTGCTTCCCGGCAAGACGAAACTTTCTTGAACGGCGCTTGGTCCATACCACTATCTTCTCCTCCCCCCCGACAAACTTGTGCACGAGGGAACCTTCCTTTGCTTGAGAAATAAAAAGGAAGAGAAAATATAGATATGGAGCCTTTGGGCTCGTTATTGCTTACCGGGGGTTGGTGCTGCACAAAGTGTCAGATAATACATGCAAGAAAATAGAAAGCATGAAATGACAAGATGTGCGGGGCACATAAGCTTTACTGAAGCACGGGGTCTGCGCCCGGCTTTGTACAAATGATTACATGCAACAGCGGCAAGACTTGTACAAAAGGTGGTTGCCGGAGCGGATCACGGCAACTACGCCTTACGGGTAAAACTTGCGAAGATGCTCAATGTTCCAGGAGTTGCTCACCGGAAAGCCTGTTGGGGATCGTAGCAGAAAATCAAAAAAATTCCTACGCATCACCAAGATCTATCTATGGAGTAATCTAGCGACGAGGGAGAGGGGAGTGCATCTACATACCCTTGTAGATCGCGATGCAGAAGCGTTGCAAGAACGCGGATGAAGGAGTCGTACTCGCTGCGATTCAGATCGCGGTTGATTCCGATCTAAGCGCTGAACAACGGCGCCTCCGCGTTCAACACACGTGCAGCCCGATGACGTCTCCCACGCCTTGATCCAGCAAGGAGAGAGGGAGAGGTTGGGGAAGACTCCATCCAACAGCAGCACGACGGCGTGGTGGTGGTGGAGGAGCGCGGGACTCCAGCAGGGCTTCGCCAAGCACTGCGAGAGACGAGAAGGGAGAGAGGTAGGGCTGCGCCAAGCGAGAGAGGTCAAAACGTGTTATGGGCAGCCCCAAACCTCACATATATATAGGGGGAAGGGAGGGGCTGCGCCCCCTTTAGGTTTCCCACCCCTAGGGGTGCGGCCACCCCAGATCCCATCTAAGTGTGGCGGCCAGAGGGGGAGAGGGAGAGGGGGGCGCACCAGATTGGGCCCTAGGGCCCAACTGCCCTAGGGTTTGCCCCCCTCCCCTCTTGGAGGCGCCTTGGGCCTGGTTGGGGGGTCGCACCAGCCCACCTGGGGCTGGTCCCCTCCCACACTTGGCCCACGCAGCCCTCTGGGGCCGGTGGCCCCACCCGATAGACCCTCGGGACCCTCCCGGTGGTCCCGGTACGCTACCGATAGCGCCCGAAACTTTTCCGGTGACCAAAACAGGATTTCCCATATATGAATCTTTACCTCCGGACCATTCAGGAACTCCTCGTGACGTCCGGGATCTCATCCGGGACTCCGAACAACATTCGGTAACCGCGTACATACTTTCCCTATAACCCTAGCGTCATCGAACCTTAAGTGTGTAGACCCTACGGGTTCGGGAACCATGTAGACATGACCGAGACAACTCTCCGGCTAATAACCAACAGCGGGATCTGGATACCCATGTTGGCTCCCACATGTTCCACGATGAACTCATCGGATGAACCACGATGTCAAGGATTCAATCAATCCCGTATACAATTCCCTTTGTCTATCGGCATAGTACTTGCCCGAGATTCGATCGTCGGTATACCGATACCTCGTTCAATCTCGTTACCGGCAAGTCTCTTTACTCGTTCTGTAACACATCATTCCGTGATCAACTCCTTGATCACATTGTGCACATTATGATGATGTCCTACCGAGTGGGCCCAGAGATACCTCTCCGTCATACGGAGTGACAAATCCCAGTCTCGATTCGTGCCAACCCAACAGACACTTTCGGAGATACCTGTAGTGCACCTTTATAGCCACCCAGTTACGTTGTGACGTTTGGTACACCCAAAGCATTCCTACGGTATCCGGGAGTTGCACAATATCATGGTCTAAGGAAAAGATACTTGACATTTAGAAAAGCTTTAGCATACGAACTACACGATCTGTGCTAGGCTTAGGATTGGGTCTTGTCCATCACATCATTATCCTAATGATGTGATCCCGTTATCAATGACATCCAATGTCCATGGTCAGGAAACCGTGACCATCTGTTGATCAACGAGCTAGTCAACTAGAGTCTTACTAGGGACATGGTGTTTGTCTATGTATCCACACATGTATCTGAGTTTCCTATCAATACAATTCTAGCATGGATAATAAACAATTATCATGAACAAGGAAATATAATAATAACCAATTTATTATTGACTCTAGGGCATAGTTCCAACAGTCTCCCACTTGCACTAGAGTCAATAATCTAGTTCACGTCGCCATGTGATTAACACTCACAGGTCACATCGCCATGTGACCAACATCCAAAGAGTTTACTATAGTCAGTAATCTAGTTCACATCAATATGTGATTAACACTCAATGAGTTCTGGGTTTGATCATGTTATGCTTGTGAGAGAGGTTGTATTCAACGGGTCTGCAACATTTAGATCCCTATGTACTTTGCAAAACTTTATGTCATATCGTAGATGCTGCTACCACGTTCCACTTGGAGCTATTCCAAACTGTTGCTCCATTATATGTATCCGGTATCTCTACTCAGAGTTATCCGGATATGTGTTAAGCTTGCATCGACGTAACTCTTTACGTCGAACTCTTTATCACCTCCATAACCGAGAAACATTTCCTTATTCCTTTAAGGATAATTTTGACTGCTATTTGGTTATCCACTCCTGGATTACTTTTGTACCCTCTTGCCAGACATGTGGCAAGGCACACATCAGGTGCTGTACTTAGCATGGCATACCGTATAGAGCCTATGACAAAAACATAGGGGACGACCTTCGTCCTTCCTCTTCCTTATGCCGTGGTCAAGCTTTGAGTCTTACTCAACTTCACACCTTACAACTCAGGTAAGAACTCCTTCTTTGACTGATCTATTTTGAACTCCTTCAAAATCATGTCAAAGGTGTGTGTTCCTTTTGAAAGTATCATCAGGCGTCTTGATATATCTCTATAGATCTAGATGCCCAATTATGTAAGCAGCTTTATCTAGGTCTTCCTTTGAAAAACTCCTTTCAAACAACCCTTTATACTTTCCAGAAATTCTACATTATTTCAGATCAACAATATGTCATTCACATATACTTATGAGAAATATTGTAGTGCTCCCACTCACTTTATTGTAAATACAAGTTTCTAACAAACTTAGTATAAGCCCAAAAACTTTGATCACTCCATCAAAATGCATATTCCAACTCCGAGATTCTTGCTCCAGTCCATGGAAGGATCGCTGGAGCTAGCATACCTTTTAGCATCCTTAGGATCGTCAAAACTTTTCTGATTGTATCACATACAACATTTCCTCACGAAAACTGGTAAGGATTCTTGTTTTGACATCCATCTGCCAGATTTCATAAATGCAGCTAATGCTAACATGATTCCGACGGACTTAAGCATCGCTACGGGTGAGAAAATCTCATCATAGTCAACTCCTTGAATTTGTGAAAAACTCTTCGCCACAAGTCGGGCTTCATAGACGGTGACATTATCGTCCACGCCCGTCTTCTTCTTAAAGATCCATTTATCTCAATGGCTTGCCAATCATCGGGCAAGTCCACCAAAGTCCATACTTTGTTTTGATACATGGATCCTATCTCGGATTTCTCGGCTTCTAACCATTTGTCGGAATACGGGCCCACCATCGCTTCTCCATAGTCCGTAGGTTCATCGTTGTTCAACAACATGACATCCAAGATAGGATAACCGTACCACTCAGGAGTAGTACATATCCTTGTCGACCTACGAGGTTCGATAGCAACTTGATCTGGAGCTTCATGATCACTATCATTAGTTTCCTCTTCAACAGTCATAGGTTCCACAGAAACATCTTTCTGTGTTGCACTACTTTCCGGTTGAAGTGAGGGTTCGACAACCTCATCAAGTTCTATCTTCCTCCCACTCAAATCTTTCGAGAGAAACTCCTTCTCAAGAAAGGACCCTTCTTAGCGACAAACATTTTTTGTCCTTGGATCTGAGATAGAAGGTATACCCAACTGTTACCTTTGGGTATCCCATGAATATGTATTTGTCCGCTTTGGGTTCGAGCTTTTTTTTCCGGCTGAAGCCATAAGCATTGCAGCCCCAAACATTGAGAAACGACAACTTTGGTTTCTTGTCAAACCATAGTTCATACGGCGTTGTCTCAACGGACTTCGATGGTGCCCTATCTAAAGTGAATGCAGTTGTCTCCAATGCATAACCTCAAAATAACAGCGGTAGATCGGTAAGAGACATCATAGATCTCACCATATCTCATAAGGTTCGATTATGACGTCCGGACACACCATTACCCAGTGGTGTTCAAAGTGGCTTCAACTGCGAAACAATTCCACAATGTCTTAAGTGATTGCCAAATTCATAACTCAGAAAATCTCCCCTTGATCAGATCGTAGGAACATGACCTTCTTGTTATGATGATTCTTAACTTCACTCTGAAATTGCTTGAACTTTTCAACCGTTTCAGACTTTTGCTTCATTAAGTAAATATACCCATATCTACTCAAATCGTAAGTGAAGATGATAAGATAACGATATCCACCACACGCCTTAATTCTCATTGGATCATACACATCAGCATGTATGATTTCCAACAAGTCACTTGCCCGTTTCATTGTACCTGAAAATGGGATCTTAGTCATCCGGCCCATGAGGCATGGCTCGCATGTGTCAAGCAATTCAAAATCAAGTGACTCCAAACATCCATCAGCATGGAGTTTCTTCATGCATTTTATGCCAAAATGACCTAAGCGGCAGTGCCACAAGAAAGTGGTACTATCATTATTAACTCTACATCTTTTGGCATTAATATTATCATCATGTGTATTACTACAATCGAGATTCAACAAACCATTGGGTGCATGACCATAAAGGTATTATTCATGTAAACAGAATAACCATTATTCTCTAACTTAAATGGATAACCGTATTGCAATGAACATGATCTAATCATATTCATGCTCAACGTAGACACCTGATAAAATTTATCTAGGTTTAACACTAATCCCAAAAGTAGAGGGAGGGTGCGATGGTGATCTTATCAACCTTGGAAACACTTCCAACACACATCCTCACCTCGCCCTTAGCTAGTCTCGTTCAGTCCGTAGCTTTTGCTTCAAGTCACTAATAATAGTGATTGAACCGGTATCCAATACCCAGGTGCTACAATGAGTACTAGTAAGGTACACATCAATAACACGTATATCAAATATACTTTGTTGAAGTTGCCAGCTATCATATCTACCATGTATTTGGGGTAGTTCCGCTACCATGTGACCGTTCCCCTTACAATGGAAGCACTTAGTCTCGAGGTTTGGGTTCAACCTTGGGTTCCTTCATTAGAGCGACAACTGGTTTGCCATTCATGAAGTTTCCCTTCTAGCCCTTGCCCCTTTTGAAACTAGTGGTCTTGTTAAACCATCAATAGTTGATGCTCCTTCTTGATTTCTACTTTTGCGGTCTTAAGCACCGCTAATAGCTCCGGGATCATATCCATCCTTTGCATGTCATAGTTCATCACGAAGTTCTAGTGGCTTGGTGATAGTGTCTAGAGAATTCCGTCAACCACTATCTCATCTGGAAGGTTAACTCCCACTTGGTTCAAGTGATTTTAGCACCCAGACATTCTGAGCACATGCTCACTACCTGAGCTATTCTCCTCCATCTTTTTGGCAAAAGAACTTATTAGAGGTCTCATACCTCTCAACACGGGCATGAGCCTGAAATCCCGAACATCTCATATGTTCTATGGCGTTCAAAACGTCATTGGAATCTCGATTCTAAGCCGTAAAGTATGGTGCACTAAACTATCAAGTAGTCATCAGGACGTGTCTGTCAGGTTATCACAACATCCACAGACAAAGTTGTATGGGTTTGCACATCGAGCAGTGCATCAAAGACGTAAGCTTTCTATGCAGCAGTGAGGACACTCCTCGGACTATGGACCCAGTCCGCATCATTGCTTACAATATCTTTCAACTTAGTCTTTCTCTAGGATCGTATTATACAGGGAGCTACAACGCAGTTATTGGTCTACAACATAATTTGCGAAGACAACTTAGACTATTGTTCATGACAATTAAGTTCATCTAATGAACTCCCACTCAGATAAACATCTCTCTAGTCATGATCCGAATCGACTAGGCCATGTCCGATCATCACGTGAGACGGACTAGTCATCAACGGTGAACATCTTCATGTTGATCGTATCTTCTATACGACTCATGTTCGACCTTTCGGTCTTCCGTGTTCCGAGGCCATGTCTGTACATGCTAGGCTCGTCAAGTCAACCCTAAGTGTATCGCGTGTGTAAATCTGGCTTACACCCGTTGTATGCGAACGTTAGAACCTATCACACCCGATCATCACGTGGTGCTTCGGAACAACGAACCTTAGCAACGGTGCACAGTTAGGGGGGAACACAATTCTTGAAATTTTAGTGAGAGATCATCTTATTCACTACCGTCGTTCTAAGCAAATAAGATGTAAAACATGATAAACATCACATGCAATCAAATAGTGACATGATATGGCCAATATCATCGTGCTCCTTTGATCTTCATCTTCGGGGCTCCATGGTCATCATCGTCACCGGCATGACACCATGATCTCCATCATCATGATCTCCATCATCGTGTCTTCATGAAGTCGTCTCGCCAAACATTACTTCTACTACTATGGCTAACGTTTAGCAATAAAGTAAAGTAATTACATGGCGTTATTCAGTGACATGCAGGTCATACAATAAATAAGACAACTCTTATGGCTCCTGCCGGTTGTCATTCTCATCGACATGCAAGTCGTGATTCCTATTACAAGAACATGATCAATCTCATACATCACACATATATCATTCATCACATCCTTTTGGCCATATCACATCACACGGCACATGCTGCAAGAACAAGTTAGACGTCCTCTAATTGTTGTTGCAAGTTTTTACGTGGCTGCTATAGGTTTCTAGCAAGAACGTTTCTTACCTATGCCAAAACCACAACGTGATATGCCAATTTCTATTTACCCTTCATAAGGACCCTTTTCATCGAATCCGATCCGACTAAAGTGGGAGAGACAGACACCCGCTAGCCACCTTATGCAACTAGTGCATGTCAGTCGGTGGAACCAGTCTCACGCCAGAGTACGTGTAAGGTCGGTCCGGGCCGCTTCATCCCACGATGCCGCCGAATCAAGATAAGACTAGTAACGGCAAGTAAATTGACATGATCTACGCCCACAACTACTTTGTGTTCTACTCGTGCAAGATACTACGCATAGACCTAGCTCTGATACCACTGTTGGGGATCGTAGCAGAAAATCAAAAAAATTCCTACGCATCACCAAGATCTATCTATGGAGTAATCTAGCGACGAGGGAGAGGGGAGTGCATCTACATACCCTTGTAGATCGCGATGCAGAAGCGTTGCAAGAACGCGGATGAAGGAGTCGTACTCGCTGCGATTCAGATCGCGGTTGATTCCGATCTAAGCGCCGAACAACGGCGCCTCCGCGTTCAACACACGTGCAGCCCGATGACGTCTCCCACGCCTTGATCCAACAAGGAGAGAGGGAGAGGTTGGGGAAGACTCCATCCAACAGCAGCACGACGGCGTGGTGGTGGTGGAGGAGCGTGGGACTTCAGCAGGGCTTCGCCAAGCACTGCGAGAGACGAGGAGGGAGAGATGTAGGGCTGCGCCAAGCGAGAGAGGTCAAAACGTGTTATGGGCAGCCCCAAACCTCACATATATATAGGGGGAAGGGAGGGGCTGCGCCCCCTTTAGGGTTTCCCACCCCTAGGGGTGTGGCCACCCCAGATCCCATCTAAGGGTGGCGGCCAAAGGGGGAGAGGGAGAGTGGGGCGCACCAGATTGGGCCCTAGGGCCCAACTGCCCTAGGGTTTGCCCCCCTCCCCTCTTGGAGGCGCCTTGGGCCTGGTTGGGGGGTCGCACCAGCCCACTTGGGGCTGGTCCCCTCCCACACTTGGCCCACGTAGCCCTCTGGGGCCGGTGGCCCCACCCGATGGACCCCCGGGACCCTCCCGGTGGTCCCGGTACGCTACCGATAGCGCCCGAAACTTTTCCGGTGACCAAAACAGGACTTCCCATATATGAATCTTTACCTCCGGACCATTCCGAAACTCTTCGCGACGTCCAGGATCTCATCCGGTACTACGAACAACACTCGGTAACCGCGTACATACTTTCCCTATAACCCTAGCGTCATCGAACCTTAAGTGTGTAGACCCTACGGGTTGGGGAACCATGTAGACATGACCGAGACAACTCTCCGGCCAATAACCAACAGCGGGATCTGGATACCCATGTTGGCTCCCACATGTTCCACGATGATCTCATCGGATGAACCACGATGTCAAGGATTCAATCAATCCCGTATGCAATTCCCTTTGTCTATCGGCATAGTACTTGCCCGAGATTCGATCGTCGGTATACCGATACCTCGTTCAATCTCGTTACCGGCAAGTCTCTTTACTCGTTCTGTAACACATCATTCCGTGATCAACTCCTTGATCAAATTGTTTACATTATGATGATGTCCTACCGAGTGGGCCCAGAGATACCTCTCCGTCATACGGAGTGACAAATCCCAGTTTCGATTCGTGCCAACCCAACAGACACTTTCGGAGATACCTGTAGTGCACCTTTATAGCCACCCAGTTACGTTGTGACGTTTGGTACACCCAAAGCATTCCTACGGTATCCGGGATTTGCACAATCTCATGGTCTAAGGAAAAGATACTTGACATTTAGAAAAGCTTTAGCATACGAACTACACGATCTGTGCTAGGCTTAGGATTGGGTCTTGTCCATCACATCATTCTCCTAATGATGTGATCCCATTATCAATGACATCCAATGTCCATGTTCAGGAAACCGTGACCATCTGTTGATCAACGAGCTAGTCAACTAGAGGCTTACTAGGGACATGGTGTTTGTCTATGTATCCACACATGTATCTGAGTTTCCTATCAATACAATTCTAGCATGGATAATAAACAATTATCATGAACAAGGAAATATAATAATAACCAATTTATTATTGCCTCTAGGTCATATTTCCAACAAAGCCATCTTCGGTCTCAAGGCGGACATCTCCAGGCCTAGTGACTTGTTTCACCCGATAAGGGCCTTCCCACTTCGGCGTCAACTTGTTGGAATTCTTGGCGGACTGAACGCGCCGAAGAACAAGGTCGCCTTCCTCGAGGCTTCTGGCGTTAACTTTGCGGCTATGGTAGCGGCGCAAAGCTTGCTGGTATCGAGCAGCTCGTACAGCAGCCTGAAGACGGTCTTCCTCAAGGTGCAGTGCGTCATCTTGTCGCAGCTGCTCTTGCTCGAGCTCATCGTAAGCGAGCACTCGAGGTGACCCGTATATGAGTTCCGGGGGGAGAACTGCCTCTGCTCCATAGACTAGAGCGAAAGGTGTCTGCCCAGTGGCTCGATTTGGCGTCGTTCTGATCGACCAAAGAGCCGCCGGCAGCTCCTCGATCCAGTTTCTTCCGCACTTGTGCAGCTTGTCGAAAGTTCTGGTCTTGAGGCCACGAAGCACTTCAGCATTTGCCCTCTCTGCTTGACCGTTGCATCTCGAGTGAGCAACAGAAGCGAAGAAGACCTTGGCGCCATGATCTTGGATGTACTTCATGAAGGTGCGGCTCGTGAATTGCGTACCGTTGTCGGTGATGATCCTATTAGGGATCCCGAAACGGCAAACAATCGATCTGAAGAACTTTACTGCTGACTATGCGGTCACCTTTCTCACTGGCTCCACTTCTGGCCACTTTGTGAACTTGTCGATTGCAACGTACAAGTACTCAAAGCCCCCGGCTGCGCGGGGAAACGGGCCGAGGATGTCGAGCCCCCAGATCGAAAATGGCCAGGATAAAGGGATCGTCTGGAGAGCTTGAGCTGGCTGGTGTATCTGCTTAGAATGGAACTGACACGCTTCACACTTGGTTACTTGTGCAGTTGCATCCTGGAGGGCTTCTGGCCAAAAGAAACCTTGCCGGAATGCTTTGCCGGCAAGTGCTCTTGCGCCAATGTGGTGACCACATATGCCTCCGTGTATTTCTGCCAGCAGCTTCTGTCCATCTTCCCGGGGAATACACTTCAATTTCACACCGTTGAGTCTTGTTCTGTACAGTGTGTTGTCGAAAAACTTGTACATACTTGACTGTCGGGCTACTCTCTCTGCTTCTTCTTGCTCTTCGGGAAGCTCTCTTGTCTGAAGGAAACGGACAATCTGCTGTGCCCATGCTGGAGCTTGTGGCTCGACAACAAGGACTAAAGGCACATCTGCTGCTGCGGGAACATCTGCTTCTACGGCGAGAACTTGTGTCTCAACCGGAGCTTGATGTTCCCCGGCAAGCTTGCCGGAGCAAAACTTGTCGGGAGCGTCTGCTTCAACTATACAAACCCTAGGGCTTGCAGGAGCAGACTGCTCCTCAACACTCTTAGTGTTGATCTTGGGGACCTTGTTGGCGGTGGCTTCGGGAAGCTCTGCCGGAAGATAGTCGCCAGAGATCAACTTCCTCTTCTTGCTCTGCCCAGTTGATGGTGTTACGGATGGTTGAGTCAGCTTGAGCACAAAGATCTCTGGTTCCACAGGTAACTTATGTGCCGCCCACTTTGACAAGCCGTCAGCGATGTCGTTCTGAGCTCTTGGGACGTGCTCCATCTGTAGGCCGTCAAAGTGCTCTTCAAGCTTTCTCAATTCATCGACGTAAGCTTCCCTCAACTGACTCTGGTAATTCTTGTTCACTTGGCGGACGACGAGTTGCGAATCACCCCTGACAATGAGCTTCTTGATCCCAAGGTCTGCCGCGATCCTGAGACCGGCAAGCAAACCCTCATACTCCGCAGTATTGTTCGTTGCTTGCTCCTTGGGAAAGTGCATCTGTACCACGTACTTGAGATGCTCTCCGGTGGGTGCGACAAGCAGCACGCCAGCACCGGCGCCTTGCAGCGAGAAGTCACCATCAAAGTACATCAGCCACTCTTTGCTTGCTTCCTTGACGGGGATGCTCGTTTCTGGAATTTCTTCATCTGGTGTTGGCGTCCACTCTTCTATGAACTCTGCCAATGCTCTGCTCTGGATAGTTGAAGTGCTTTCAAACTTGAGGCCAAAGCTTGACAGTTCCAGTGCCCACTCAACAATCCTGCCTGTTGCTTCTGGATTCTGCAGTATCCTCTTCAGCGGAAAGCGAGTGACAACTGTTATCTCATGTGCTAGGAAGTAATGGCGCGGCTTTCTCGAGGCCGTGAGAAGGCCGAAAAGCAATTTCTGCACACCAGAGTACCTTGATCTAGCCCCCGGAGAAGGGAGCTGACAAAGTAAACTGGGCGCTGCACCATTTTCTTTCGTACCTCCTCTTGCATCTGCGCAGATCCATCCTTGTCGGGACCAGAGCTTGTTGGGGAAGCCCCCTGCTTGTCGATGGACGTGCTTGCCGCGGTTGCTGGCTCATCATCTGCCTCTCTCTCTGCTACTAATGCAAGACTAACCACTTGATTGGTTGCCGCTAGGTACAGCAGCAACTTCTCTTGTGGTTTAGGTGCGACAAGTATTGGAGTGGAGGACAGGTACCTCTTCAAGTCTTGCAGCGCGGCCTCCGCTTCCGGAGTCCATTTCATTGGACCTGCCTTTTTCAAAATTTTGAGGAACGGCAGGGCGCGCTCAGCTGACTTAGAGATAAACCTGCTGAGAGCAGCTACGCAACCGGGAAGTCTTCGCACATCCTTAACGCGCTTCGGCGCTTCGATCTGCTCGATGGCCTTGATCTTGTCGGGATTGGCTTCAATTCCCCTCTGAGACACAAAGAACCCGAGAAGCTTGCCGGAGGGGACTCCAAACACGCACTTCTCGGGGTTGAGCTTGAGCTGGATCTTGCGCAGATTTGCAAAAGTCTCTTCTAGATCTTGAACCAGGGTCGCCCTATCCTTACTCTTGACCACTATGTCATCCATGTATGCTTCTACATTTCTGTGAATTTGCGGCTCAAAAGCTGTATGGACCACCCTTGCAAACGTTGAACCAACATTCTTCAAACCAAAAGGCATCCATATGAAACAGTAAGTGCCACATGGAGTGATGAATGCGGTCTTCCCTTCATCTTCTTCTGCCATGAAGATCTGATGGTATCCTGAGTATGCATCAAGAAATGAAAGCAGGTCACACCCGACCGTGGAGTCAACAATCTGGTCAATGCGCGGCAAGGGAAATGGATCTTTTGGACAAGCTTTATCTACATCGATGAAGTCAATACAAAGCCTCCATTTCCCGTTTGCCTTACGCACGACTACTGGATTGGCCAACCACGTTGGGTGGAGCACTCCTCTGACAAGGCCTGCTGCTTCTAACTTCCTGATCTCTTCTGCTATGAACTCTTGGCGCTCCACTGCTTGTTTCCTGACTTTTTGCTTGACGGGCCGCGCGTGAGGACAGACAGCAAGCTTGTGCTCAATCACTTTCCTGGGAACACCGGGGATGTCGGACGGTTGCCATGCAAACACGTCGACGTTCGCCCGCAGGAAAGCAACGAGCGCGCTTTCCTATTTAGGGCCAAGCGTGGCACTGATGGTGAAGGTACCACCGGTGCCGTCCTCCTTGGCGGGCACCTTCTTGGTTTCTGGCGGAGCTGCCATCGTCTTCTTACACTTGCCGGTGGAGCTCAATGGTGCGTCCTCGACGGCAGCGCAGCACTCCGTAGAGGTGCGTTTGCCGGAGTGGGCCCCAGAGCTCTTGCCGGACTTGGTCTTCTCTTTCCCGCCGGGAGCTTCAGCGGCAAGTGTCTTGCGCTTTGTTGTGGCTGCTGCTTCCCGGTAGATCTTGTCGGCGCAGATAAGGGCATCTTTCTTGTCGCCAGGGACAGAGATGACGCTTATCGGGCCGGGCATCTTCAACATGTTGTACGCATAGTGGGAGGCTGCCATGAACTTGGCGAGTGCTGGACGGCCAAGTATCCCATTGTAAGGCAACGGGAAATCGGCAACGTCAAAGGTGACCCTCTCAGTCCTGAAGTTCAGCTCGCCGCCAAACGTCACTGGCAGTGTGACCTTCCCCTTCGGCTTGCTCCTTCCCGGGTTGATTCCTTGGAACGTCCCGGTCTCTTCGAGCTCGCTGTCAGGGATCTGGAGTTTACGGAGTACAGTGGAGGAGATCAAGTTCAAGCCGGCCCCGCCGTCAACTAACATCTTTGTGACCTTGAGGTTGCGGATAGTTGGTGAGACCAACATCGGCAAGCACCCGACCGCAGTTGTGCGATCAGGGTGGTCCTCAATATCAAAGATGATAGGCATGTTGGACCATTTCAGAAGTTTGCGCGATTCGACAGGTGGTTCTGCTGCATTGACTTCCCGCACCCACTGTTTGAGTTGACTGTGTGAAGTGTGCAGAGAAGCACCGCCGTCCACGCACAAAACTTCTGTGGCTTTCTGAAACTCCTGCTCGCTGGTGTCACCATCATCCATGTCCTCGTCGTCGTCGTCGTCTTCGTCCTTGTCGCGGCCGCGGGGAGGTCTGTCTCCTTGCCGCTGCTTGGCCTTGCCGCGGCGTCCTCCCCGGCCGTTGAATGGCCGCTTCTTGCCAGATCCCTCACCACCTCCTTGGGCCTTCTCCTTGTCGCGCCGCTCGTACTCAGCCTTCTGTTGCTCGACAAGCTGCTCGACCCTTTTGCAGTTCTGGAGATCATGACCCTTGGTGCGGTGGATCTTGCAGTACTGCTTGTCGGTGCCGTCCTGCTTGTCGGCGGCCGCCACAGCCTGGCAGTTGGTGCATGCGGCAGTCTCCTTGCCGGAGCTACCAACTTGGGCTTTCTTGGCGCCAGCCTCCTTGCCGGACTGCTCAACGACTAGCACTTCCTTGTTTTTCTTCTTCCTGTTGTTCCGCCGCCGGTTTTTCCTTGCCGGGGCGGCTTCCTCACTGTGAGATCCCCCTGCGCCTGTATCCTCTCCGGGGAGTTTCCTCCCCTGCTCAGCGCGTGCACACTTGTCGGCCAGGGCATAAAGCTCACTGACGTCCCTGATCTTGCACATCGCCATCTCCTCCCTCATCCTGCGGTTACGCACATTCGGGTGGAACGCGCTGATAACCGCGGCAGGGTGGACGTTTGGGATGTTGTGCTGGACAAGGCTGAACCTCTGGATATACTTGCGCAGGGGCTCTCCTTCCTTCTGGGTGAGCAGGTGAAGGTCACTCTCCTGGCCATGAGGTTTGTGGCCGCCTGTAAAGGCACCGACAAACTGGTGGCAGAGATCTGCCCAAGAAGAAATGGAGTTGTCCGGCAAGTGCATGAGCCAGGACCTGACGTTCGGTTTGAGTACCAGAGGGAAGTAGTTGGCAAGGATCTTCTCGTCTCGTCCCCCGGCAGCTTGCACCGCGATGGTGTAGATGCTGAGGAACTCCGACGGATGCGTCTTGCCGTCGTAATTCTCTGGCACATCTGGTTTGAAATTCTTCATGCTGGGCCACTGGACTTGCCGCAGCTCACGAGTGAACGCAGGACAACCTACCGTGTACGGCAAGTCGCCTTGTCCCCCTGGCGCTTGCATGTCGACAGTGGGCCCAGCGCGCTGGTCTGACTGACGCCGCGCTTCTCTTCGGCGCTCGATGCGAGTACGAGCGTCTTCGTGTCAGCGGTCTTGAAGAACTTGGCGCTGACCGCGACGAGCTCGCGGATCCGACGACGCGGTGCAGTCACTGTTGAGGTTGACCCGGCGAGTCGGCGATCTTGGCCTTCGGGGCGGGGAGTGCACGGTGGTTGCACCCCCACCGGTCTTGTCGCCATCAGCCCGCGTCTGGCTGACTTGCCGCGGCCGCGACGTGCTCGGCTGCTGCGGAGTGTCGCCGTTGGCGAAGGCAATGAGACTCTGAATGGTGGCCCTCCAGTCGTCGGCCTTGTCTGCCGATGGAGGGAAGTCTAGGAGCAGTTGAGCTCGCGCTAGAGCTTCTGCTGGCGTGGCGGGTAGCGGTGGCGAACGGTGCGAGGAGCAGGACACGCTCGGGCTTCTAACCGTGTTAGAAGGAGCAGCATCCCGTCCAGGCGACCGTGCCTTGCTCGTGCCGGCACGTTGGTGTGCATGCTAGCCTTGAGCATCCTGAGATCCGCCGGCTTGGCCTTGGCCCAGCAAACATATGGTACCGTGGGTACCATGACGCTGCCGGTCCTGCACCACCTGAGACGGGCGCGGTGCATGTACGGACGCCGATGTCTTGGAGTGCGCCCGGTCGTCTGCCTTGTCCTTGGACTTGGCGGCACCGTGAGTTCCCTCGTCGACGTCCGTTCTTCCACCGGCGTCTACCCCACCAGCCGTTGGCTCCGGCGGTGGTGGGATCGACGCGGACGGACCTGCTGCCTCCGAAGCTTTCTTCTTCGGCGACATGTTGATGAAGAAGTTGAAGATCTAGCCCGTGCGCAGGCCGGATCAGGTTCACACAACCTCGACGCACCCCCTACCTGGCGCGCCAAAGATGTCGGGGAAACTGATCGCCCACGAACACCTATGGGACCGGAGCCCCTTTTCAGTACGGCAGGGGGCGGAGATTGCACGAAGAGCAGATCGAGGCGTGCACACGAGAAGTTTACCCAGGTTCGGGCCGCACGGATGCGTAAAACCCTACTCCTGCTTTGATTTGTATTGTGTTCTTTCTCGGGAGCGAAGAGAGCTACAGTACACTCTAACCGCTAGCAAGACCGAGCGTGAGAATGATTGATCCCCCCCTACGTGCACATGGGCCTCCTTTTAAATGCTCAAGGGGTCACCGACAGGTGGCAGCGCAGTTGGGGGTAAAAATGTAAAAAGCTTGGTAGTTGGAACAGTGTTCCATACCTAACCCTGACGGCAGGGGACAAGGGCATTAAATGCCCATCGCCGTCGCCCAAACAGTGCAAAAAGTGACCGTCAGGGGCGCCACCGTTCGCCACGACGGTAGTCTGGTCATCGCCGCTTGCCACCGTGTACCCCTGGCTGCACAGCCTTCTGCCACGTGCGCCTAGAAAGGTCCCGGAGCGACACGTGGGTGGATGCGCTGGAGCGCGGGTACTGAGTGGAAGCTTGCCGCGGCAAGCGCCTTGCTGCGGCTACTATGTTGTCGCTTTTCGGGAGCTTGTCGCGCACCGGGCCTTGCCGGGACGCGTGGCGCGTTGCGGCAAGTTTCTTGAGATGCCTCGGAGTGGCCTTCCCGGCAAGCTCCTCTTGCCGGGGCCTTGTCTCCTTGCCATGGATACTTTGTTCTTGAATGGCTCCAGAGGAAGCACGGAGGACCTTGGCGGTCGCTCGGCAAGCCTTGCCGCGGGACGCTGCAACTGCTCGTGCACAAGTTCGGGATACTAAGGTTCCCCTACTTTAGTACACCGACACATTTATTAAAAAAAAGCAACGCCTTTCTATAATTATTGATGATCTTGATAAAATTGCAGAGGTTAACATTTTGTCTCGAGAAGAGATTGATTTAAAAAATCATTCCAACAAGGAGATTGCAATTGCAAAGAGGAAATCAAGTGGTACAAAAGATCCGACCCTCAATTCATTTCGGAGGGAGACAATGATACACAATATTTCCACATGGTTGCCAATGGTCGGAATAGGAAGAAGTGTATGTTTAGTCTCCAACAAGATGTGAGCGGATTGAGGGACAGGCGCATCTCAAGTGTTTCATAACTAAGTACTACAAATCTTCATTCGGAACTCCAACTGAAGGGAACTTCACCCTTGATGAGCACCAAATAGAAGACATTACACAAGTCACGACAGAAGAGAACAATATTCTTACGTCACCCTCTTCTCGAAAGAGGAGGTGAGAGTTGCGGTGTTCAAGATGGAACACAACAAGGCTCCAAGTCCTAATGGGTTCCCAGCAGAGTTCTATTAGAATTTCTAGGATATCATCGAATTTCACCTAATGGTACTATTCCACTGTCTTCATACCAGCGAGTGATGACCCACAACCGTAAGGGATCTATTGCAGCGTTTTCGATAAGTAAGAGTGTCGAACCCAATGAGGAGCAGAAGGTATTGATAAGCGATTCTGAGCAAGAAATTACTGCAAGCACTGAAAGATAACTTTTTAGGGGTTTTCTTGATATAAGCGACAGGAAAGTAAAAGCAAGCAAAATAAAAGGTACTGAGAGTGACAAGTGGCCCAATCCTTTCTGAGCAAAGGAGAGGCCTAGCAACTGAACTTATAAAGGCTAAAGCGTTCCTAAGGACACACGGGAGAGTATATAGGCAAAAGGGGGCAGCCGGAGGTGGGCCAGGGGGTCCAGGCGCCCCCCGGCGCGGCCAGGGGGGGCGCCCCCAGGGCGCCTGGGCACCCTGTGGCCCCCCTCTGGTTGCCCTTTCGCGTGCATTCGTGATCCGTCTGGAAAATATCTCCCATCGATTTTCAGGTAATTTGGAGGTATTCTTCTTCAGCAACTCAGCGTCCACTTTTTACTGCTGAATCCTGCGTCTGCTGCTTCGGCATCGGAAAGTTGCAAACTGTGTAAAATAGGCCAAAACAACATAAGAACATCATCGTAACGTGAAATATATCAATTAATAAGGATAAATTACGATATAAAATAGTGATGCATTTTGGATGTATCAACACCCCCAAGCTTAGACCTCGCTTGTCCCCAAGCGAATGCTGAGCTCGGTAAACTTGTCCACAAGTTTAGAGAGTGAAGTGTCGATAAATAGAATACGGACAAGAAGCATCACAGCTTCTTTACCAACTCAAATATCCTCAACAACAATCTTCAACTCATAAGGCCCTTATAAAAGAGTGATAACACTTATATTCGAAAGTAGGGCTATGGAAACTCATCAAATCATGGCAAACATGTCCTTTGGTCAAAGAACAACAAATAGATTTAACTTTTGCTCTTCCTCTTATGTTTTGATGAGATTAATTGAAGCTTTTGAAAGTACATGTTATAAGGCAAGAAGTGAAAGTGTTAACACAAAGGAAGATATTTGCCTTAGCTGGGCTTGACAAACAACCTTCTTATCAAATGATAATGTCAACAAGGATATGATATGACAAATCTTAATGCAACTTTATATGAATGAATTCTTGTCAACATCAAATGTCTGCTCTCTTTAAGAATAGAAGGAAGTAGGAATAACTGACTCAATCTAAAATTAAAAGATAGGCCCTGCTCTAGGGAATTAGGGAAAACTCATGTGCCATCCTTAAATCAAACAGAATGAAAACAAGTTTTGAGTGGTGCATGATTTGTCAACGAATGCTAATAGATAACTCAATTACTTCTCGAGCTGGACAAGTTTCGAGGAACGGCTCCCGCATGAGGACGATCACATCCTCTTAATCTCCTTTGTTTATCACTGCCAAAGTTTTCTGATTTCTCATGAACAAAGCATGAAGGAGGGTTTGTTTGTTATATTATTTTTGAGCCGGGCGCACTCTATGCTAGTTCCTTCTCGTATTATGGGTTTGCACATTAGACATGCAATCCCGAGGTGAAGCTTGTCCAACTCAAAAAGACCATGAATTAGCTATTACTTCCCCATGAGCTAAAACAGAGGCACAAAATAAAAGATTTTGAACATTTAAGGATAACACATAAATTCTGTACTTTAGGAGGTGGTAGTGGAATACCACGAATAGGAAGGTATGGTGGACTCATATGGAAGGTATTGGTTTAAGGGTATGGATGCACAAGTAGAATTCCGCTTAGTACAGAGTTAGGCTAGCAAAGGTTTTGAGAGAACAGACAATTGATGATGACTAAGATGCAAAGCAATATAAATCATAAACATTGAGGTAAGCATAACACATCAAGTTGTCTTCCTTGTCAGCATAACACTTCAAGCATAATAACATAAAGGTTTTGGCTATGTCGATACTTTTAAGAAAATCATGCTTGTTGTTATGACCAAAGCTATGTTTGCCAAGATTAAGTAAAGTTTTCACAGCCATACCTGATATAAGGTCAATACTTCCCATAAGAATCATCATATAAGGTCGATTGTGTGAAGAGAGTACCGAGTGCAGCAAAGGAACCAATAGACTTCTCATTAATATTCCATCATAGACGACTCCACACTCACGGATACAATCTCTCCACCGAAGGAGTGATAGAACTCAATGCACAAAACTATTTCATATAGCAACCTCCCTAAACATGATATGACTCTACTTGACTCTAAAAGACAAAAGATAAAGACAAAGATACCGGGCACTCCCCCAAGCTTGGAACAAGCCAAGGGAATGCCGTTACCCAAGGAGATTTCACTCCTCATTCTTGTTGGCTTTGATCACGTAGTCCTCGGCGAAACGCTTCCATGGAAGGGGTTCTCCAGTCTCATATGAGAAGTTTGTCTCCTGAATCCTGCATGCAGCACCCATAACCATGCGCATAAACCTTAGTTCATACTCATAGTTCTGGTTATGTAGATCATAAATTTGCCCTTGGAGCTCTTCAATTCTTTCTTCAGACGCGGTGATGCTTTTCCACATCTCCTTCATCTCCTTCAGGAAGTAGGTCTTCAGCTCGTTGATGATGTCAAAGTTAGCTTCAACACCACGCTCGATCATCTTCTTGTACTTGAAGACTTCTTGCTCCACTTCTTCCAGCCTGGCCTGGACGCTCCCCTCCTTGATAGGTCCCTTCAGATCTTCTTGATGAAGGACACCGTCCTCCATCCGAACAACCTGAGGGTGCTTCTTCACCTCAGCGAGGTAAGGGTTGATGACATTGACGACGAACTTGTCCTTGGGGGAACTTGGAGAAGCCATGGCACCTAGATTCAGCTGAAAGATTCCCTGGCAGAAACAGATCGAAAAGATAACACGCGAAATCGCAAGTTACGTTGCCGGAACAATCCGGGCAAATATATAGCAAAAATTTGTGCACAGAAAGGAAGGTAACAGGCTAAAGCGGGGTCGGAGACGGACTCTCGGGTGTCCAGGCGCCCTGGCGGCGCGGCCAGGAGGTAGGGCGCGCCAGGGGGGTGCCTGGACCCCCTGGAGCTCGTCTCCGGCTCCGCTTAGGCTCAGAATTTTACTAATTTTGCAAAAACTCATAATATGGAACTTTTATGGTGGTTCGCGATGTTTCCTTACCGTAATACATACCTTTTCTTTATTCTGCTTCTGCTGGCGTCTGAAATAGGGCTGCAACATGTTCTTCGTGAGTTGTTGTGTATATTATATTCACATCAACATTGACAGGGTCTCCTGCTATGTAATGCTTAAGTCTTTGCCCATTCACAACTTGAGGTTTGGTGCCTTCAAAATTGTTAATCTTAATTGCACCAGACCGATAAACTTCTTCAATATGAAATGACCCTTCCCACCTGGAGAGTAGTTTGCCTGGAGAAAACCTGAAACAGGATCTAAACAACAAAACTTTATCACCAACATTAAATTCACGTTTCAGAATCTTCCTATCATGCCACTTCTTTACCTTTTCCTTGAACATTTTAGCGCTCTCGTAAGCTTCACTTCTCCATTCATCTAGAGAAGTCAAGTTCATGAGACGCTTCTCACCAGCTAATTTTGGGTCAGCATTAAGCTCTCTAACAGCCCAGAAAGCTTTGTGCTCTAACTCTAATGGCAAATGGCAAGCCTTGCCATACACCATCTTATAGGGGGACATGCCCATGGTGTTTTTGTAAGCAGTTCTATATGCCCACAAAGCATCTCCTAACTTATTTGACCAGTCCTTCCTATTTCTGTTTACTGTCTTCTGCAAAATCAACTTAATCTCTCTATTGGTGAGCTCAACTTGCCCACTAGTTTGAGGATGGTATGGTGAAGCAATTCTATGATTGACATCGTATTTGGCTAAAGCTTTTCTAAAAGCTCCGTGCGTGAAGTGTGATCCTCCATCGGTCATGAGATACCTAGGTACACCAAACCTAGGAAAAATTACATCCTTGAGCATTTTCAAAGATGTCTTGTGATCAGCACTTTCAGTGGGGATTGCTTCAACCCACTTGGTCACATAATCAACATCTACTAAAATGTGAGTGTACTTATGCGAAGAAGGAAAAGGACCCATAAAATCAAAACCCCAGCAATCAAAAGGTTCAATCACTAGTGAGTAATTCATAGGCCTCTCATTCCTTCTACTAATGTTACCAACTCTCTGACATTTATCATAGGCTAAAACATAATTTCTAGCATCCTTAAAGAGAGTAGGCCAATAAAAACCTGATTGAAGAACCTTATGTGCAGTCCTCTCACCGGCATGATGTCCTCTATAGGGACTATCATGACACCGTCTGAGAATGTCCTTCTGCTCATGTTCCGGTATGCATCTTCTCACGATCCCGTCGGGACCTTCTTTGAAAAGATGTGGGTCATCCCAAAAGTAGTGCCTCAAATCATGAAAGAACTTCTTCCTTTGCTGAAATGTTAAATCTGGAGGCAAATACTTTGCAACAATAAAATTAGCATAATCTGCATACCAAGGATCGGAGAGAGATTGTACTTTTACAACGGCAAGTTGCTCGTCTGGAAAACTATCGTTGACTGGGATGGGATCGTGCGGTAAATCTTCCATCCTTGAAAGATTGTCCGCCACCGGGTTGTCTTCCCCTTTCCTATCAACAATCTGCAAATCAAATTCTTGAAGAAGGAGTACCCATCTGATAAGCCTTGGCTTGGCATCCTTCTTTGTCATAAGGTATTTAATGGCAGCATGATCAGTATGAATAATAACTTTGGAATCAACAATATACTGCCTAAACTTATCACAAGCAAAAACTACAGCTAAGAATTCCTTCTCAGTAGTAGCATAATTCCTTTGAGCACTATCAAGGGTTTTACTAGCATAATGTATAACATTCAATTTTTTATCAACTCTTTGTCCTAAAACAGCTCCAACAGCAAAATCACTAGCATCACACATAATCTCAAAAGGTAAATTCCAGTCAGGTGGTTGTACTATAGGAGCGGTTATTAAAGATTTCTTAAGAACTTCAAAAGCTTCCTTACAATCCTCATCAAATACAAAAGGAACGTCCTTCTGGATAAGATTAGTGAGGGGCCTCGAGGTCTTAGAAAAGTCTTTAATAAATCTTCTATAGAAACCAGCATGACAAAGAAAACTGCGAATACCTTTGATGTCCCTTGGATAGGGCATCCTCTCAATAGCTTCGATCTTGGCCTTGTCCACTTCAATTCCCCTTTCGGAAATCTTGTGACCAAGAACAATTCCTTCATTAACCATGAAGTGGCACTTCTCCCAGTTGAGTACCAAATTTGTCTCCTCACATCTCTGCAAAACTTTATTAAGGTTGTGGAGACAATGGTCAAAGGAAGTTCCATAGACGGAGAAATCGTCCATGAAGACTTCCATAATATCCCCACAGAAACCATGAAAGATAGCAGACATACACCTTTGAAAAGTAGTAGGGGCATTACATAAACCAAAAGGCATACGCCTGTAAGCATAAGTACCAAAGGGGCAAGTAAAGGTGGTCTTCTCTTGATCAGCAGTGTTAACATGAATTTGAGAGAAGCCAGAATAACCATCGAGATAACAAAAGTGGGTATTTTTGGATAACCTTTCAAGCATTTGGTTGATGAACGGCAACGGGTAGTGATCCTTCCTGGTTGCCTTGTTCAGCTTCCTGTAATCAATACACATTCTATATCCAATAATAATTCTCTAAGGTCTTAGTTCATTTTTATCATTAGGAACCACAGTTGTACCTCCTTTCTTAGGAACACAATGTACCGGGCTTACCCACTTACTATCAGCTATAGGGTAGATAATACCTGTGGCTAGAAGCTTGAGAATTTCAGTTCTCACAACATCCATCATCTTCGGTTTCAACCGTCGTTGATGATCAACAACTGGTTTAGCATCAGGCTCAAGGTTGATAGTATGTCACTACAAGAAATATGTCAACTTATGACCTTTTGTTAGTGACCCTGGAAGAATTGGTCATAGATCTATGACCATTTCAGACCAATTGGTCAAAAGCTGTTCGGGGGGCTCCAAACCCTAAACTATAACGACCATTTTGGTCAGAAAGGTCATAATTTCCTTACACGAAATGGTCACAAAGCAGATAGCACTGGTTCGCTGCCTTATTTCTAGCTGTTCATGACCAATATTGATGGTCATAACCTTGAAAATTGTGGTGGGTTGCTACGACTAGGCGCCACCTCATTAGTTTTGCCTATGTGTCATGTCCATGTGGCAGTTTTTGCCCTAGGTTGTGAAGCAACCTATATTTCTGTCATTCCCAAAAAATCTCATAAATTCTTTGGGTCATATCTTCGTCAAATATGTAATAAACCTTCCTTGCCTAGTTCAAAAATAATTCAAAAATATTCATTTTCCTATTCTGTTAAAAAAAAAACACTTTGTGAAGGAAGTACCACTTTGGCATGTCCAAATGGTATCCATTTTCTACAGTGCTTTCCTATGCCCAAATAACTATCCTCCACCAAATGCCAGCTCAATCCATTCATTATTTTGAGCCCATCTTCAACATTCGTATTTATGTCCAGTGTGGTACTTTGCAAAGCAAGTACCACCTAGACTCCTCCTTTTGAGCTGAAAATTTGTGAAGACGGTCTTCTTAGTAACTGATCATCCTCAACCAAAACTCACGCCCATTAGCCATGTGCATTTCCCGTACCGCTAATCAAACACTTGGCTGCTAATTCATGTTTGAGCATCGATCGGTCTCCTCGTGAGAATCTTATGTTGTAATTTTCTTCCTAGCACCTACCTGGGGAGTGGCCAACCCACTAGACACGCCTAGGCCGCCCAGAACACATGGCAACGCCACAGTCACGCGATGACCACGCAGCAGGCATGCGAGTTTACGCGCTCTAGAGTTGGGGCCCTCGACCACCGCCCAAACCTCGACGTATCGCCACCAAACCATGTATTTATGATTAAATAGGTACTTATGTACCTAGAAATGATTTTTGGAAAAAATAAATAGCAAACTATGAGGCAGCCGCAGTTCAAATTTGACCCGCTTCCATCTGAATCGACGGAAATTTGTCTTTTTCAGGAGAGGTGGATCAAAACTTTTTACACCCAACCATTTTGTCAATTGTGCATTAAATATGTCCTAGTATTTTAGAAAAATTATTTGGTCAAATTTTGCAACAATTATTTGGGAGGTCCTTCACAAAAAAACCTCCTTTTGGGCACTCAAAAAATGGAAAATGAATTTTTTGTCCAAAGAAAATGAAAACTTCCTTAGGCAAAATTGTTTGCCATTCCAAGATGCACCCTTGCGCACAATATGAGATCATTTGAACAAACTATGCCATGAATGTGGCCATAGGATTGATCATTTGGCTTGAAAGCCATGAATCTTCACGCATGATAGCTCATTTCTGAGAACACTTTTTTAATAGAATTGCCGTATTACAAGTTTATTATTTTTCGTGGTAACTTGCTCATATATAATGACACAATGCGAAGGTGTTCCAATTTTTTGAATTTTTTTGAATTTTTTATGCCCGTTTCAAAATGCGGTCAAAACGGCGGGAATGACCGTTCCTAGCTAGTGGTTGAATCTTGGAAATTTTTTGGTGTTTCTATGATTAAATAGGTACTTATGTACCTAGAAATGATTTTTGGAAAAAATAAATAGCAAACTATGAGGCAGCCGCAGTTCAAATTTGACCCGCTTCCAGCTGAATCGGCGGAAATTTGTCTTTTTCACGAGAGGTGGATCAAAACTTTTTACACCCAACAATTTGGTCAATTGTGCATTAAATATGGCCTAGTATTTTAGAAAAATGATTTGGTCAAATTTTGCAACAATTATTTGGGAGGTCATTCACAAAAAAACCTCCTTTTAGGCACTCAAAAAATGGAAAATGAATTTTTCGTCCAAAGAAAATGAAAACTTCCTTAGGCAACATTCTTTGTCATTCCAAGATGCACCCTTGTGCACAATATGAGATCATTTGAACAAACTATGCCATGAATGTGGCCATAGGATTGATCATTTGGCTTGAAAGCCATGAATCTTCACGCATGATAGCTCATTTCTGAGAACATTTTTTTAATAGAATTGTCGTATTACAAGTTTGTTATTTTTCCTGGTAACTTGGTCATATATAATGACACAATGCGAAGGTGTTCCAATTTTTTGATTTTTTTTTAATTTTTTATGCCCGTTTCAAAATGCGGTCAAAACGGCGGGAATGACCGTTCTAGCTAGTGGTTGAATCTTGGAATTTTTTTGGTGTTTCTCTGATTAAATAGGTACTTATGTACCTAGAAATTATTTTTGGAAAAAATAAATAGCAAACTATGAGGCAGTCGCAGTTCAAATTTGACCCGCTTCCAACTGAATCGGCGGAAATTTGTCTTTTTCACGAGAGGTGGATCAAAACTTTTTACACCCAACCATTTGGTCAATTGTGCATTAAATATGGCCTAGTATTTTAGAAAAATGATTTGGTCAAATTTTGCAACAATTATTTGGGAGGTCCTTCACAAAAAAACCTCCTTTTGGGCACTCAAAAAACGGAAAATGAATTTTTCGTCCAAAGAAAATGAAAACTTCCTTAGGCAACATTGTTTGTCATTCCAAGATGCACCCTTGTGCACAATATGAGATCATTTGAACAAACTATGCCATGAATGTGGCCATAGGATTGATCATTTGGCTTGAAAGCCATGAATCTTCATGCATGATAGCTCATTTCTGAGAACACTTTTTTAATAGAATTGCCGTATTACAAGTTTGTTATTTTTCCTGGTAACTTGGTCATATATAATGACACAATGCGAAGGTGTTCCAATTTTTTGATTTTTTTTTTGAATTTTTTATGCCCGTTTCAAAATGCGGTCAAAACGGCGGGAATGACCGTTCCTAGCTAGTGGTTGAATCTTGGTATTTTTTTGGTGTTTCTATGATTAAATAGATACTTATGTACCTAGAAATGATTTTTGTAAAAAATAAAGAGCAAACTACAAGGCAGCTACAGTTCAAATTTGACCCGCTTCGAGCTGAATCGGCTGAAATTTGTCTTTTTCACGGGAGGTGGATCAAAACTTTTTACACCCAACCATTTGGTCAATTGTGCATTAAATATGGCCTAGTATTTTATAAAAATGATTTGGTCCAATTTTGCAACAAATATATGGTAGGTCCTTCACAAAAAGAGCTCAATTCGGGCACTCGGAAAACGGAAAATGAATTTTCCGTGCAAAGAAAATGAAAACTCCCTTAGGCAACACTGTTTGGAATTCTCTTACAAATTGATGTGCTCCACATGTGCTATGATTGTGAATTATAAAATTGATGTGCTCCAAATTTGCAACAAATATTTGCTAGGTTCTTTATAAAAATATCATTTTGGACACTCGCAAAAATGATTCTCTTACAAAAAACTCATATCTTAGAACACTTTTTTTAATGATATTAACATTATTCAAAGTTTGTTATTTTTACTGAAAAGTAGGTCACACTTGGTGACACAATGCGAAGGTTTTTTATTTCTATATTTTTATAAATTTCTTAGGTCGTCAAATAGCAGACATGATTCAAAATCTTATTTTTAATCAATTACGACCAATTTAAATGGTCTTAACATCATCAAAGGGCATTCTGTGTTCTGATTGGTCTAAAATGAGCTCACGCGGATCATGGATTAAGCACCGTCGGATGCGCCCGAATCCAACGGCAGCCCACACCCCCCTCGCCGCTCTCACCCCGTATCCCTCTCATCCTCGTCCACCCACGAAACCCTAGCCCCCTTCTCCCAATCGCCGCTGCCGCCTTCTCCCTCCCAGATCCAATCCAGAGCCCCTCCATTCCTGCGCGCGTTGGCCACCTCCGCCTTCCCCACCGCCGAGCCCAGTCCCCCCACTTCTCCGTCCAGGCGCCGTCGCCGTCAATCTATTGCCCGAGCTAGCCAGGGCCCCTCC
>LR738713.1:591358807-591483167 GCA_902687465.1 Secale cereale
CCCCTTGTTTCGCTCCCACCCACAGCCGTCGCCGCCGCCCCAACCCAAACCCTTTCCCTCCCACCTCGATCCACTGTCACACCCACCGTCGACGACCCAGACCGAGCAGGCGGTGCTTCCTGACCCGCGACAGCGGCAGTGGGCTCGCGACCCAGATCAGAAGGACGTCCCCTTCCTCCCGATCTCATCATGCTCCTCTCGATCCCGTCCCCTTCCTCCCCATAGCGGAGCCTTGGTTTTGACCCCTCTCGTTGCTATGTGCAGAAGTCCGGGAGGCACGGGGCCGGGGACATGTGCCAGATCTGCGCCGATGGCCTGGGCACCACGATGGACAGCGAGGTCTTCACGCCTGCGATGTCTGACGCTTCCCGGTCTGGCGCCCCTGCTACGTGCACGAGCGCAAGGAGGGCACCCAGGCCTGCCTCCAGTGCAAGACCAAGGACTAGCGCTTCTGCTAGCTTGACCGCAGCGCCAAGGGCTTCGTCTCCGAGGATGAGTTCCTCTCCATCCCGGAGTTCTCCACCAACCCGCTCTCCCAGGTTCATCTCCCCTCCTCCTCTCGTCACTGAGACGGAGAATTTTGTTCCCATATTTGAAGATCTTCAGTTCACCGCCAATTTTTGCTAACCAATGTGCCAATGGAAGCTTGTATATCCAAATCCTATAACTATATACTCTCTCTGCTCCCAGGGCGCCGCCGAGGTGGTCATGTGGGATCCTTTCGAACAGTTCGTGCTCACTGTCGACTTTGATGGCAGGGTCACTGTTATGCTGTACAATGTAAGTTACTATGTTCTGCTGTACAATTACACTCGGAATTACAAGTTCAGGGTCACACATGCAACATAGTAACTTACATTGTAAATGTACAGCAGAACATAGGCTAACACATGCTTAGCGATAGAAAGTTGTGTTGGATACAGCCAGGCCTTTTAGGCTAGAAAAATTCCTATTAAGTTAGGAAGATGGAGTTATGGTTCTGTAAAGAGTTTGTACTATGATCCGGCTTATGGATCAAGTAAGTTGCCTATATAGTGCAACTTTTTTTATCAACCAGTTAGTAATTCAATCATTCAACTAAGTTTCACTGCCTTGCTACGAGCAGGGATTTGGCCCTGCAGTGGCTGGGTGAGGTGATTGTCCTATTCTCTGTCCCGGAGTTCGAACCCTTGCCCAGGTTGAACCATAACAGTACAACTTACATTAGGTAAAGTGTTTTTTGTTAGGTTCACTTGTAAGTCACTCACAAGCTGGGACCCAACATAGGAACTGAGCCATAACAGTACAACTTACATTACTATGTTCTGCTGTACAATTACACTCGCAAGCTGTCTTACCGTATTATTGGATCTATTAATCACTGCCTACATGTTAGATCGGTTTGATTTTGAGATGCAGTGAGACTTTGATGTTTCTGAATTCTGATGTGAAAGCATGTCTATGTCAGTTGAACTTTGCATGATTGTTCCTGTAAATCGATGGTGATATCAGCACTTCTGTATGTTTTTCATGTGAAACACTTATGCATGACTAATTGTTAAGTTGATACAATTTCTTTGGTAGACAAGCATGGAGATATGTATTAACTTTCCTGAAAATTGAACTTTTCTTAACTAATCAAGAACTCCCCTCATTATGTGATTCATGCTGTACCCTGCATGCATACTGTCTGTTTGTGATTTGTTCTAGCAAGTATCTGTTCATGAGAAATAAGCTCTCCAGGATTCACTGGACCAACAACTACTTGTTCTAGCATGTTTATTTCAAGCAATTTGTGATTCATGTTGTTTGATGAACCAGTACCCATGTCGGGAGACTAGTAGAACTTGGAAACTTCAATTTTATCACCAGTAGTCACTTATCCTGCTGTTCATGTCCATACATCATTCGTATTGGTTCTATGTTACAGTTGCTGCAAACAATTTATTAATGTGGGATGTGGCTCTATGTCCAGTCCTCTTTCTCTTCTGAAGAAATCCCCTCTGCCTCTGGTGTGCAGCAAGTTGATTGTTCTGTATTTGTATTATTGTGCAGATTGGCCAAGTGTTCGTCGATCTTTAAGCCGGTTTAAGAGTTGGATTGGCCGGTCCAATTCAACACGGAGCTGAGAGTATGTTGAAACTTTTCGTCCATCAAGCGTCGCCTCCGGCCGCCCTGACGACGCCCTCGCCTTCACCAACCTCCACTCCATGAGGTACGCATAACAATACATGACTAACCAGAAAAGTTCTTTGAGTTCTATAAGTTGAGTAAAACATCTCAATCTGTCATTGAGTTACTATATAATTCCGTGATACCATTTATGTACTATGATAGTTTCTCATATTTTTGTATTATACTTGTAAGCATTCCTGCCATGTGCTGCTTCCTTTTTCATGCTTTGCTACTAGATCATTTGTTTGAACTGAGATGGATGATGTGTTGTCTCATGGTTATATTATGTTGCCAGTTTCATCTGTTTTGACCTTTAGAATATTTCCTTCATACTCCCTCCGTCCCAAAAAAGTAACTCAACTTTCAAAACCAATTATCCAATAGTTACGCCCATTTGCGAAAATTGGTTGTTATGAATAGGTAGTGCTATCCTTTTGGCTGTCTGGATATGCTAGAGGGTCTTGGGTAATTTTGTACACATGAAAAAGAAAGTCTTACTAGATGCAAATTGATTGGGTATTTCAGCTTGACTATATCTCTAGCACTGACCAATAACATTGCTTGTTCAAGTTTATACAGGAGTTGCTTGCTCAACACTGATAAATATCATTGCTTGTTTCTAGAGGGTCTTGTTCTTCCTCGACCTCCATGGGGCGCGCGGGCCAGCAGCCGGCCATCTCCGTCGAGCCCGTACACGGCGACTAATGCCGAAGGCCACAGGTGATGCCAAGCTCCTGATCCAGTCCATCACCAAGTTCTACGCTGCCACATCGATGAATCTCAAGGCAGTCTTATATTGTTATGTGTCGCTGCTGCTCCTGCAGGTTGCTCCGATCTGACCTGGTCGAGCTGCTGCTGCTCCTACAGGTGGATGGCGAGGCCTCATGGCTGCTCCATACTCCTCCTCCTCCAACTATTGGTGATAATTCTGTTGAGGAATTATGCTGTCATTCTCTTGCACTATGCTATGCAGCTCTTGTTTACCTTAAATGCAACTATTGGTGAACTTGTTAAATACCATTATTTGTGATGTTTGCTCCCTTTGCATGCATGGTTATAGAGTTTGGTGCCCCCATGGCCTCAAATGCATTGAATTGTGGGCGTGTTCTTGATATCTTGTTGCTTATGGTTAATATGGACCTGAATGGCAAGGGCTAAGCCAGCCTACTTAGCTAGATTAACATAACACAATGTTAGATTTACTTTTATTTTGTTCCTAACATTTTGTTATACAATGTGCAGATGCTGGCCTTTCATGATTCTTTGTGAGCATCAGGACAAAGAAGTTGGATGAAGCATAGTAATGAAGTCCTTGTAGCAAAACGTATACGCGTGCTAGTTCTCGGACCTAGTTCATTGTAATAATGTTGATCCTATTTGTGTGTTATATGATGATGTAGCAGAACTTGTAGGGCTCATGTGATAGACTTGGGTAGATACACTTGGGCTGTATGTGTTCTAATTGTAAACTTGATGATGATCACATTTACAAATGTATGTTATATGATGTGGCAGATTACTTCCTGCTGTTGTTCGAAATATTGTGTCTGTTTTCTATATTTGCATATTGAAATATGAAGAACATGACCTTGACAGTAGGGTCCCACAAACTAGAACACCACATTTGGGACCCACTTACCAGAATTTGACAATTGGGGTGCATCTAAAAAAGAGAAACAAAGGCTACAGCCCAAAAATAAAAAGGCTATAATATTGGGCTAGGCCCATGAAGTCGACCCAATATTGACAGGAAAAAACACAAATATGCTGAATTATTGGGCTCGGCCCATGTAAAACAACGAATTGGACCGGGCTGAATCTTGTGCCACATCAGCTTGCCACGCTGGATGCCTACGTGGCCTGGGGAGGCTGCTAGTGACCAAAACACGACAGTAGGCATATTTTGGTCACAAACGTCTATGACCTTCTCACAAAGAAGGTCGCTATAGTCAGTTTATGACGGCCAGCTTTTGACCTTATGTTTTTTGTCACAAAAAGGTCACAAATGGAAATTTGTGACCATTTAGTGACCAATAGTGGTGGTCACAAGTTGACATATTTCTTGTAGTGTGTTGACAGATAGATGGACTAATCCCCTTAAGGTCATCAAGGGTATAGCCAATTGTGCCTCGGTGTTTACGAAGTACTCCCAATAGTCGCTCTTCTTCATATCCTGAAAGGTTAGAATTGATAATAACAGGATATACTTTCTTTTCATCTAAATAAGCATACTTGAGCGTATCGGGAAGAGGTTTAAGATCGAACACCGGGTCTTCTTTTGGTTTTGATAAAATTCCCAAAGGTTCAACCGGAAGGTTGTGCTTCAGGATAGCAGGTTGCCTCAAGAATATTTCATCTAGTTCATTTCTTTCCTGCATATGCAAATCATTCTCGTGGTCCTCCATATATTGCTGCAAAGGATCATTAGGGGGAATAGCAATAGAGGCAATACTTTCAATAATTTTATCATCACTAGGTAAATCAGTACCACGAGGCTGCTTAGAGAACTTAGAAAAATTAAATTCATATGGCTCACCATTGAATTCAACAGAAACTTTACCTTTCTTGCAATCTATTATAGCTCCACAAGTTCTAAGAAAAGGTCTACCAAAAATAATAGGACAAAAATTGTCCCTCTCTGAACCAAGTACCAGAAAGTCGATAGGGTATTTTACCTTTCCACATAGGACTTCAACGTCCCTCACAATTCCGATAGGAGAGATAGTTGTTCTGTTTACAAGATGAATGGTAACATCAACTTCTTCAGGTTCACAAGGGGAAATCTCACCGATGATCTCTTCATAAAGTGAATAGGGGATAGCACTTGCACTCGATCCCAAATCGCATAGCCCATAATAATTGTGATCTCCTATTTTAACAGATACCACTGGAGTACCTGAAATTGGGCCTTTATTCTTGGCTGTGACAAGGTTAGTGGAAACAGCACAAAAATTTATATTGGAATCCAAAACATCATTAGTAACAAGGTCTTTAATCAATGCAACTTGAGGATCGACCTTGATCTTGTCCTCAGGATCATCAACTCTTCTCTCACTTTTATTTATTACGCCTGTCACAAGAGAGTGCTCCCTTATCCTTGCGGGAAAAGGAGGCTTTTCATATATAACTGCAGGCAAAATAGGGTCAGCAACATGAATATCAACAGGTAGCTCTTTAAAAGGTTCATGATGCTGGTCTCTCTTCTTTTTAAAAGAATCAACGTGAGAGGCAAAATTCTTATAGAACTCAATCACTAGATGGGAATCAAGACCAATCTTAGAGGAAAAAGTATTGAAGTAATCAGTTTTCACATAGCTCTCAATATAATCATGTTCATAATTTATAGCGGGTTCAATACCTTTATCAATTTCCCAATCGTCGGTATTCCTCTGGATCCTTTCAATGAGATCCCACCTTTCTTCAACACTCTTCTTCTGAAATACCCCACTAGAGGAGGCATCCAGCATCTCCTTATCCTGACGAGAAAGCCTGGCATAAAAATTTGTTAGTATAATTTCCTTGGGAAGCTTATGAATAGGGCATTTGAGCATTAGGGACTTCAATCTCCCCCAAGCTTGAGCAATGCTTTCTCCGTCACGAGACCTAAAGTTATAGATATAATTCCTGTCTCGATGAATTTCATGAAGAGGATAAAACTTAGTATAAAAGAGAGACATAAGCTCCTGCCAGTCAAGCAAGTGTGAGTTATCGAGAAGCCTATACCAATCTGAAGCTTTATCTATAAGTGATACGGCAAACAATTTCCTCATGACAAACTCCCTCGATACACCTGCAAGCTTAAATAATGAACACAATTGTGACAGATATAGCAAGTGTTCACCGGGATGTCTGTCTCCTGCATAACGATTAGCCACAACATAATTGATAATACCAGCTGGTATTTTATAGGGCACAATTTCAGTAGGGGGACGAGCAACCACCACAGGTGTGGGGTGTCTTCCCGCAAGCAACGATCCAATAACAGGGTTGTCCATAAGGACAAAGAGCAGCAATAGCAAAAATAAAAGCAGAATTATAAAAACTTCCTTACCAGTTTCACTTTACCAATAGCGCTACGCTCCCCGGCAACGGCGCCAGGAAAGGGTACTTGATGACCCACAACCGTAAGGGATCTATTGCAGCGTTTTCGATAAGTAAGAGTGTCGAACCCAACGAGGAGCAGAAGGTATTGATAAGCGATTCTGAGCAAGAAATTACTCCAAGCACTGAAAGATAACTTTTTAGGGGTTTTCTTGATATAAGCGACAGGAAAGTAAAAGCAAGCAAAATAAAAGGTACTGAGAGTGACAAGTGGCCCAATCCTTTCTGAGCAAAGGAGAGGCCTAGCTTATAAAGGCTAAAGCGTTCCTGAGGACACACGGGAGAGTATATAGGAAAAAGGGGGCAGCCGGAGGTGGGCCAGGGGGTCCAGGCGCCCCCCCCCCCGGCGCGGCCAGGGGGGGCGCCCCCAGGGCGCCTGGGCACCCTGTGGCCCCCCTCTGGTTGCCCTTTCGCGTGCCTTCGTGATCCGTCTGGAAAATATCTCCCGACGATTTTCAGGTAATTTGGAGGTATTCTTCTTCAGCAACTCAGCGTCCACTTTTTACTGCTGAATCCCGTGTCTGCTGCTTCGGCATCGGAAAGTTGCAAACTGTGTAAAATAGGCCAAAACAACATAAGAACATCATCGTAACGTGAAATATATCAATGAATAAGGTTAAATTACGATATAAAATAGTGATGCATTTTGGACGTATCAGCCAGCTTGACCTACATTGGCTCAGTTTTGGTGATATTGTTTATTGCCAAAGATCAGGGAGTTCAAGTAGATAGAACAAATACATACTGATATGCCTCCTTAATGTTAGCTTCAATATCCAAAGGGTGTGTGTGTCGAATTTCCTCTCTGCTAGCGTCTTACCGTGCATGTGGTTAGCACAACTCTTCACTCAATTTTCTCTTCTTTCTTTGAAAAAGGAATAGCAATTTTTATAAATTTGAACTATAAAATTTTAAATACCGGCTTTCAAAATTTATTTATTTTAGTAAAATTGAACTTGCATAAATTTGAACTACTGGAATTTTACTCTCATAAATTCAAATTAGTTCTCCTATTGTATGATTGACTTTTTCTCTAGAACAATAATAATCTGATGCATGTGCATTGTGCTAGGTTTACCTTGTTTGTTATAAGAAAGCCAATTAATCATACTATGTTGCTTTTGATCTCAAAATTGCAACGGCCAATATAGTTGTAAGAGTTTAGCCGACTTTTTGCACTTGAAGATGCACACTACCATTATAATTTGACCCATATTCCGTGGTATTGGTCGCTTGCATCTGATCCTCTTTTTATGCGAATAGCATCCGATCCTCTTCGACCCTGTTGGTTGTCTAGCTCAGTTCCTTACCCAAGTTGTTGTCGAGTGTGTTCACTCGTGCAGTGGTGTCTTTTCCTCGACCCAATATCATCTCCAATGTTGACATATGGATGCATGTACGAGTCACGTGCTACTTTGCTTTTACATTTATTCGACAATTTGGAAGATCAAATGTACTGTCAAATTAGTGAATAAATCATATAGAAAAGAACATGCAAATTCATTCTAAAAGAAGAACATGAAAAACATTAAATAAATGTACCACTCAGTAGAAATTTTATGAATAAATGGACCACAAATGTAGCACATCAACGTTTATTGGCTTCACGAATGCCGACGGTAATGGTATCCATACATATATTTGCTTACATTACATTCCATAAGACTCGATTAATTGTCTAAATCCAAAGTGTGTACCGATTTTCCTCCCTAACGTCTGACCGTGCCCGCGGTCAGCCCAACCATACACAACTATTCACCCAATTTTCTCTTTCTTTTCTTTGAAAATGAGTTCCAACTTTAATTATTTTGTAAATACTCACTTTCGAAAATAGAAATTTTAGAACATTGAACTTTTGGACTTTTAACTTTCAAAATATCAAATTAGTCCCCCCATTGTATGATCAACTTTTTGTTTGGACAGTAGTAAGCCGATGCATGTAAATTGTGTCAGGTTTTGCTTGTTTGTTTGGGTCTCCCTAGACATAAGAAAGCCAAGTTATCGTATTATGTTGTGCTTGATCTCAAAATCACATTGGCTAATGTAGCAATAAGAGTTTAGTCGTCTTTTGCACTCGAAGATGCACACTACCATTATAATTTGATCCTATTCAGTGGATCTGGTCACTTGAATCTCATCCTCCTTGACCCTGGATGTCTGATATGTCCATTTTGCATCATGTTTTCTTACTATTATATATAATATTTTATAGTTATATTCTATTTTATGATGCAATTCTAATGCCTTTTCTCTCTTAAATTGCAAGATACATCACAAGAAGGACATTGCCTCTAGCTGAAATTATGTGCCTAAAAAAGCTACAACTAAGATAGCTACTCTTTGGAGCTTCAAATGACGTGTAAATTTATGAAGAATTATTCAGAAATATATAAAAAATACTAGAAGAAAGAAGTATCGAAGAAGACACTTGGTGCGCCCACAAGCCATGGGCGCGCCGTACCCCCCTCCCCCAGGGCGCGCCCAGGTGGCTTGTGGGCCGCACGGAGGCCCACTACAGCCTATCTCTCATATATGAAGCCATTTACCCTAAAAAATAAACACAAGACTTTACAGACCTTCCTACGCCCTCTCTAGGGGGAACCAGAGGCAGAGCACTTTTGCTCTCCGACGGAGCGATTCTGCCAGGAAAACTTCCCTCTGTGAGGGGGAAATCAAAGCCATCATCATCACCAACACCCCTCTCGTCGTGGGAGGCTTCATCTCCATCAACATCTTCACCAGGACCATCGCATCTCCATATCCTAGTTCATATCTTGTGTTCAATATTTGTATCAAACCTCAGATTGGTACCTGGGTGCTAGTAGTGTTGATTACATCTTGCAGTTGGTGCTAGTTGGTTTACTTAGTGGAAAATTATATGTTCAGATTGTTAGTCACTTATTTATCTCCTATGGTCATGAACATAAATATGATTTGTGAGTAGTTCTATTTGTTCTTGAGGACATGGAAAAATAATTGTTATAGGTAATCATATGAAATTGGTCTCCGTTAAATGTTTTGATGATATGTTATGTTGTTCTTTCTCTAGTTGTGTCGTTTGAACGTCGACTACTCGACACTTCACCAAGTTTGGGCCTAGGGTAAGACATTTTGGAATTAGTTTGTAGATAATGGGTTGCGGGAGTGACTGAAAGCTAAACCCAAGTTTATGAGTTCTTCCATAAGGGGCTGTTTTGAATCTATATGTTTCATGCTATGGCTAGATTTATCTTAATTCTTCTCTTGTATTTGTGCTTGCTTGCATGGAGGGGGTAATCATAAGTAGGCTGCTTGTTCAAGTAAGAACATCACCTTAGCTCCTGTTGGCCCATGATGACCCATAAGTATAGGGGATCAATCGTAGTCCTTTCGATAAATAAGTGTGTCGAACCCAACGAGGAGCAGAAGGAAATGGTAAGTGATTTTCAAAAAGGAAATGTCTGCAAGTGCTGAAATTGTAAGTAGCAGATAGTTTGATAGCAAGGTAATTTGTAACGAGCAAGTAACGCTAACAGAAAATAGTATGCAGCAAGGTAGCCCAATCCTTTTGTGGCAAAGGACAGGCCAAAATGGTTTCTTATAATAAGCAAGGTGTTCTTGAGGGCACACGGGAATTTCATCTAGTCACTTTCACCATGTTGGCTTGATTCGTGTTCACTACTTTGATAATTTGATATGTGGGCGGATCGGTGCTTAGGTGTTGTTCTTACTTGAACAAACCTCCTACTTATGATTAACCTACTCGCAAGTATCCGCAATTACGAGAAAAGTATTCATATAAAATCTAGCCATATCATTAAACAGTTGGATCCAAATCGGTCCCTTACGAAGTAGCGCATAAACTAGGGTTTAAGTTCTGCCACTCTAGCAACCCATCATATAATAAGTATTCCACAATGCATTCCCTTACGCTCAAATATGATGATGTGTCATGCAGTCGACGTTCACATGACACCACTAAGGGAATCACAACATACATATCATCAAAATATCGAACACATATCAAGCTCACATGCATGATTACTTGCAACATGATTTCTCCCATGACCTCAAGAACAAAAGTAATTAATCACAAGTGATAAACATGTTCATGATCAGAGGGGTATTAATTATTAAATAGCATAATGGTCTGAACATATAATATTCCACCAAATAAACCATATAGTAATGAACTACAAGATGTAATCAACACTACTAGTTACCCACAAGCACCAATCTAAGGTTCCGGTACAAAGATTGAACATAAGAGATGAACTAGGGTTTGAGAGGAGATGGTGTTGTTGAAGATGTTGATGGATATTGCCCTCCCCAAGATGGGAGAGTTTTTGGTGATGATGATGACGATGATTTCCACCTCCGGGAGGGAAGTCCCCCCGGCGGAATCGCTCCGCCAGAGGGCAAAAGTGCTCATGCCCAAGTTCCGCCTCGAGAAGGCGACACTCCATCGCGAAAGTCCTCTCCTTATTTTTTTTCTAGGTAAAAATGACTTATATACCATAAGAGGGGCACCGGAGGTGGGCCGAGAAGGGCCCAGGTGGGTTGTGCCCACCTGGTGGGGCCCCTCTGGTAGTTATTTGCTCCAATATTTTTTATTTAATCCATAAAAAAATCCTCGTGAAGTTTTAGCTCATTGGGAGTTGTGCAGAATAGGTAGCCCGATGTTGATTTTTCAGGTCCAGATTTCCAGCTACCGGTATTCTCCCTCTTGATTCAAATCTTCCATATTATGAGAGAAAAGGCATTAGAATTACTCCAAACAGAATTATTATACATGAAAACATCATAAATAGTAGGAAAACATGATGCAAAATGGATGTATCAACTCCCCCAAGCTTAGACCTCGCTTGTCTTCAGGCGAAAACCAAAACCGAAAAACATGTCCACATGCTTAGAGAGAGAGGCATCGATAAAAACAAAATACGGACATAGAAGCATCATGCATATTTGTAACAGCAACAAACTTTATTAAAAAATGGTAAACATAACTCTATCACACTATTGAAGTATAAAACACAAACTCTATTAAAAACCGACAAACTATGTTCTCAGTCAACTTTGCAATTCAATTCATCATCTTTTCAGGAAGGGTCATGTATCGGAGCCATTAGGCAAGTCCATATACTAAACTATCATATAATCTTCTATGATTGCTAACACTCACCACATACACATGGGCAGAAAGTTTCAACCGGACACATAGAAAGATAGGGGCTTATAGTTTCGCCACCCAACATACTCACCTCAAGGGTGATGTCGACAATAATAACTCATGCTCACCCATATCAAGCTGGACATATGTGCCTAGATCTTTCCTCACTACATTATGCTTGCCAAAAGATAAAATAAAAAGGAATAGAGACGGAAACTTTGACTCAACATAAAAATAAAAGATAGGCCCATCACAGAGGGAAGCAGAGGTTGTCATGCGTTTTTTTTTCTGTTTGTATGCAAGATCTCTTAGTGCAAAATAACGTCACGTTATATTGCCCCTTATGATGGCAACCTTTATTATGCAGTCTGTCTCTTTTATTGTTTGTCATCAGAAGTTCGTACAACGCTCAATTTCCCTTACACTAAATGATCTTACACATCTAGAAGTAATTTTTATTGCCCTTTTGCACCGATGACAACTTACTTGAAGGATCTTACTCAATCCATACATAGGTATGGTGGACTCTCGAAAAAGGTTTGGGTTTAAGGGCTTCTGGATGCACAAGTTGTATCTCTACTTAGTATGGAATTTTTGGCTAGAAAAGATATTGGGCAAGCACCACATGTTAAAGGATCTATGACAATATAACTTCTATGTGGATATGAACAAATATAAGTCATTACGTTGTCTTCCTTGTCCAACGTCAACCTTTTTGGCATATAATATTTTGATGGGGGCTCACAATCACAAAATATGTCCATGATAGTATATTTGCGTGCAAATCCTCTCTTCCCTTATTAATTCTTTCATGAATTGCATCATTGACCAATGCTATGTTTGTCAATTTCCAATAAATTTTACTACTAATACTTTTCCTTATGTGATGTCATTATTTACCATAAGATTAGCATATGATCTTTTTCATTTATTTTCTTTCTTTTTATTGAAACAAAGAAGTAAAGAAAGAAAAACTCAAACTAAATTTATTATGTAGTTTGCACATGATTACATAGATAGATAGATAGATCACTAAGCAAACTTCAAAAATAAAGATCGAACTAATTTTTTATTCAGCTAAAGCAAAAAAATAACTAAAGATCGAACTAAGGTAGATAAAGGTAAAGTTAGTGGTGTGATGCGATACCAAGGCACCTCCCCCAAGCTTGGATCAAGCCAAGGGGAGTGCCCATACCCGATACTCTATTCTCCTTTGGTGGTGAAGAAGGTGTTGGTGGTGGTGAGGTAGTAGTGAGCTTGTCCTCCAGTTTCCATGGCAGAGGCTCACCATCATAAGATGAGGCAAGAGTCTCACGAGTCCTGCAACTGGCAGACAAACTCATACCTTTAAACCTTGCCTCATATTCGAAGACTTGGTTTTGGAGATAATAGATTTGGCTTTGTTGGAAGTTGATCCGCTCAGTGAGGGCGAAGATGACATCCTTCATGGGCTGGCCATCCACCTTGTGATCACAGGAGAAACCTGTAATCATGCGGTGATTGGCATGAAGTCCACGCTCCACGATACCCTTGCACTTGCAGACATCTTGCTCCTTGGCTTCAAGCCTAGCCTCCATGGTTCCCATCCCCTTGGGACCCTAGGCGTCTCGGATGTGGAGCACCCCCTCTCATCTCAATGGATTGAGGGTGCTTCATCACCTCCGTCAAATAGGGGTTGATTACCCTCTCAAAGAACTTGTCCTTGGAGGAGCTCGGAGCGGCTGAGAGAGTCCTAGATTTAGTGGTCCATGAGGATCCAGTCTACCAAAGCTGGGCCGAATAGATGGGCCATGAAGACGAAGATAAACGGCCATCCCCCGTGTCCGGATAGGACTCCTGTGTATGCAGAAAGGTAGAATAGATGTTCAGATGTAATGATTCCTTGCTTCCCAAGCAATATTTGTAACCCTAGGTCTCCTCCGGTGGATATATAAACCAGAGGGTTTTAGTCCGTAGAGGGTAACAAAAGCACAATATCATAGGCTAGACTTCTAGGGTTTAGCCATTACGATCGCGAGGTAGATCAACTCTTGTAACACCATATTCATCAAGATCAATCAAGCAAGAAGTAGGGTATCACCTCGATCGAGAGGGCCTGAACCTGGGTAAATATTGTGTCCCCAGCCTCCTATTACCATCGATTCTTAGACGCACAGCTTGGGCACCCCTACCCGAGATCTGTCGGTTTTGACACCGACAATGGTGCTTTCATTGAGAGGTCCACTATGCACCCGCGAGAAGCGATCGATGGCTCGTCTCGTCATCAACAAAGATAGCACCCTCGAAAACATCCTGGCCATGGTCCAGATCCTCCAGCTCGACGGGTTTGCTGTATGCGCCCGCGTGGCCGCTAGGCCGGCCGCACTCCCCGTGGTCATCGAGCACCACTCCTATATTGGCTCCGACCACTCCGATGACGCGATTTCGGCGGATTCCTCGTCTTTAAATGAGCTGCTAGATCGCATTACCGCCTTGGGGCTTTCATTGCGCGATGATCAGATCGGGCTTAAACACGTTCAGAAGGAAGTCAACTCCACCCCGATCACTCACCTAGTGGCGGCCATCGAAGACCGAGTCGAAGATATTCCCCCTCTTGAAACGGAGACTGGCGCTATTTGGATTTCCGAATTCTTCGAGACAACCACACCCCCGTCAGGTGGCACTTCATGCCTTTCGAGCTCAGGGACAGACGCGGGGCCCGCGGAACATTCAGATCCCATTGGGCCTAGGTCGTCTGCACCGGAGGTTGCACAAACCCTAGACACTACGTTGGGTCGGGACTCAAAATTTATCCACACCCACCCACCACAGTACACACTCTCCAAGTAACTCCGGACTACCGGACATATGTGATCTCACGTATATACAGTAGGAACCCCGAGAGACGGTTCATCACTTCTGGGCCAGATTCCTACTTGTTAAAAACAAGATTAAGGACTGCTGCGACGACGACACAGTTCCCATATTTCACTGCAATTGCACGGACGAGGGAGTATTGAATGCCCTCAACCATCGTCGAATACAGAGCTTTGCATAACTACCACATTTGGTACGAAAGTACTCCGCTATGGAAAACACTTGGAAAGCTGAGAATACACCTCTGGAACAGTCCATCTTCAGACAATACGCCGCTAAAGTGAAATGGACATACCCTAGCAGGGCATCCAATAACATATACAATGGCAAGAAAAACAGACCTTTCACATGACACATGTCCGTTCTGGACGAACTGTTGGATAAACCCTGCCAAATACATGCCGCCCCAGACATTATCCCAGCCCACTACCTTAAAGCATGTTGGGTACTCTGGCAGGTAGCAAAAAGTGGTGATGCAATCCTTGCCACCGCAATGCCATGGGAGAAAGATTTTGATGTCTTTACTGTCTTCGAGACGTTCTCCTCAAACAACCGGCGCAAGAGAGAAAATCGTGAACTTGCCGAGGTCCATCAAATCAGCACTGCAAGCCCATGGAGCGACACGGCAATTACCTTTTCTACCGAAGACGAACCACGAGTCTGGTCGGTCCGAGCCACAGCCTCTCTAGTACTAAACCCAATAGTAGATGGTTTTCGCCTCACTAATGTACTCATAGACTGGGCAGCGTATTCAACCTCATATATGAGGACACGCTTGCAAAATGGAGGTTGATAAATCCCGCATTGAACAAAGTAATACGACCTTTAGAGGTATTATTCCCAACCGGGAAGCCCGATGTTCGGGAAGCATTAAGTTCGACGTAGTATTCGGTACAACCGAGAACTATAGGTCGGAGGAACTGCTCTTCCACATTGTCCCCTTCAACAGTGGATACCACGCCCTTCTAGGGTGGGACACTCTCTCCCGCTTTCAAGCTATACCCCATTACGGATACATGAAGCTCAGATTGCGAGGGCCCAATGGAATAATCACAGTTGCAAGTGATCCGGATAGAGCACTCCGTGCCGAGAACAAAACCGCATCGTTAGCCCTAGAGGCACTATCTGAAGCCCTCGCGGCCGAGGAATTAACCACCTTACGATCTACGGTGGACAAGGATGACGTAGTCCTTGACAAGAGATCAAAATCTGCCTCCTTCAAGCCAGCAGATGAAATTGTCAAATTTCAAGTGCATCGGACGGACCCCAACAAGACGACATCCATTGGAGCACAGCTGGATCCAACGGTAGACAGCGCGTTGCACGCCTTCCTTAACAAAAACTAGGACCTATTCGCTTGGCATCCTTCAGACATGCCGAGAATCCCACGTAGGCTGGCCGAACACAGCCTTAACATAATCGAAGGGTTCAAGCCAGTCAAGTAGTCACTACGACGATTTTCCGAACCCAAACTACAAGCGATGGGGGGAGAGCTGGCCAAGTTATTGGAAGCCAGATTCATAAGGGAAATCAAATACCCGGACTGGCTAGCCAACTTAGTCATGGTACCAAAGAAGGACAAATCCTGGCGCCTTTGTGTCGACTTCACAGACTTAAACAAGGCTTGCCCTAAGGATCTCTTTCCACTGCCTCACAGTGATCAAATTATCGATGCAACCGCAGGACATGACTCGTTGTGTTTCCTCGATGCTTACTCCGAATACCATCAAATTAAAATGAAGGAATCCGATCAGACCGCGACTGCATTTATCACTCTGTACAACCCCTTTTGTTTCAACACTATGCCATTCGGACTCAAAAACGCCGGTGCCACGTATCAACGCATGATTCAAACATGCTTAGAGAAGAAAATTGGCAAGATAGTGGAGGCATATGTTAACAATGTAGTCATCAAGACTAAACATGTCGAAACATTGGTGGATGATCTCCGCCTTACATTCGATAACCTCAGAACATATGACATACAGCTCAATCCAGAAAAATGCGTCTTCGGCGTTCCAGCCGAAAAGTTATTAGGATTCATCATATCCCATAGAGGAATTGAAGCAAACCCAGCTAAAATCTGGGCCCTGTCACAGCTAACTACGCCAACTGATCTAAAACAAGTGCAAAAGCTAGCAGGTTGCGTAGCGGCCTTGAGCCGCTTTATCTCCAGACTAGGAGAGAAAGCACTACCACTTTATAGACCGCTGATGTGCACAGACAACTTCGAATTAACGAATGCGGCCATGGCCGGATTGGAGGAGATAAAAACCCTATTAGCGGGCAACCCAATCCTAGCCGCTCCAGGTGTTGGCGAGCCAATGCTGCTTTATATCTCAGCCACTCACCAAGTTGTGAGTGGTACTCGTCGTCGAACAAGACGAAGAGGGACATAAATTCCCCGTTCAAAAACCCGTATACTATGTATCCGAGGTTCTCACACCATGTAAATCACGATACCCCCATTACCAGAAAATTTCCTATGCGGTATTCATGGAATCTCAGATGCTCTAACACTACTTTCAAGAGTGTTCTATCATAGTGGCATCCAAAATACCACCCAACGATATCGTAAACAATAAATACGCCATAGGACGCATAGCCAAATGGGCCATCGAGCACTTTCCGTTCGAAATAACATACAAACCACACCAAACTATTAAGTCTTAGGTGTTGTCCGACTTTGTCGTGGAATGGACCGAAGCCGAACTCCCTAAAGAGTACGGAGCATACTCCCACTGGACCATGTATTTCGGCATCTCTAAAATGCTAGCCGGATTCGGGGCCGGCGTCATCTTGATATCTCCAACAGGGGATACAGTTCGCTATGTACTGCAGATCATGTATACAGACTCAAACAATGTGGCCGAATATGAGGCATACACGGTCTCCGCATGGCCTTATCCATGGGCATACAATGCCTCGAGGTGCGCAGAGACTCAAACCTCGCCATATCTCAGGTAAACTGAGAATTTGATGCGAAGGATTCAAAGACGGCAGCTTATCGAAATGCCATATTAAAAATATCGGCTCGATTTGAGGGGCTGGAATTTCACCACGTAGCTCGGTACAATAACCAGGCAGCGGATATACTTGCTCGTATGGGCGCCAAACGTGACCCAGTCCCGCCGAACACCTTTGTGGAAAGGTTTTTCAAGCCATCAGTAACATGGTAGGACGAGAGCAAGGACGTTAATTCGGACCCGAACACGCCCCCAACCGAACTCAATACAGATATCATCATGGACTCGCACATAGAAATAACATCCTCGGCTCACGAGACCATGGCTGTCATAGCCCTCTGGACCGAGCCTTTCCTATCCTACCTTAATAGGCAAGAGCTCCTCGATGACCAAAATGAGGCCCGCCGCATAATTCGGTGCTCTAAAGCCTATAATGTTCACGAAGGTGAACTATACATGAAAAACACTACTGGTATTCTCCAGCGGTGCATCTCTGAAGAGGAGGGACGACAACTTCTAGCCGAAATACACGCCGGCATGGGTGGCCATCATGCCGCAGCTCGAGCTCTTGTAAGCAAGGCTTTCCGAACTGGTTTCTTCTGGCCAACCGCGTGAGCAGATGCTCAGACCCTAGTCCAAAATTGTGTTGGATGCCAGCTTTTTGCAATATCAAAGTCATATGCCTCCCACCGCTCTAAGAACCATCCCCATTACCTGGCCCTTTGCGGTATGGGGGCTGGATATGGTCGGACCTCTTAAAGGGGGAAGCCATAAAAAGAAATATTTACTGGTTATGGTGGACAAATTCACTAAATGGATAGAAGCCAAACCAGTCCAAATAGCTTAGGCATGGCCAGTGATAGATTTTATATCGAGTGTAGTACACCGTTATGGTGTCCCACACAGTATTATCACAGATAATGACTCCAACTTAACAGCCGATGAGGTGAAAAATTGGTGCGCTAAGTTAGGCATTAAACTTGATTACGCCTCTGTGTACCATCCTCAAACAAATGGTCAAGTCGAAAGAGCCAATGGCTTGATAATGAGCGGCATTAAACCCCGACTAGAGCACTCCCTTCGGGAGTCAGATAACAATGGGTTGAGGAGCTCGACTCCGTACTCTGGGGGCTGTGGCCCACACCTAACCGGACAACCGGATACACACCTTTCTTCATGGTGTACGACGTAGAGGCTGTTTTGCCCTGCGACATTATTCATGACTCACCTCGAGTGCGCATGTATGAAGAGCGAGAGACCGAGATTGATCGGCAGGACAACCTAGACGACCTTGAAGGGGAGCGCGATATCGCGCACGCCCGTTCCGTATTCTATCGAAAATAGGCCAAGCGATACCAAAGCAGAGAAGTGCGGGCCAAGACATGCAATGTTGGCGAACTCGTTTTATACCTCCCGGAGAAGAAAAAGGACAAGCTCAAACAAAGATAGGAGGGCCCCTTCATTATTGAGGAAGTACTCACCGGTGGAGCCTATCGCCTTCGAAACGCGTCAGACAATCGCCTTGAGCCAAACCCATGGAACGCTGCCAGGCTCCGACGATTCTACGGATAGTTCGGTAGCACCTTTTTATTCTCTTTTTCAGTCTAGGTCTTATCCCTTGTTTTTATTTTAAGTTCCCTTCTTCTTTCCTTATTTTTTCTTACCGATAAGTATTGGGCTCAATCAAACTATTACAAGGTAGAGCATCCTAATGTCTACTACGAAACTTTATTGTTGTAGACTCGTGTTGGGCCTCCAAGCGCATAGTTTTGTAGGACAGTAGCAATTTTCCCTCAAGTGGATGACCTAAGGTTTATCAATCCGTAGGATGTGTAGGATGAAGATGTTCTCTCTCAAACAACCCTGCAACCAAATAATAAAAAGTCTCTTGTGTCCCCAACACACCAAATACAATGGGAAATTGTAAAGGTGCACTAGTTCGGTGATACAAGTGTAATATTGATAGTAGATATTGATTTTTGTAGTGCGAACAATAAAAAACAGCAAGGTACCAAGTAACAAAAGTGACCACAAACGGTATTGCAATGATGGAAAACAAGGCCTAGGTTCCGTACTTTCGCTAGTGCAATATCTCAACAATGCTAATATAATTGGATCACATAACCACCCCTCAAAGTGTGATGAAGAATCACTCCAAAGTTCCTAGCTAGCGGAGAACATAAGAAGAAATTGTTGGTGGGGTACGAAACCACCTCAAAGTTTTTCTTTCCGATCAATCTTTCCAAGAGTTCGTACTACAGTAACACAAAGTTACCCTTTCCAATTGATCTATCCAAGAGTTCGTACTAGAATAACACAAGGTTATCTTTTCTGATCAATTTTTCAAGAGTTCCTATTAAGATAACACAAAGTTATCCTTCCCGGTTGATCTATCAAGAGTTCGTACTAAGATAACACCAAAATATATTCACATTTGTAATCCAACACAAAGAACCTCGTAGAGTGCCCCAAGATTTCTACCGGAGAAACAAAGACAAGAACGTGCATCAACCCCTATGCATAGATTACCCCAATGTCACTTCGAGAATCCGTAAGTTGAGTGCCAAGACATATATCAAGTGGATCAATATGATACCCCATTGTCACCATGAGTATTCAATTGCAAGACATATAACAAGTGTTCTCAAATCCGTAAAAGTATTCAATCCAAAGAAATCTCAAAGGGAAAACTCAATTCACCACAAGATAGAGAGGGGAAAACACCTTACGATCCCACTATATTAACAAAGCCCGCGATACATCAAGATTGTGCATCTCAAGAACACGAGAGAGAGAGAGAGAGAGAGAGAGAGAGAGAGAGAGAGAGAGAGAGAGAGATTAAACACATAGCTACTGGTACAAACCCTGAGCCCTGAGGGTGGACTACTCCCTCCTCATCATGGTGGCCACCGGGATGATGAAGATGGCTACCGATGATGATTTCCCCCGCCCGTGGAGTGCCGTAAAGGGCTCTAGATTGGGTCTCGTGGAGTACAAAGCCTTGCAGCGGCGGAACTTCTGATCTAGGTCTACTTCTGATGGTTTCTTTATTTATAGGAATTTTTGGCATTGGTCTCACATCCGGATGGGCCTCAAGGTGAGCACAACCCACCGGGACACGGGTAAGGGCCCAGGCGCGCCCCCGTGTCTTGTGCCCTACTCCTTCACCTTATCGTCCTTCCACGAAGCTTCGGGGGCCTCTGTTGTTCCAAAAAAATCGTCAAATAGTTACAGCTCATTTGGAGGACTTCCATTTCTGCACAAAAAACAACAACACGGTAGTTCTGCTGAAAACAGCGTCAGTCCGGGTTAGTTCCATGCAAATCATACCAAAACCATAAAAAAATTTTATGAACATGGCATGAATACTTCATAAATTATAGATATGTTGGAGACGTATTAGCATCCCCAACCTTAATTCCTACTCGTCGTCGAGTAGGTAAATGATAAAAGAAGTAATTTATGAAGTGTGAATGCTAGCAAAGTGCACAAGTTTGATCAATGACAATTTCAATCACTTTTCCTAGCATCATAACAACAAATCTTTCTTATAAAAGTTCTCATGTTTAAAGTAGCAACCAATTCACATGTTCACGTTCAAACAACGAATTCTCTTGAAACTCAACAACCTATCTTCTCAATCACCAAGCAATAATAATCCAACTTGTTCAACAGAGTTTAAGTAAGAGCTCCACATACTCAACCATCATATAGTCTTCTATGATTGCTAACACTCATAGCATACACATGAGCAAAACGTTTCAACCAGACACATAGAAAGATAGGGGCTTGTAATTTCACCTCCCAACGTATTCACCTTTGGGTGATGTCAACAATAATAACTCATGCTACCCATATTCAGCTGGACATATGTGCCTAGATCTTTCCTCACCACATGATGCTTGCCAAAGGAGAAAAACAAAAAAGGAATAGAGAGAAAAACTTTGACTCTTTGCATAAAAGTAAGTACTGAAAAATAAAAGATAGGCCCTTCGCAGAGGGAAGCAGAGGTTGCCATGCGCTTATTTGTTTGTATGCTCAATCCCTTAATAAAAAGGGACATCACGTTATATTGCCCCTTATGATAGCAACCTTTATTATGCAGTCTGTCGCTTTTATTACTTTGCCATCACAAGTTCGTACAACGCTCAATTTTCCCTTACACTAAATGATCTAACACTTTTAGAATATATTTTTATTGCCTTTTTGCACCGAGGAAAACTTACTTGAAGGATCTTGCTCAAATCCTTAGGTAGGTATGGTGGACTCTTGAAGATAAGATTTGGGTTTAAGGGTTTTTGGATGCACAAGTAGTATCTCTACTTGGTGCGGAACTTTTGGCAAGCAAAGATGGGGGGGGGAGGGCAAGCACCACATGTTGAAGTATATATGACAATATGACTTCTATGAGAATATGAACAAACATAAACCATTACGTTGTCTTCCTTGTCAAACGTCAACAATTTTGGCCTATAATATTTTGATGGGGGCTCACAATCACAAAAGATTTCCAGGATAGTGTATTTTCATGCGAAAGTTCTCTTCCTTATACTAATTATTCGTGAATTGCTTGTATGACCAATATTGTGATTGTCAAGCCTCAAAAGATTTCACTATCTAAACCCAATGTGAAGCTACCACTAAGCATGATATGATTTCAACTTCATGACATTCAATTTATTCAAGAATTTACTCATAGGATATAAGTAAAGCACAAGAGTAAATGACAAGCTACTCCAAAAAGATATAAATGAAGATCATGAGAATAATATTTCTTTCTCTCAAATTAATCTAAGCGAAGCATGAGAGTTTTTTTTTAAATACTAAAGCACACCGTGCTGAAAAAGATATAAGTGAAGCACTAGATCAAGGTTGTCAGAATCGCGATTTTGAATCGATTGGAGCCCTGATGGTAGGATCGCAAATCGTGGAATTTTCACTATCAGGATCGTAGAAACATAGATTCTATGAACTAAAGTCGTAGAATCAGAGGGGTTAGTTTGGATCGTAAAGTCGTAGAATCATACAACAGAATCGTGATTCTGACAACCTTGCACTAGATCAACGGTGTTAGAAAAGAGCTTCTTTGACGGGGTGTGAATGCCGCTTATCTAGCTTTTCCGGCAACTATTTGGGGGCTCTATTTTATTTAAAAACTTTCAGATCTAAGTATTTTATTAAAATAGCAAGCAAACAAAATAATATTCCATTTCAAGAATAGCACATCTCATGTGAAGAAGCAAAAACTTAGAGTCAACCGATACTAACCGATAATCGTTGATGAAGAAAGGTGGGATGCCTATCGGGGCATCCCCAAGCTTAGATGCTTGATACTTCTAGAAATATTATCTTGGGGTGCCTTGGCATCCCCAAGCTTGAACTTTTGTGTCTCCTTAATTCTTCTCATATCACGGTTTCCCTAAATCTCAAAAGCTCCATCCACACAAAACTCAACAAGAACTCACGAGATAAGTTAGTATAAATCAATGCAAAACCTTATCGTCCTCTACTGTAGCAAATCACTAAAATTATTATTCAACATTGCATACTAAATGCCTCTGCATATTTAATACTCCTATCCTCAAATAGAATCATTAAACAAGCAAACATATGCAAACATAACAACAATCTGCCAAAACAGTACAACCTGTAAAGAGTGGAATTGTTCTCATACTTCCCTAGCCCTAAAAATTATGATAAATTACCACGTTACAGAGAACTTAATCATTCTAACTTTGTAAAAATTTCAAGATTTTATCACGTTCTGAATATCCAGAAGAATTCAGACAATGTTAGAAAACTTTCTGTTTTCAAACAACAACATATAGACTTGCAAAATAAGCATGGTAAAGGCTATCCTTGACATTTTTATTGAAATAAAAGATACAAAACATTATTATAAATACCGGCAAGAAAATACTAACAAAATAGAATGACGCTCCAAGCAAAACACATATCATATAGCTCCAAGTGAGGTTACCGATAATGTTGGAGACGAAAGAGGGGATGCCTTCTGGGGCATCCCCAAGCTTAGTTGCTTGGATATTCCTTGAATATTACCTTGGGGTGCCTTGGGCATCGCCAAGATTAGGGTCTTGTAACTCCTTATTCTCCTCATATTGACATCTCACCCAAAACTTGAAAACTTCAATCACACAAAACTTAACAAAACTTCATGAGATGGGTTAGTACGATAAAACAAATCATTCACTTTGGGTACTGTCAAAGACAAGATTCATAATTGTTCTCACACAATTATTCCTATAGCATATCATTTCTAAAATTTATATTGATCAATATAAGCCATATAAACTAGAAAAGAAGCAAACTATGCATTGAAAACAGAATCTGTCAAAAACTGAATAGTCTGTAATGATCTGAACATTCACCATACTTCTGCAACTCTAAAAATCATAAAAAAATATGAACACGTGAACAATTTGTATATTAATCTTATGAAAGAAAAATCAACTTAAAATCACTCTTCCTTTAAAAATGAGAATTTTTCTCGTGGGTGCAAAAGTTTCAATTTTTCAGCAAGATCAAATCTACTAGCACCCAACATGATCCTAATGATTTGCATGGCACTTTATTGAAATGAAAACTATAAAACATGATTACTACAGTAGCATAATCATGTGAACACACAAAAACAGTATGTATAAGTGTTGGTTTATCTCCCAACAAGCGCTTTTCTTTAATGCCTTTTAGCTAGGCATGATGAATTCAATGATACTCACATAAAAGGTAAAGATTGAAACACAAAGAGAGGATCATGAAGAATATGACTAGCACATTTAAGTCTAACCCACTTCCTATGCATAGGGATTTTGTGAGCAAACAACTTTTGGGAGCAAGAATCAACTAGCATAGGAAGGCAAAACAAGCAAAACTTCAAGATTTTCAACATAAAGAGAGGAAACTTGGTATTATTGAGATACCTACAAGCATATGTTCCTCTCTCATAGTAATTTTCAGTAGCATCATGAATGAATTCAACAATATTGCCATAAAAACCATTATTTTCATGATGCATAAGCATATAAATTTTGCTACTGTCCACATAAGCAAATTTATTCTCATGAATAGTAGTGGGAGCAAACTCAACAAAATAACTATCATGAGATTGAAAATTAAATTCATGATGACAAGTTTCATGATTATCATTATTCAATATAGCATACATGTTATCACCATAATCATCATAAATAGCAACTTTGTTATCATAGTCAATTGAAACATCCTCCAAAGTAGTGGATTCATCATTAAATAAAGTCACGACCTCTTCAAATCCACTTTCATCAATATAATCATCATAAATAGGAGGCATGCAATCATCATAATTAATTTTCTCATCAAAACTTGGGGGACTAAAAATATCATATTCATGAAATATAACATCCCCAAGCTTATGGCTTTGCATATGATTAGTATCATGGATATTCATAGAATTCATACTAACAACATTGAAATCATGCTCATCATTCAAATATTTTGTGCGAAACATTTTATTGACTTCTTCTTCTAACAATTGAGCACAATTTTCCGATCCATCATTTTCAAGAATGATATTATAAAGATGATCAATTATATGATGTAACCTCAATTCCATTTTTTATAGTTTTCTTTTAAAAACCAAACTAGTGATAAAACAGTAAACTAAAAGATTCGATTGCAAGATCTAAAGATATACCTTCAAGCACTCACCTCCCCGGCACCGGCGCCAGAAAAGAGCTTGAGGTCTACTATGCAACTTTATTCTTGTAGACTCGTGTTGGGCCTCCAAGAGCAGAGTTTTGTAGGACAATAGCAATTTCTCCTCAAGTGGATAACATAAGGTTTATCAATCCATAGGAGGTGTAGGATGAAGATGGTGTCTGTCAAACAACCGTGCAACCAAATAATAAAAAGTCTCTTCTGCCCCCAACAATCCAAATACAATGGGAAATTGTATAGGTGGACTAGTTCAGCGAAGAGATGGTGATACGAGTGTAATATTGATAGTAGATATTGATTTTTGTAGTGCGAACAATAAAAAATAGTAAGGTAGCAAGTAACAAAAGTGAGCACAAACGGTACGGCAATGATGGAAATCAAGGCCTAGGGTCCGTACTTTAGCTAGTGCAATCTCTCAACAATGGTAATATAACTGGATCACATAACCACCCCTCAAAGTGCGATGGAGAATCACTCCAAAGTTCCTAGCTAGTGGTGACCATAAGAAGAAATTGTTGGTGGGGTATGAAACCACCTCAAAGTTATTTTTTCGATAAATCTTTCCAAGAGTTCGTACTAAAGTAACACAAAGTTACCCTTTCTGATCGATCTATCCAAGAGTTCGTACTAGAATAACACAAGGTTATCTTTTTTGATTGATCTTTCAAGAGTTCGTACTAAGATAACACAAAGTTATCCTTCCCGGTCGATCTATCAAGAGTTCGTACTATGATAACACCAAAACATATTCAGTTTTGTAATCCAACACAAAGAACCTCGAAGAGTGCCCCAAGATTTCTACCGGGGAAACAAAGACAAGAACGTGCATCAACCCCTATGCATAGATTACCCCAATGTGACTTCGGGAATCCGCAAGTTGAGTGCCAATATATATCAAGTGGATCAATATTATACCCCATTTTCACCACGAGTATTCAATTGCAAGACATATATCAAGTGTTCTCAAATCCATAAAAGTTTTCAGTCCAAAGAAATCTCAAAGGGAAAACTCAATTCATCACAAGATAGAGAGGGGAAAACACCTTATGATCTGACTATATTAACAAAGCCCGCGATACATCAAGATTGTGCATCTCAAGAACACGAGAGAGAGAGAGAGAGAGATTAAACACATAGCTACTGGTACAAACCCTCATCCCTGAGGGTGGACTACTCCCTCCTCATCACGGTGGCCGCCGGGATGATGAAGATGGCCACCGGTGATGATTTCCCCCTTCGGCGGAGTGCCGAAAAGGGCTCTAGATTGGATCTCGTGGAGTACAGAGCCTTGCGGCGGTGAAACTTCTGATCTAGGTCTACTTTGATGGTTTCTATATGTATAGGAATTTTTGGCATCAGTCTCATGTCCGGATGGGCCTCGAGGTGAGCACAACCCACCGGGGCACGGGCAAGGGCCCAAGCGCGCCCCAATGTCTTGTGCCCTACTCCTTCACCTTCTGGTTCTTCTACGAAGCTTCGGGGGCCTCTTTTCTTCCAACAAAATCGTTAAAAAGTGTCAGCTCTTTTGGAGAACTTTCATTTCTCCACAAAAAACAACACCATGGTAGTTCTGCTAAAAACAACGTCAGTCCGGATTAGTTCCATGCAAATCATACCAAAACCATATAAATTTTATATAAACATGGCATGAATACTTCATAAATTATAGATACGTTGGAGATGTATCACATCCTCAAATGTACATACCTCAAAATACTTGGGGGCTTCTATAACGAAGCCCATTATTAAAAAAACATATAGCTTACAAGACTCATGTCGTCTGTTTCATACAGTCTCCTCGCCATTATATTTACCTTTATGACCTAAGATTTTGCCAAGATGGGTTGCGTGGCTCCTGTGTTTATAACCTATGTTCCCGATTGTCCGGCTAGGGTGTAAAGGGAGCACCTCTGCGATTGTTACTACCTGGTAATCCGGACATGTACCTCAGACGGGTGAAGCCAAAAGATAGCGTTCTTAAGGGAATCATTGGTCGGCGGATAAACGACGAACTGCTTTTAAGCGCATAATCTTTCAAATCCCATATGATAGGCTTCCTATAATCCTATTCTTTGAAGGATCAAAGCCTAGGCACACGTACATATGCATGCTGACCCAGGGAAAGGAACCCTTAACGGAACTATTCTCTCTGGAGGATGTTTCTTACATTAAATAGTAATATAATACGTTAAATAGCAATATAACATAACTCCCCAAACATAGTTTGTCTGTTTAAGCAAATATGACTGAATTGCCTGGTTACTGAACATACCGCGTGTTTACCAGAGCAATAGTATTCGGAAACACTCCAGCCCTTGGGTTTCAGAGGTCAAAGCGAAAGATCTGCCATGACAATCTTTCAAATCAATTCGACAGGAGATAAGTTTGATGATAAAGTACATTGGTACACATAATCAAACACCTACTCTTCATCTATACCATCTATAAGACTGTCTAATTTACAGTCTTGTTGTGAAATTTGGCGGCTATCTTTACTTGGTCATACACCAAGCTCACATGGATTTCTAATTCGTCGGGCCCTCAAGGTCCAACCCGGGCCATATGGTTTGGGTCAAGTCCGGTGTATCGTGTCTTCACCATAGCCCAGGCTTCTCGAGCACCTTCTCGACATGCTGATGCTTTCCATAATTCAAAGCGGCATCGAGCCCCTTTGAATAGATTTGTCAGTTCCTCCATAATCTCTGGAGGAGAATTGGTTGGCCATAAGGCCTTGGCCATATTCTTCATGGCTTTTCAAGCTCGCTCGCGTACCTTGGAGAGCTCTTGCAGCAGGTCACCTTGAAATCTGGACACCTCTCCCTCGGGCCGCCCAGTTAACAAGCCTACAGGAATAGTTTCATAAAATTTTTTGAATCAAGGGACTATAAAGAAAGCTAGGTCCAAGGTCATACTAAATATGCCGCCTTTTAGCTTCTTGTTCTCTTTCAAGGCATCCGAGAGTTGGGCTCGTACGTCCTTCAACTTCTTGGCTTGCATGATATTTGTATCCCGCAGTTTGTTTTTCTCATCTATGGTTCGTGTTAGTACAGGTTGATCAGCAGTTGTTTTCCCTTCGGCTTGTTCTTTCTCCGCCAGAGCATCCCTTAACTTCTCCTCCAGTTGGTCTGTTGGCCCTGTTGCTGCAGTTAAAAAGATGTATATTTAAAGATCATTGATTGGCACAGGACCATACTTTCCTGACACTATTGTTCTTATCATCAGAGCCCTTCTTGGACTTCTTCGAATCTTCCAATTCGGTGGTGACAGCAGTAAGCTTGGTCCGGCATTCTTCTAGCTCCTCGGATAATATTTTATTCTTTTCCTTAAGTACTTAAGGACACATCGATCCTTAAATCAGTTGGGCCCACTGCTTTAAGTCACGGGGGCTATTGGCATATGAATATTAAATCTACACTCACCCGCATATCCTTGGAAAGCTGGTGAGTGGTGATACGTCTCCAACGTATCTATAGTTTTTGATGTATTCATACCATGTTTATAATATTTCAACATGATTTGGTTAGAATTAACCCGGATTGGCGCTGTTTTCAGCAGAACTACCATGGTATTGTTTTTATGCAGAAATAAAAGTTCTCAAAATGTGCTGAAAATCAACTAAGATTTTTCTGGAAAATGTATAAAAATACTGGAACGAAGAGTTACTGGAGGGGAGGCCCGTGGGCCCCACAAGGGTGGAGGGCGGGCCCACCCCCCTGGGGCGCGCCCCTGTGCCTCGTGGACTCTTCGTGGATCCCCCTGATAACCACAAGTGTAGGGGATCACAACAGTTTTCGAGGGTAAAGTATTCAACCCAAATTTATTGATTCGACACAAGGGGAGCAAAAGAATACTCTTAAGTATTAGCAGCTGAGTTTTCAATTCAACCACACCTGGAAACTTAGTATCTGCAGCAAGGTAGTTTAGTAGCAAAGTAATATGGAGATGGCGGCAGCAGCAATAAAAGTAACAGTAGTGTTTTTGTAGTTTTTGTAACAGTGGCAACAGAAAAATAAATAATCAACAAGCGATATGTGAAAATCTCGTAGGCATTGGATCAGTGATGGGGAATTATGTCGAATGCAATTCATCATGTAAAAGTTATAACCTAGGGTGACACCGAACTAGCTCCAGTTCATCGATGTAATGTAGGCATGTATTCCGAATATAGTCATACGTGCTTATGGAAAAGAACTTGCATGACATCTTTTGTCCTACCCTCCCGTGGCAGTAGGGTCCTACTGGAAACTAAGGGATATTAAGGCCTCCTTTGAATAGAGTACCAGACCAAAGCATTAACACATAGTGAATACATGAACTCCTCAAACTACGGTCATTACCGGGAGTGGTCCCGATTATTGTCACTTCGGGGTTGCCGGATCATAACACTTAGTAGGTGACTATAGACTTGCAAGATAGGATCAAGAACACACATATATTCATGAAAACATAATAGATTCAGATCTGAAATCATGGCACTCAGGCCCTAGTGACAAGCATTAAGCCTAGCAAAGTCATAGCAACATCAATCTTAGAACATAGTTGATACTAGGGATCAAACCCTAACAAAACTAACTCGATTACATGGTAAATCTCATCCAACCCATCACCGTCCAGCAAGCCTACGATGGAATTACTCACGCACGGCGGTGAGCATCATGGAATTGGTGATGGAGGAAGGTTGATGATGACGATGGCGACGATCTCCACTCTTTGGAGCCCCGAACGGACTCCAGATCAGCCCTCTCGAGAGAGATTAGGGCTTGGCGGTGACTCCGTATCGTAAAATGCGATAATTCTTCCCCTCGGATTTTCTCTCCCCGAAAGTGAATATATGGAGTCCGGGGGTACGTCGGTGGAGCATCAGGGGGACCACGAGGCAGGGGCGCGCCCAGGGGGAGGGGGCGCGCCCCCCACCCTCGTGGACAGGGTGTGGGCCCCCTGTTTGGATATTTCCGTCGATATTTTTTATATTTTCCAAAATAATTCTCCGTGTATTTTCAGGTCATTCAGAGAACTTTTTAATTCTGCACAAAAACAACACCATGGCAATTCTGCTAAAAACAGCGTTAGTCCGGGTTAGTTCCATTCAAATCATTCAAGTTAGAGTCATAAACAAGGACAAAAGTGTTTGGAAAATTAGATACGTTGGAGGCGTATCAACTCCCCCAAGCTTAAACCTTTGCTTGTCCTCAAGAAGTTCAGTTGATAAACTAAAAGTGATAAAGAAAAACTTTGACAAACTATGTTTGCTCTTGTTGTTGTAAATATGTAAGCCAACATTCAGGTTGTCAGCAAGATCATGAACTAACCACATTCACAATAACTTTCAGGTCTCAAGTCTACTCATATCAATGGCATAATCAACTAGCGAGCAATAATAATAAACCTCGGATGACAACTTTCTCAAAACAATCATGATATGATATAACAAGATGGTATCTCTCTAGCCCTTTCTGAGACCGCAAAACATAAATGCATGGCACCTTTAATGATCAAGGGCTTACTAGACATTGTAATTCATGGTAAAAGAGATCCAGTCATGATCACACTCAATGCAAATTAATAGTAATACATGCAAATGACACAGGTGCTCTCGTACTGGTGCTCTTTTATAAGAGGATGGTGACTCAACATAAAAGTAAATAGATAGGCCCTTCGCAGAGGGAAGCAGGGATTTGTAGGGGTGCTAGAGCTCGATTTTTTTAAATAGAGATGAATAACATTTTGAGCGGTATACTCTCATTGTCAACATAACAACCAGGAATCTCGATATCTTCCATGCTACACACATTATAGGCGGTTCCCAAACATAATGGTAAAGTTTATACTCCCCCAACCACCAACAAGCACACTCCATGGCTGGTCCGAAACAACGGGTACCGTCCAAACCAACAACAGCCCTGGGGGAGTTTTGTTTAATTATTATGATTTTGAGCATGGGACTGGGCATCCCGGTTACCAGCCATTTTCTCATGAATGATGAGCGGAGTGCACTCATCGTGAGAATAAGCCACCTAGCATGGAAGATATAGACAGCCCTAGTTGATACATGAGCTGTTCGAGCATACATAACACAATTTCGTTTGAAGGTTTAGAGTTTGGCACATACAAATTAACTTGGAACGGCAGGTAAATACCGCATATAGGAAGGTATGGTGGACTCATATGGAATAACTTTGGGGTTTATGGAAGTGGATGCACAAGCAGTATTCCCGCTTAGTACAAGTGAAGGCTAGAAAGAGACTGGGAAGCGACCAGCTAGAGAGCAACAACGGTCATGAACATGCATTAAAATTAATCAACAATGAATGCAAGCATGAGTAGGATATAAATCACCATGAACTTAAATATCGTGGAGGCTATGTTGATTTGTTTCAACTACATGCATGAACATGTGCCAAGTCAGACCACTTGAATCGTTCAAAGGAGGATACCACCCTATCATACCACATCACAACCATTTTAATATCATGTTGGCACACAACATAGACCATTGTAAACTCTCAGCTAATTAAGCATGTCATAAGCAGCTATGATCTCTAATTGTCATTGCAAGAATGTTTCATTCATAACAAGCTAAATCAGGAACGATGAACTATCATATTTACAAAAACAAGAGAGGCCGAGTTCATACCAGCTTTTCTCATCTCAATTAGTTCAATCATATATCATCCTTATTGCCTTTCACTCGCACGACCGAACGGTCTGGATAATAATAATAATAGTGCCCGTGCATTGGACTAAGCTAGAATCTGCAAGCATTTAATACAAGAGAGAAGACAAGGTAATATGGCTCACGGTTAAATCAACAATAAAGCATATGAGAGCCACTAAGCATTTTAATCATGGTCTTCTACTCTCAATCCCCAAAGAAAAGAAAAGGAACTATTTACACGGGAAAGCTCCCAACAAGCAAAAGAAGAACGGGGAATCTTTTTGGTTTTTCTTGTAATTACTACTACTACAAGGAAAGTAAACTAGCTAGAAGCTACAACTAATATTTTTTTGTTTTTCTTAAGGTTTTTCTGACACACAAGAAAAATACTAAGAAAAAGAATTGAAAGTAAGCATGGATAGTACAATGAAAGAGTATGAACACCGACAACTAGAATAAGTGTGTGAACATGAATGTAAAGGCGGTGAGAAACACGTACTCCCTTAAGCTTAGGCTTTTGGCCTAAGTTGGTCTATGGTCGGTATTGGCCTGACGGATATGCAAAGTCGTAGTTGGGGTTGTACTGGGATGCAGCAGCTACCGCCTTCTAAGCTGCAGCTCGAAGGCGGGCTGCTTCCATCATATCATGATACTCATTTGCCTCCTCCCTGGTTATAGTATATCTCCCTTTTCCCTGAAAGTCAAACAAGGTAGGGGCAGGAAGAGCAATATGGACGGCGTGACGCCTGTTAAAGATTAGTCGATATTTGAGGAATTGTTCATCCCTCTCTATAAACCGGTGACTAGTCATGGCATTGTAATCCAAATAAGCAGGCAGTAAAGGTTCATCATTTTCATGGATGGGCACACCAAGAGAGCGGTCTATGCGAGTGGCAAAAATCCCACCAAATGAATCTCCATCCAAACCATTATGATGTAGCCTACGTGCAACAATGGCTCCCAAGTTATATCGTCTATCACCTAATACAACACTCTTGAGAACACTAAGATCAGGGACACACATGTGGCAAGCCTCATCTTTACCGTTTATGCATCTACCAATAAAGAGAGCAAAGTCATGAATAGCAGGAAAATGAATGCTCCCTATGGTAGCCTGTGTGATTTCTCTAGATTCCCCCACAGTGATACTAGCAAGGAAATATCAGTATTCAGATTTGCGAGGATCACCCATACTGCCCCACTGCGGGAGCTTACAAGCATCATTAAAATCCTATAAGTCCATGGTATAGGATTTATCATAAAGGTCAAACAGGACAGTGTGAAAATTACGTGTAGATAAAAATTTAAACCTTCTCACAAAGGTATCAGTTAAGCAACGGTATTGAGGGCACTTATCTTGTATGAAGCCCTCGAGGTCAGCGTTGCGCACATATGCGGCAAATTCCTCCTTAATGCCAACATGAACCATACATTCGTCTGACGACCATTCACACGGCCACACTCCAGCTTCCCTCGGTAGCTCATCGTCCGGCTCACGAATCATGAGCCTCGGTTCTTGCTTCTTTGAAGAACCACCTTGGAAGATTTTTCTATGCATTTTTCTGAATTTTTTTGAAATTTTTAGCAACTCAAAATAAAAGTTAACCAAACTTAACAAGATTGATAGCAACAACTCCTACAAGTGCCTAGAGACTATATCATGCATTAGAACTACTTGGGACCAAGGAAATTTGACATGCAAGGTCAAGAACAAGGTCACCACAGCAGCAAAAATTTGCAATAAATAAAGCACTAGAACAAAAATTATTGGACCAATGGAGGAGTCACATACCAAGGAACAATCTCCCCAAACAGTTTTGTGAATGGAGCTTTGAGCAAGGAGATCGAAAATGGCAGCAAGATGATCTAGAACTCGTGCTTGAGTTGGCTAGTGATTTTTTTGGGAGGAAGAAGAAGGGTATGGGTGTAGGAATAAGTGGATGGGGCCACGTGGGGCCCTCGAGGTAGGGGGCGCGCCCTGTCTAATGCCCAGGATGGGACTATATCTCCTACGTGTCGAGGCACGACTTAAAGATATAAGCCCATTCTGGAATGATCGCAAGTTTGGTATCTTTGCACGACTCATGTAAAAGAGGGATTAAATTGCAAAAGGAGATAGTTGGCTTACACTCGCCACTTCACACAATACATTACATAAGCAAAACATCATTCAAAACATCACAACCCGACTACGGGTGAAGATCCAAAAGCAAGATACCAAAACAACATAAAGCCACAGGTCTAGAATCGCCCCTAGTAGAAACCACTACTGATCGTCGAAAACCGACACAAGCAAATGGCCACTCTCTTCATTGGACTCCCGGAAGTTCTGATCCATCTCCTGCATCAAACTCGGCTGAACCTGCATCTGGTGTTGTGAAGTAACTGTGAGCCACAGAGGACTCAGCAATCCCGTTCCCGGGTAACATGACTATTTAAGCCTTGGGTGTGGATAAGGCTGAAGAAAGAATAAGAGTCTGCAGCAGCAACTAGCACTAGCTTACGTATACGAGAGCGAGAAGAGAAGGTGCCTCGGTCGAGAGATGATCACGAAGTGATCCTAACTAAAACCAGTCAAACATAACCCCACCGTGTTCATCTCCCGAAACCCTTTTGGAAAATGACAGTCACGGTACTCACGCTGGTAGTGTATTGGAACATGGTGTCAAGTTATCTACAACCGGATATTAACAAGCTCCCATCTGCCACATAACCGCGGGCACGGCTTTCGAAAGTTCAAACCCTGCAGGGGTGTTCCAACTTGGCCCATGACAAGCCCACGATCCGCGGAGTCACAACTCCAAGGTGGGAAGACCCGAGTATTCTCGGAATCCCGTGCTCAAGATACTACGAACTAAGGTAAGGCTAATCCAGCAAATCCTCCCGGCGTGTCGACACCCTGATAGGTAGCCGCGCATATCTAGTCTCAGGACACGACCGGATGGGTGATTCTACAGGTTTTTACCAAACCTCGAGTTTCCTCGTGGTGGCCCCGCAGACTCCCCGTTTCGGACCAACACTCATGTGGAGCACTGGCCCGGGGTTGTTGATCAAAAATAAAAGGGATAGCTAGTCCCTATGCAAGTTTTATTAGTTATTAGGCGAATAGTACCAATGTTGGGACTTGCTGGAAAAGACTTACCACTTAGCGGTTTATCAAGGGGGCCCCATAACCCCAACCGTGTGAGGAACGCATAATCAAGGAACATAACACCGGTTTATACGGTTCCTAGCGGCATGAGTGGAACAAATCACCAAGCAAAAGGCTTAGCCTTCCACCCATTGCCAATATATAGATGATTTCATTTAAGCATTTATATAGTGTGATATAACCCAACAAACTTCAACATGAAGCAAGCATCTTCAAACTTCACCTGCAACTAACAATGCTATAAGAGGGGTTGAGCGAAGCGTACTTAGCCATTCAACGGTTTGCATAGGTAGGGTGGTTAGACATGAACATGATTACAAGTAGGAGGCTGACAGGAAAAACATGGGCATCGAGGCAAAACTATAGATCGAGACTTCTAGCAATAGGCAAAATAGTAATGGTATCCGGGTTCGGTCATCTTGCGTGGGATTCCACAAGGGAGAAGAACGGATCCATGAAGTAGACGAAGCAACACAGTCGAGCGAAACCTCACAACTCCGGAACGAAACCGAAGCTAACAAGAGAAGCACCCGGAAAGAAGCAAACAACACGGTAAACACATAAGCATAAACATGGCATACGATGCACATCCAAGTATGATGCATGTCCGGTTTAATTATGCATGGCATGGCAAGGAGCACAAACAAGTACTACAAGTTAAGTGGAGCTCAATATGCAAAGAGTTGCATATTGACGAAACACCACATTATAATTATTTAATTAACTCGTATATTTACAAGACAAGATTAAATGTTTGTTAACATGGCAAGAGGTGAAACAATAATAAAACTACACTATTTAGGCATTTTAAATGAGGCCGAAAAATAACAACAACAATTCCCGGAAAACCCCCATGAGCATGTTTAGCAATTTTAAGCAAACAACAATCACACATTCTAATGTTGTTAACATGATGCGGATGACATGGTCAAGTTTTATGCAATTTTTAGGTAAAGGTTAACAAGAGAGATAAGAAGTATTGTCACCGTGGTGGAAGGAAAGGGTGCCACGGCAACGATCCGAAAATGATGCAACGACAACATCTCGGTTCCGGTAACTCATTGAGAGACCGGTGCAAAAGCAAAGGTGGAGTGAACGTGCGGAACAAGATGAAAGGTGGGGTAATCCCGTCACCGGGTTCCCAAGGGTCAGCGATGAGGCTACCGAGGAGCACGACAAAAGATGAAACGGCACGGTGCACACAAGGGAAACATCTCATACAACACATCAAGCAACATCGTCCACGGGGTCGTCTCGGTATACCTTCGAAGCATGCGTTTTCGGGGCGGTTCGAGATCGTAGTGGATGTAGTGGTACACGTTCGTAGAGGGAAGTGGTCGTTCCGACGGTAGTGGAAGTAGTGGTCTTGTCGGTCCCGGGTCGTAGTTGAACTCGGTCGTCGAGTTCGTAGATGTACTTGGCACATCCATCGTTTCCGGGCGACGGTAGTTGTACACGGTCGTCGTGGTACTTGGGTCTTCAACTTGCCGGTCTTGACAAAATTGAAAGAGTACTTGGTGTTTCATCGTGTATTCGAACTTGACGAATCCATGTAGTCGTACACATACGTTCCGTAGAGGTACTTGGCGCGTCGGTCTCGATCCGGAGATGAGCTTTCCTGTCTTAGGTACCCAATGCAGCAACAAGACAACAAAAACGGCAGCAAGGAGGCAAGGGAAGCAGCAGGGCTAGGCGGCGAGGTGGTGCGGGGCTGAAGAAGCAGACACGGCGGCACCGTCGCAGCAGAGCAGGGGCGCGCCCGCGCGGCGCTGGAGGACGCCACGACGCGGGGACGGGAGGCGCTGGAGCAGCTACTGCTCGGGGAAGGAGGGAGCAACGGAGCTGCTGCAGCTCCTGGCCGGCGGCGGCTCCAAGGCGAGGCGCTGGAGCGGAGGAGGTGGGGCCAGGGAAGCAGGGACGAGGTCGACGCAGGGCCGGCCTTGCGCTGGCGGTGCAGCCAGGCGCGGCTGGGGACGGAGGGAGGCGGGGCCTGGCCGGTCGGACGAGGCGCTCGGAAGCTCGGGAGCTCGAGCGGGGAGGCCGGAGGGAAGGCCATGGCGCGGAGGAAGATGCAGCGGCGCGGCTCGCGGGGTGCGCTCGGGACGGACGAGGTCCTCGAGGGGAAGGATGGGGCTCGGGCGTGGGGTTCGGCATCGAAGGGAGGAGCGAGAGGATGCGGGGACGCACCGAAGGGAGGGAGGCTCGGCCTCTGGCGGCGCTGAAGAGGGAGCGAGGAGCGAGGAGGAGATGGGCTCGGGAGAGCTAGGGTTAGAGATAGGTGGGCCGGCTGGGCCTAGAGGCCTGGCTGCTGGGCTCTCTTCTATGAAGTTGCTCTCCCAACAAAAAAAAACAGAAAACAACACCGAAGAAAAGAAAAGGAAGGAGGTGGCTAGGGAAGAATTAGGACATGAGGTCAATTTTACTGGACTCACAAAAATGTAAGGAATTAATTAAAATTGTTGGAGGGTCTTTGGAGGAACCTCGATCAACGGGAAAAGAATATAGGGAGGGTTTAAGGCAAGGAATTGAGAAGAAAAGGCATGGGGAAATATATGCAAGTGTGTTGGGTTATTCCAAATCAATGGAATATTACTATAATAGCTCCCTAAAATATTGGGAGTATATGTTATAAAGAGAAGGCATTCTTCCCTCGATTTAAATGGACCGAAGATCCACACGATTTATTTAGGTTGAGATGCAAAATAAATATGATATGATGGCATGATGACATGATGCAATACAAAATAAATAAAGCAAGCACAACTGAAACACACTGGAGAACCCGAAACATCTGGAATCTTCTGGAATCTTCTGGGACGTCGGTCTTCGGGCGTCACAACTCTCCCACACTAACAGAGGATCTCGACCCGAGATCCTAGAGATGGCACCGGTAAAAAACAGAAGAGGAAGAGGTAAAACAAAGTTGCTTCTTTGACAAACGAGTGAAAACCAAAGAACCTTGTGAGGTTGAACAATCTTGAAAGAAAGAATACAACGGAGATGAACGAAGTTGAGAGCACTCCGTTAGAAAGAGTAACAAGGAACATTAAGAGAACCTTGCAGGTTGAAAGACATGAAACAAGAGCTCATGAACCAAAAGAATATGAAACTGCAACGGTATAGCCAAGGAATAAGAATGACATAATTCGGACAGCACTCCGTCTGAAAATGGAAGGAATTAACATGAACTTGAGGAGATGGAGTGATACTTGATGTAATTAACAACATATTGCCTCTGAAACAATTGAAAGAATGGCACAAGGGGAAGAAAGGATTCAGACAGCACTCCGGTTGAAAAGAGAGAAAAAAACTAGATAAGATGACGGAACTTGAATGAAGAATATAACACTCCAGTTAAATGGACGAGAAAAGAAAAGACCATGATCTTGATATGACAAGATGATGGTTCGAAGAGAGCAATATCACAATGCCTTCAGAATGAAAGAATAGCATATAAATCAATGAAAGAAAAGAATGGAGAAGACAAATGACAACTTCTCCGACAAATGAGTTTGAAAGAGCATCCTTACGAAGAAGGGTTAAACGGAGTTGTTGGAAAAAATCAACAACGAAAAGAATAAGCTCGTTGTGGGCTTTTGGAAAGCATCTCAAAATTATGAGGTGACAACTAGCCACTGACGGAAACATTTAACTGGATTGAAATCAACAAGGAGACGATAAACTTATCTCACCGGGAGGATAAATGAAGAACTTGGGTCATTTACAATCACCATAATTAGCAACAATCCTTAGGGAAAGCTTTTAGGTGAAATATAACCCAAGATAACTCCAAGAGATAAAAATGAGGGGTTGAAAGGATCTCCTAAAGAAAAAGAAATGATGGTTTTAAATATCTCACTCTTGATAACTCGTGAATCATGAAACATGAAGGAATTGTCAAGAATGACATAACACCATCTGAAAGATAAGGTAGAAAGAATTGCAATTGGAAAGCATGATGCAGAATGCTTGAGCTCCAACAAGAATCTTGATGAAGACTTCAAGGATGAATTAAATGATGATGAACCACCATGAAGAACTCCGGTAATGAAAGCATGAGAAGTGAAAAATGAAAAGAATAAGATTCAAGGCCTGCGATGAATTAGTTGGAGCTTTGAAATGATATAATAGAAATACTTGGAGCTCCGGAAAACAAGATGAAAAACTTAGAACCAAGGATATGATATAATGAACAAGCTCCGGGAAAGAGATTAATCACTTCGAGGAAATAAGAATAAGATTTACTGTATGCTTATCCTTCATCAAATTAAATTGATGACAAGCAACGGATTTGGCCTACTACTTATTCTTCTTGAAAAGGATTGGAGAGAGATAGAGCCAAACTTGAGAATAATCTTGAACGCCTCACCGGTAGGATTATGAAAAGAACAAATGAAATTAAACGATAACAACGGAAGGGTAAACTTGAATGAACCACCGTAAGAATTAGGAGATGAACGAAGAGACATCAATGAAGAATATTTGGAGGACGAAGTTGAAAACTGAGAACGAAGAATCTTCTGAAATGATGGCCTTCGGAGGATCACAATAAGAAGAATTCAAGAATGCTTCGGATGGCATAAAAGAATTCCTCACAAACGGAGCAATAATGAGGATGGCATGAAGCTAGAACCACGAATCTTGAGAACGGGTCAAAATTTAAGAGAAACTCTTCTCCGGTCTTTAAATGTTGAGAGTGAAGACGAGAAATGCCATGAAGAATTGTTGAGCACTCCAGAATGAAGAATTAAAAAGGTTGAACCAATGATGAAAAAGAATTTGAAAGCGGTCCTGGAGAAGGCATGTGACTGATGGAAATCATTCTTACGTCACACTTTGAAAAGAATTTAAGTATAACTCCAGAAAATAGAAGAGTCAGGTAAGATCCTGGGAAAAGACCTGTGGGTTAGGGCCCACTAAAGAAATCACCGTTGGAAAAGATTGTTGAAGAGATATTGCACCGGTTGAATTAAATGGCTTGAATAAGATGACAATCCTCAAAATAATTTGAACGGATTAAGAATGGAATTATGAATCTTCAGCACTCCGGATATGAATAGCAAGAGGAGAATGATTAATTGGTGCACCGAAATAAGAAAGCATTGTGAAATGAGGAAAAGGATAAGATCAACACCGAAATCTTTAATTACATCCACCGGCAGAATTTGAGAACAAAAGAATGATGAACTTGAAGCTCTTGAGCATCTTTCTGAGAAATCACCGGATAAGAACATTAAAGGAAATGAATGAAGAAATATCACATGAATAAAATGGATACTTCCTTTGAGAATTTCTGACTCCAAGAAGAAGAAGGGTGGGAGGGTGGGGAAAACAGAGACAACTTGGGATGAATGAAACATACATCATTGAGAAAAAACTGAGAGTTGATCTTGCAGATGATGAAAAGATCGGATTAACTTAAAGCAAAGGACGCCGGTTGAAAAGGATTAACATGAAACTCTCGATGGTCAAGAAGAATTAGCACTCCCATAGAAATATGAGAACACCGATTAGGAAAGGTATGGAATCAACATTTGACATCGAAGCAACTCGAATACCAGAATCAACTCAAAACAAAGGATAGATATGTTTATGAAGAAGATTATGTTGCAACATATCTATCCGAACAGATAATTGAACGAATGAATTCCGCAGGTACATCAACTTGTCGAGAAGCCACTTGGAGAACAAAAGGTAAATAAAAAGGAACAAGGATCAGATAGAACAAATACAAGATAGAAGCTTCCTTCCACATCTTCGTGCTGAAAGCTCATGGAACGTGTTACAAAAGGGTTTTGCAATCCCCGGATCAGCATAGCCAAGGACCCTTTAAGATGCAACTCCCGATCGGAACAAGCCCATAAACCACTTCACTCAATGTAGAACCCCGAACTTCATATCATGCACTCGTTGGAAGAATGCCTAGAACTACTAGATGAACCCACCTATTAATTTCCGAAAGTTTCCAGTTATGCAATCAGGTGTTGGGGATACAGGGGAAGCACCGCGCACTCAACTCTAATCCTACATCCAGCTGTATCCATCCTTCAACACATAACCAGTTATCTCCGAAAACAGTTTACCTAGACTCAACCGTCAACGATTCGATCAATCAGTGGGGGCTTCTAGGTCGGAGAAGGCTCTGAATACCAACTTGTAATGCCCAGGATGGGACTATATCTCCTACGTGTCGAGGCACGACTTAAAGATATAAGCCCATTCTGGAATGATCGCAAGTTTGGTATCTTTGCACGACTCATGTAAAAGAGGGATTAAATTGCAAAAGGAGATAGTTGGCTTACACTCGCCACTTCACACAATACATTACATAACCAAAACATCATTCAAAACATCACAACCCGACTACGGGTGAAGATCCAAAAGAAAGATACCAAAACAACATAAAGCCACAGGTCTAGAATCGCCCCTAGTAGAAACCACTACTGATCGTCGAAAACCGACACAAGCAAACGACCACTCTCTTCATCGGACTCCCGGAAGTTCTGATCCATCTCCTGCATCAAACTCGGCTGAACCTGCATCTGGTGTTGTGAAGTAACTGTGAGCCACAGAGGACTCAGCAATCCCGTTCCCGGGTAACATGACTATTTAAGCCTTGGGTGTGGATAAGGCTGAAGAAAGAATAAGAGTCTGCAGCAGCAACTAGCACTAGCTTATGTATACGAGAGCGAGAAGAGAAGGTGCCTCGGTCGAGAGATGATCACGAAGTGATCCTAACTAAAACTAGTCAAACATAACCCCACCGTGTTCATCTCCCGAAACCCTTTCGGAAAATGACAGTCACGGTACTCATGCTGGTAGTGTATTGGAACATGGTGTCAAGTTATCTACAACCGGATATTAACAAGCTCCCATCTGCCACATAACCGCGGGCACGGCTTTCGAAAGTTCAAACCCTGCAGGGGTGTTCCAACTTGGCCCATGACAAGCCCACGATCCGCGGAGTCACAACTCCAAGGTGGGAAGACCCGAGTATTCTCGGAATCCTGTGCTCAAGATACTCCGAACTAAGGTAAGGCTAATCCAGCAAATCCTCCCGGCGTGTCGACACCCTGATAGGTAGCCGCGCGTATCTAGTCTCAGGACACGACCGGATGGGCGATTCTACAGGTTTTTACCAAACCTCGAGTTTCCTCGTGGTGGCCCCGCAGACTCCCCGTTTCGGACCAACACTCATGTGGAGCACTGGCCCGGGGTTGTTGATCAAAAATAAAAGGGATAGCTAGTCCCTATGCAAGTTTTATTAGTTATTAGGCGAATAGTACCAATGTTGGGACTTGCTGGAAAAGACTTAGCACTTAGCGGTTTATCAAGGGGGCCCCATAACCCCAACCGTGTGAGGAACGCATAATCAAGCAACATAACACCGGTTTATACGGTTCCTAGCGGCATGAGTGGAACAAATCACCAAGCAAAAGGCTTAGCCTTCCACCCATTGCCAATATATAGATGATTTCATTTATGCATTTATATAGTGTGATATAACCCAACAAACTTCAACATGAAGCAAGCATCTTCAAACTTCACCTGCAACTAACAATGCTATAAGAGGGGCTGAGCGAAGCGTACTTAGCCATTCAACGGTTTGCATAGGTAGGGTGGTTAGACATGAACATGATTACAAGTAGGAGGCTGACAGGAAAAACATGGGCATCGAGGCAAAACTATAGATCGAGACTTCTAGCAATAGGCAAAATAGTAATGGTATCCGGGTTCGGTCATCTTGCGTGGGATTCCACAAGGGAGAAGAACGGATCCATGAAGTAGACGAAGCAACACAGTCGAGCGAAACCTCACAACTCCGGAACGAAACCGAAGCTAACAAGAGAAGCAACCGGAAAGAAGCAAACAACACGGTAAACACATAAGCATAAACATGGCATACGATGCACATCCAAGTATGATGCATGTTCGGTTTAATTATGCATGGCATGGCAAGGAGCACAAACGAGTACTACAAGTTAAGTGGAGCTCAATATGCAAAGAGTTGCATATTGACGAAACACCACATTATAATTATTTAATTAACTCTCGTATATTTACAAGACAAGATTAAATATTTGTTAACATGGCAAGAGGTGAAACAATAATAAAACTACACTATTTAGGCATTTTAAATGAGGCCGGAAAATAACAACAACAATTCCCGGAAAACCCCCCTAAGCATGTTTAGCAATTTTAAGCAAACAACAATCACACATTCTTATGTTGTTAACATGATGCGGATGACATGGTCAAGTTTTATGCAATTTTTAGGTAAAGGTTAACAAGAGAGATAAGAAGTATTGTCACTGTGGTGGAAGGAAAGGGTGCCACGGCAACGATCCGAAAATGATGCAACAGCAACATCTCGGTTCCGGTAACTCATTGAGAGACCAGTGCAAAAGCAAAGGTGGAGTGAACGTGCGGAACAAGATGAAAGGTGGGGTAATCCCGTCACCGGGTTCCCAAGGGTCGGCGACGAGGCAACCGAGGAGCACGCCAAAAGATGAAACGGCACGGTGCACACAAGGGAAACATCTCATACAACACATCAAGCAACATCGTCCATGGGGTCGTCTCAGTATACCTTGGAAGCGTGCGTTTTCGGGGCGGTTCGAGATCGTAGTGGAAGTAGTGGTACACGTTCGTAGAGGGAAGTAGTCGTTCCAACGGTAGTGGAAGTAGTGGTCTTGCCGGTCTCGGGTCGTAGTTGAACTCGGTCATCGAGTTCGTAGATGTACTTGGCGCATCCATCATTTCCGGGCGACGGTAGTTGTACACGGTCGTCGTGGTACTTGGATCTTCAACTTGCCGGTCTTGACAAAAATGAAGGGGTACTTGGTGTTTCATCGTGTAGTCGAACTTGACAAATCCATGTAGTTGTACACACACGTTCCGTAGAGGTACTTGGCGCGTCGGTCTCGATCCGGAGATGAGCTTGGCTGTCTTAGGTACCAAACGCAGCAACAAGACAACAAAAACGGCAGCAAGGAGGCAAGGGCAGCAGCAGGGCTAGGCGGCGAGGTGGTGCGGGGCTGAAGAAGGAGACGCGGCGGCGCCATCGCAGCAGAGGAGGGGCGCGCCCGCGCGGCGCTGGAGGACGCCACAACGCGGGGACGGGAGGCGCTGGAGCAGCTACTTCTCAGGGAAGAAGGGAGCGACGGAGCTGCTGCAGCTCCTGGCCGGCGGCGGCTCCAAGGCGAGGCGCTGGAGCGGAGGAGGTGGGGCCAGGGAAGCAGGGACGAGGTCGACGCAGGGCCGGCCTTGCGCTGGTAGAGCAGCCAGGCGCGGCTGTCGACGGAGGGAGGCGGGGCCTGGCCGGTCAGACGAGGCGCTCGGGAGCTCGGGAGCTCGAGCGGGGAGGCCGGAGGGAAGGCCATGGCGCGGAGGAAGATGCAGCGGCGCGGCTCGCGGGGTGCGCTCGGGACGGACGAGTTCCTCGAGGGGAAGGATGGGGCTCGGGCGTGGGGTTCGGCATCGAAGGGAGGAGCGAGAGGATGCGGGGACGCACCGAAGAGAGGGAGGCTCGGCCTCTGGCGGCGCTGAAGAGGGAGCGAGGAGCGAGGAGGAGATGGGCTCGGGAGAGCTATGGTTAGAGATAGGTGGGCCGGCTGGGCCTGGAGGCCTGGCTGCTGGGCTCTCTTCTATGAAGTTGCTCTCTCAACAAAAAAAACAGAAAACAACACCGAAGAAAAGAAAAGGAAGGAGGTGGCTAGGGAAGAATTAGGACATGAGGTCAATTTTACTGGACTCACAAAAATGTAAGGAATTAATTAAAATTGTTGGAGGGTCTTTGGAGGAACCTCGATAAATGGGAAAAGAATATAGGAAGGGTTTAAGGCAAGGGATTGAGAAGAAAAGGCATGGGGAAATATATGCAAGTGTGTTGGGTTATTCCGAAGCAATGGAATATTATTATAATAGCTCCCTAAAATATTGGGAGTATATGTTATAAAGAGAAGGCATTCTTCCCTCGATTTAAATGGACCGAAGATCCACACGATTTATTTAGGTTGAGATGCAAAATAAATATGATATGATGGCATGATGACAAGATGCAATGCAAAATAAATAAAGCAAGCACAACTGAAACACACTGGAGAACCCGGAACATCTGGAATCTTCTGGGACGTCGGTCTTCGGGCGTCACACCCTGTGAGGGTGAGCGCACCCTGGACCCTCGTGGCCAGGTGCTGGCTCCCCTTGCTATGTTTTCTGTGCCAAACGTTCTCAAATATTCCAGAAAAAATCATATTAAATTTTCAGGGCATTTGGAGATCTTTTATTTTCGGGGTATTTTTTATTGCATGGATAAGTTTGGAAACAGACAGAAAATACTATTTTTGTTTTATTTATTCTAATTAACAGAAAGTAAAAGGAGGGTACAGAAGGTTGTGCTATCTAGATTCACCTATCTCATGCTCATCAAAAGGAATCCATTAACAAGGTTGATCAAGCCTTGTTAATAAACTCTTTCAGAATAACATGAAACCGGAGAATTTCGAATAACACTAGTTTACCTCAATGGGGATATGTATGTCCCCAACAATAAGAATATCATATGTCTTGTTGACAGTAGGGAGAGGAAATTCAAAACCTCCAATAGTAATAGTTGATATTTTTCCAATATAATTGATACTGTGGACCTGAGGTTGTTTCCTCGGAAAGTGTACCGTATGCTCATTACCATTGACATGAAAAGTCACATTGCCTTTGTTGCAATCAATAACAGCCCCTGCAGTATTCAAAAAGGGTCTACCAAGGATAATAGACATACTATCGTCCTCGGGAATATCAAGTATAACAAAGTCCATTAGAATAGTAACATTTGCAACCACAACAGGCACATCCTCACAAATACCGACAGGTATAGCAGTTGATTTATTGGCCATTTGCAAAGATATTTCAGTAGGTGTCAACTTACTCAAGTCAAGTCTACGATATAAAGAGAGAGGCATAACACTAACACCGGCTCCAAGATCACATAAAGCAGTTTTAACATACTTTCTTTTAATGGAGAAAGGTATAGTAGGCACTCCTGGATCTCCTAGTTTCTTAGGTATTCCACCTTTAAAAGTGTAGTTGGCAAGCATGGTGTAAATCTCTATTTCAGGTATCTTTCTTTTGTTGGTAATAATATCTTTCATATACTTAGCGTAAGGATTTGTTTTGAGCATATCAGTCAAACGCATACGCAAAAAGATAGGTCTAATCATTTCAGCAAAGCGCTCAAAATCCTCATCATCCTTTTTCTTGGATGGTTTAGGAGGAAAAGGCATGGATTTTTGAACCCATGGTTCTCTTTCCCTACCGTGATTCCTAGCAACAAAGTCTCTCTTATCATAACATTGATTGTTTGATTGTGGGTTATCAAGATCAACATCAGGTTCAATCTCCACATCATTATCATTGCTAGGTTGAGCATCATAATGAACATCATCATTGATATTATCACTAGGTTCATGTTCATTACCAGATTGTGTCTAAGTATCAGAAATAGATATATCATTGGGATTCTCAGGTGTGTCAGCTACAGGTTCACTAGAAGCATGCAAAGTCCTATCTTTTTTCTTTTTCTTTTTCTTAGAAGAACTAGGTGCATCTAAATTGGTTCTCTGAGAATATTGCTCAATTCTCTTTGGGTGGCCTTCAGGATACAGAGGTTCCTGAGTCATTCTGCCACCTCAAATCACAACTCTAATGGCATTATCATTATTCTTACTATTTAATTCATTGACCAAATCATTCTGAGCCTTAAGTACTTGTTCTACTTGAGTGGTAACCATGGAAGCATGTATACTAATGAGTTTCAGTTCACCTTTAACTCTAGAAATATAATCACTCAAGCGTTCAATCATATAAGCATTATGTTGCAATTGTCTACCAACATAAGCATTGAAGTTTTCTTGTTTCACAATAAAATTATCAAATTCATCTAAGCATTGGCTAGCAGACTTATAACGAGGAATATCGCCTTCGTCAAATCTATAAAGAGAATTTACCTTTACTACCTGTGTCGGGTTATCAAGACCATGTATTTCTTCAATGGGTGGTAAATTCTTAACATCTCCAGCTTTAATACCTTTTTCTTTCATAGATTTCTTTGCCTCTTGCATATCTTTAGGACTGAGAAATAGAACACCTCTTTTCTTCGGAGTTGGCTTAGGGGCTGGTTAAGGAAGTGTCCAATTTTTTTCATTGGCCAGCATATTATTCAATAGTAATTCAGCCTGATCAACCTTCCTTTCCCTGAAAACACAACCAGCACAACTATCCAGGTGGTCTCTGGAATCATCGGTTAGTCCATTATAAAAGACATCAAGTATATCGTTCCTCTGAAGAGGATGATCAGGCAAGGCATTAAGTAATTGGAGAAGCCTCCCCAAGCTTGTGGGAGACTCTCTTCTTCAATTTTCACAAGGTTATATATTTCTCGTAAGGCAGCTTGTTTCTTATAAGCGGGAAAATATTTAGCAGAAAAGTAGTACATCATATCCTGGGGACTACGCACACAACCAGGATCAAGAGAATTAAACCAAGGCTTAGCATCACCCTTTAACGAGAAAGGAAACAACTTAAGGATATAGTAATAACGAATCTTTTCATCATTGGTAAATAGGGTGGCTATATCATTTAACTTAGTAAGATGTGCCACAACAGTTTTAGACTCATAGCCATGGAAAGGATCAGATTCAACCAAAGTAATTAACTCAGGATCAACAGAGAAATCATAATCCTTATCTGTAACAAAGATAGGTGAAGTAGCAAAAGCAGGGTCATGTTTCATTCTAGCATTCAAGGACTTTTCTTTCAGCTTAGCTAATAATTTCTTAAGATCATATCTATCGTTGCAAGCAAGAAAGTCTCTAGCAGTTTCTTCATCCATCACATAACCCTTAGGAACAACAGGCAACTCATATCTAGGGGGAGAAGCTTCATCATCACTTTCATAAATATTATCAGTTTCAATATTTGCATTCTCCCTAACCTTAGAAATTTGTTCATCTAGAAATTCACCTAGTGGCACAGTATTATCAGGCATAGAAGTAGTTTCATCATACATAGCAGAAGTGGCATCATCAAGAACATACGACATATCAGATTCAATAGCAGGAGTAGGTGTCATAAATTTACCAATAACAGAGGGTGAATCAAGTACAAAGCTAGATGGTAGTTCCTTACCTTCCCTCGTAGTTGAGGGATAGATATTGGTTTTTGAGTCCTTCAAATTTTTCAATGTGATCAACAGATATAAATCCCAAGTGACTTAAAGAATATAGCTGTGCTCCCCGGCAACGGTGCCAGAAAATAGTCTTGATAACCCACAAGTGTAGGGGATCGCAACAGTTTTCGAGGGTAAAGTATTCAACCCAAATTTATTGATTCGACACAAGGGCAGCCAAAGAATACTCTTAAGTATTAGTAGCTGAGTTGTCAATTCAACCACACCTAGAAACTTAGTATCTGCAGCTAGGTAGTTTAAGAGCAAAGTAATGGAGATGGCGGTAGCAGCAATAAAAGTAACGATAGTGTTTTTGTAGTTTTTGTAACAGTGGCAACAAAAAAGTAAATAAGCAACAAGCAATATGTGAAAACTCATAGGCATTGGAACGGTGACGGGAAATAGGTCGGATGCAATTCATCATGTAAAAGTTATAACCTAGGGTGACACAGAACTAGCTCCAGTTCATCAATGTAATGTAGGCATGTATTCCAAATATAGTCATACGTGCTTATGGAAAAGAACTTGCATGACATCTTTTGTCCTACCCTCCCATGGCAGCGGGGTCCTAGTGGAAACTAAGGGATATTAAGGCCTCCTTTGAATAGAGTACCGGACCAAAGCATTAACACATAGTGAATACACGAACTCCTCAAACTACGGTCATCATCGGGAGTTGTCCGCGTCCTGGGAACCCGGGTACCCAGACTTGCCTGTGTGCGGGCCATGACGCGCTCCTACTATGGCTTGGTACGGCCCGGCTGATCGACCAACTGCCCAAGACCCTCGCGAGGGGGCTAAGGCTCGCGAGGAGAACAACGTCAAGACCCCCTCAGGAGTGGCCTCGGCAAGGCGCTCCGGAGGGGCGGAGAATCCAAGGCCAAGCCTGCCTCAAGAGGAGGCAGTGACGCACCGCACCAACGGGTGCCAGCACCCGCCAGCGACGCAGTTGCCGTTTCGGTGCAAAGGAGGCAGCGCAGGCGCAGGTTCCCAAGGAGCGGGACAAAGGTTTCCCCATTGGTGCAACAGGACCGAAGACCGCAAGGACGACAGGGAGGATGTCACCACCGAGCCCACCACCGCGTCACCGCCTGATCCTTTTGCAGGCGAAGACTGCTTTTGTCAGGGTAGGAACGTCCTTGTGTTCCCGCTCAAAAATGGCCGTTGTGGGATCCCTTCCCGCCTAAACATTTCGGGGGAAGAGGACCCTGGCCGCCTATATAAGTAGCCAGGATCCCCGCTATGAAGGAGAGAGAAAGGCAGACCCATAAACTCTGCCACCATGCAAAGGAGCAAGAACACTTGCCTCATGACCCTCCTGAGCTCACCTCGTGAGCTCAGGAATCACTGTACTAGTTCATATTCCAGCCCTCCTCAGGACAATCCACCAAAGCAGGAAGTAGGGTTTTACACCCACAAGGTGGCTTGAACCTGGGTAAACTCTTGCGTGCTTCACTTGTTGTCTGCTTGAATCTCTTCACTGGGCGAGGGCGAGACGCTAGGTAGACGTGAGTGGGAGAGATCTTCGTTCACGCCCCTGTGTTTGAACTTCTTGGGTTTTGCGGAGCCCTGAATCCGACATTTGGCGCTCCAGGTAGGGGGCGTGTCGAAATCTCGCCTCTCCGACGACCTCGCCTCCCCTCTCCTGTCCCGCGCCACCACGATGACCGTGGCCCGCCACATCCACATGGGGGCTGGCATTCTCCCCGTCGTCGGAGCGGTATCGGTGGACCGCGCCACCCATGGGCGCTCCTCCTCCTTCCCCGACGATGTTCTTGCCGGTCGGGCCACCGGAGAGCGGCCTGCTCCGCCACTCCCGCCTCATGTGGCCTCGTCGGTCGCGCTCTTGATGGCACGACGGCTGCCCCGGCACCGGCCGTCCGCGGGAAAGCACGTCGCTCGAACGGCCCGCAGCGGCGGGTTGCGGAGCGTTGCCAGCGGGGAGCTGCCCTACCGCGGGGTCGCTTGCATCCTCAGAGGGACCCAAGCGCCAGCGTCGGCTCGTCACGTCAAGTCACACTTTCGGCAGGTCGGGGCCGCCGACCAGCCGCAGGAGGCCTCGCGGGCACATGGTGCGCAGGGGCACGCCATCACCTTCGGCCCTAGCGACCTCGCCACAGAAGCGGCCGGCGCGAGGGTTCTCCCCACGGTGTGCACACCCACCATCTGCGGGGTGGGCGTGACGAGGACCCTCATCAACGGCGGTGTCGGGCTCAACATCCTCTCCCCTGAGGCCTTTGGTCATCTGCCTGTGTCCTACAGGCAGCTCCTCCCCACCAAGCCCTTCTCAGGGGTCGCGTGCTGATACGTCTCAAACGTATCTACTTTTCCAAACACTTTTGCTATTGTTTTGCCCTCATTCTTGCATGATTTGAACTAAACTAACACGGACTGACGCTGTTTTCAGCAGAGCTGCCTGTATGGTTTTATTGTGTGCAGGAAAATGGATTTTTAGGTGTCTCAGAAAATTCCAAGAAAAATCACAGAAAATCCACGCACCCGAAGGGCCACTGTGCCAGAAGTGGGGCCAGAGGGCAGCCAGGGGGGCCCCAGGCGCCCTGCTGGCGCGGCCCCACCCCTGGCCGCGCCGGGAGGCCGCCTGGGAGGGTCCTCCCCCCTCTGGTGCCCTACCTTGGCTCGTATTTATTCCCGTGATGAGAAAACCCCAGAACAGAAGTCGTTTTCCAGTTTCCATCGCGGAGCCGCCGTCACCCTCTGTTCTTCTTCGGGAGGGCTAATCTGGAGGCTGATTTGGCCTCCGGAGAGGGGAGATCGTCGCCATCGTCATCATCATCACCACTCCATCCTCCCTCCATGACTTCTCCTTCCATGTGTGAGTAATTCCCTGCTGTAGGCAAAGGAGATGGTAGGGATTGGATGAGTTAGATCATGTAATAGTTTATCAGATTGTTGGGGGCATGTTGCCTATCATATACTTTGGTGTTTATCATCTTTGCTTCAACTTGTTGCTCTTAATGCTGGTCACTTAGGGCCTGAGTGCCATGATTTACGATCTGAACCATATGTGTTTGCATGAATATATTTGTGTTATTGATCCTATCTATGAGTTGTTTGCACCTATTATGGTCCGGAACCGACGATCCCAAAGTTGACACCTTGGGACACCAAAGGGGATGGTCCATAATTTGAGGATTCCATGTATCCATTAAGTTTATTGCTTTGTTTCGGTGCTCTTTGACAGGAGCACCTTAATCTCCATAAGTTCCTTTTGGCCCCGTTCGTAGCGGCATGGTAGGACAAAAGATGTTGTGCAAGTTCTTATTGCAAGCACGTACAACTACCTGTGGGGTACATGCCTAATGTTTGATATTTGCCTAGATGATCATTACTTTTCTGTGTGCCTTGCCCCAAGTTAGATTCATGATGTATCTCATCCATGCAGCGCCCAACCATCCATCTCCCTAGCCTACAGTGTTTCAATCCTGCTAGTTATTAGTTGTTACTTTTGCTGTTTACTTTTGCTGTCACCACCATCACCATCATATCACCATTACCACTTATCTTTTGTTGCAAGTAAGTATATTTCAGGTGCGGTTGAATTGACAACTCAACTGTCAAAGCTTATCAATACTCTTTGGCTCCCCGTGTGTCGAATCTATAAATTGGGTTATTCTTACCCGCGAGGACTATCTCGATCCCTTACGGTTGAGGGTTATCAAGTACCGTTTTCTGGCGCCGTTGCCGGGGAGCATAGCAATATTTACAAGTCTACTTGAAGTATCCTACCTGCTGCACTTCATACGCTATGGGTAAGAAAGGAGACCCCAAGGTTCCGATCTTACTATCCACTACAAGAAGAGGTACTGTTCTGAACACTAGTGCTACACTTGATTCACCTTCTGTTATGAGTAAGTTTGCCTCACCACCACCACATGATGCTTCTACTAAATCTGTTACTATGTCCGATACTTTTGATGATGCTTCTACTACTCTTGATGATATTGGTTCACTTGGTTATGCTCTTGAGAAACAGATCGCTGCTGCAAACAAAAATCTGGAATTGAAATTCCTGTTACTCGCTACCCTATTGGTGGAACTTATGATTATCCTGATTTGAGTAAACTCAAGGAGAGACTCCTTGATGATGATTACATTATGCTTGATGATGATTTATGCAGGGAACTGACAGAGTTTGCCGACTCTGACCCTGAAGCTATTAAGAAGCTGCTTGAAAAACACTCCTTGAAGAACAAGACCGTTCCTGATCTTGAATTTGCTACATCTCCTATATGCATCAATGATCCTGATTATGATTTCTCTGTTGATCTTTCACTTATATCTATGGTTGAAGCTAACCCCTTTTATGGCAGAGAAAATGATGATGCTATTGCACACCTCACCAAACTCACTGAGTTGGGTGGCTTGTTTACCACGAATGAAAAGATACGAAACTTTTATGTGACTAAGCTTCTTCTTTTCTCTTTGAAGGAAGGTGCTAAAACATGGTATGATGCACTACCATGTGGTTCCATTAAGAGTCCTCAAGACTTAGCTCACTCTTTTGTTGATAAGTACTTTCCTGCTCGTATGCAACATGCTGCTTTACAAAGAATTTATAACTTTAAACAGTTACAGGATGAGCACCTCCCTAAAGCTTGGGGGAGGTACTGTAGTCTGATCCAGGCTAGACCAGGACATGGAGTCCCTAAGAATGAATTAATCGATATATTTTATGCTGGTCTAACTGATGAATCCAGATCCTATTTGGATAGTTGTGCTGGTTGTGTTTTCAGGAAAAGAACACCGGACGATGCAGAGGATTTGATGGGCAGGATTGCCAAAACCATGAAGATTGTTCCGTCCCTGAACCACCTCCACCACCAAAGAAGAGGGGCATGTTTGTTCTAAGCCCCGAAGATATGCAAGAAGCAAAGAAGTCTATTAAAGAGAAGGGTATTAAAACTGAAGACGTGAAGAATCTACCCCCTATTGAGAAGTTGTGTGAGCCTACCACTCACCCTCCTATGGTAGAGGTACACTCTCTTTTAGATTTCAACGCAAGTGACATCCCTCATGGTAAGCCTCCTGATCAATGTTTAGATGAGCTTGATAATTTTATTATGAAGCAAAGTCATTTTAATGAGAGGATACAAAGTCAATTGCATGATAATTCCCTTGCTATCAAAAGTTTGCTTGACGTTCTAGGTAGAACAGTTAATGATGTTAAATGTCTTGTGAAGCATTTTCATATGGTTCAAACTCAGCTTGAACACATTTCTAATGCGCAAAAAGATTTGCTTGCTAACAATGCCAAACAAGATGATTTACAGGCCTTCGGGATTAAGACCCGAGGAGGAACTAGCACTCAAGATCCTCTCTATCCAGAGGGGCATCCGAGGAGAATCGAGCAAGATTCTTAAATGCAGGAAGAAGTAATTGTTGGCTCTCCAAAGAAGAAGAAGAAGAAACACAAGGAGGCTGACAATTCCAATGATCCTTTCACAAGTGAAGAGCCAGCTGTTGATCCCAACAGTATATCTACCTCCGATGCTGAGACTGAAGACGGTGCCGAACCTGAAGATAAGGATAAGGAGAAGAATGATCCGCCTGAAGTTCGAGAAGAAGAAGCACCTGACAAACACAAGAAGTACACTAGAGAAGACTTCATCGCAAGAAGACATGGGAAGGAAAGAGAACCATGGATACAGAAACACATGCCCTTTCCAGGTAAGTCTCTCAAATCTAAAGAAGAAGAGCATTACAATAAGTTTTGTGAGTGGATGAAACCTCTTTTTCTTCAAATCCCTTTGACTGATGCTATTAAGGTACCTCCCTATTCAAAATATATGAAAGATATTGTTACTAATAAAAGAAAAGTTCCCAATGAAGAAATATCTACTATGCTTGCTAACTACTCTTTCAGTGGCAACATTCCTGAGAAGCTTGGTGATCCAGGTATACCCACCATTCCTTGCTCCATAAAGAATAATTATGTCAAATCTGCTTTATGTGATCTTGGAGCAGGAGTGAGTGTTATGCCTTTCTCTCTTTACAAGAGGCTTTGTTTAGAGAAACTAATTCCTACAGATATCTCTCTTCAGATGGATGACAAGTCAACAGCCGTCCCGATAGGTATTTGTGAGGATGTTCCCGTAGAAGTTTCTAATTGTTTGATCCTTACTGATTTTATCGTGCTTGACATGCCCGAGGATGGGAGCATGTCCATTATTCTTGGTAGACCTTTTCTTAACACCGCAGGTGCTATTATTGATTGCAATAAAGGAAAGGTTACCTTCAATGTGAATGATAAAGAACACACGGTGCATTTTCCAAAGAAGACCGACAAGAGGCATGGCCTCAACTCTATAGAAAATATCGAGACCGTGAAGATTGGAGAATGGGACTGTCCACTACATGTGCACCACAAATACAGAACTATTATGGTGGGGACAATGTCCATTAAAGTAAAGGTGCAATGATCACTTCGTAAGAGGTGGGACTTTTTTCTCTATATATCACCGGTTTGTTGGAAGGACTTGATCAACCTTACTAGTGAGCATGTTTTATATAGGTAAAAAGTTGGGCTTGTTATGTTTTCATTTGTTTTAGCTTTTGTTCTCCTTGCTGTACCAAGTGTTTGTGTTTTTGAAGCTTCACAATACTAATCACTGCTTTAAGTTTTCAGAAAGTTTTGTAGCTTTTTGAACTTCGAAAAAATTTCAACAGTGAAGTTTTCAGAAAAATTCCAAAAAAATAAAAATAAAAATTTCCATGCCGGGAGTGACCCAGAAGCACCTGGGGCTGACAAGGGGGGCCACAAGTGGCCCAGGCGGCCAGCTGGCGCGGCCTGCCCCCTGGCCGCGCCCATAGGGCGCCTGGGGCCCACAGGTCCCGCCTCCAGGTGAGTCTTCTTCCTCTCTCTCTCTCTTTCTCTCCAAAAACACAAGTTCTGCACCTGTTCTTGCGTTCTTGCTGTTCTTGGAGGCAATTCTCGATCTCTCTCTACAGCTGTCGGTGTACTAAAGTAGGGGTACCTTAGTATCCCAACTTGTGCACGGGCAGTAGCAGCGTCCCGTGGCAGGGCTTGGCACGTGCTCGCCAAGGCCCACTAAAGATCCCTTTGGATCCATTCAAGAACAAAGTATTCAAGTTAAAGAAACAAGACCCCGGCAAGAGGAGCTTGCCGGGAAGGCCATTCCAGGCTCAAGACCACCCCTTTGGCACAAGGCCCTGGCAAGAGGAGCTTGTCAGGAAGGCCAAACATGGCATCTCAAAAGACTTGCCGCAACGCTCCGTGCGTCGCGGCAAGGCCCGGAGAGCGACAAGCTTCCGGGCGCGGCAAGGTAGCGACCGCGGCAAGGCGCTTGTCGCGGCAAGCTCCCACTACGTGCCCGCGCTCCAGCTCATCCGGCCACGCGTCGCCCTGGGGCCCTTCCAGGTGCACGTGGCGGAAGGCTGTGCAGCCTGGGGTACACCGTGGCGAGCCGCGATGACGAGGCCACCTTCATGGCGAACGAGACGCCCTGACGGACGCTTTTTGCACTGTTTGGGGCGACGGCGACGGGCATTCAATGCCCTTGTCCCCTGCCGTCAGGGTTAGGTATAGACCACTGTACATACACTATACATACACTATTCCAACTACTACCGTTTTTACATTCTTACCCTCATCTACGTTGCCACCTGTCGGTGACCCCTTTGACCTATAAAAGGAGGCCCATGCGCAACGTAGGGTAGGGTCCGATCCTTGATCACTCTCACGCTCGGTGTTGCCAGCGACAAGCACTGTAGCTCTTCTCGCTCCCGAGCTAAGAACACAATACAAACCAAGGCAGGAGTAGGGTTTTACGCATCCGTGCGGCCCGAACCTGGGTAAACTGCTCGCGTGCTCGCCTCGATCCGCTCTTCGTGCATCATCCGCTCCCTTGTCGTATCGAAAAGGGGCTCCGGTCCCATAGGTGTTCATGGGCGATCAGTTTCCCCGACTTCTTTGGCGCGCCAGGTAGGGGGCGTCGAGGTTGTGCGAACCTGATCCGGCGTTCACGCGGGCGAAATCTTCATCAACTTCATCGACATGCCACCGAAGAAGAAAGCTTCGGAGGTAGCAGGCCCGTCCGCGTCGATTCCGCCGCCACCGGAGCCAACGGTCGGTGGAGTAGATGCTGGCGGAAGGACGGACACCGGCGAGGAAACTCACGGCACCGCCAAGTCCAAGGACAAGACGGACGACCGGGCGCATTCCAAGACCTCGGCGTCCGTGCACGCACCGCGCCCCTCTCAGAAGGTGCCGGACCGGCAGCGACGTGGTACACAAGGTACCATCCGCTTGCTGGGCCAAGGTCAAGTTGGTGGATCGCGGGACGCTCAAGGCCAACGTGCTGGCACGAGCAAGGCACGGTCCCCAGGACGAGACCCTGCTCCTTCTAACCCAGTTAGAAGTCCGAGCATATCTCGCTCCTCGCACCGCTCGCCACCGCTCCCCTCCACTCCAGCAGAAGCTCTAGCTCGAGCTCAGCTGCTCCTCGATTTTCCTCCAGCGGCAGACAAGGCCGAAGACTGGAGGGCCACCATCCGGAGCCTCATCGCCTTCGCCAACAACGACACGCCGCAGCAGCCGACGACGTCGCAGCCGCGGCAAGTCAGCCAGGCGCGGGCTGATGGAGACAAGACCGCCGGGGGTGCGACTACAGTGCACTCCCCGCCCCGAAGGCCGAAATCGCCGACTCGCCGGATCAACATCGACGACGACTCCACGGCGTCGTCGGATCCACGAGCTCGCCGCGATCAACGCCAAGTCCTCGACGACAGATGACAAGAAGACGCTCGAACTCGCATCGAGCGTCGAAGAGAAGCGCGGCGACAATCCGACCAGCGCGCTGGGCCCGCTGTCGACATGCAGGCGCTCGGAGAACCAGGCGGCTTGCCGTACGCGGCGGGTTGCCCTGCGTTCACCGGTGAGCTGCGGCAAGTCTAGTGGCCCAGCATGAAGAACTTCAAGCCCGACATACCCGAGAAGTACGACGGCAAGAATCATCCGTCAGAATTCCTCAGCATCTACACCATCGCGGTACAGGCTACCCGGGGACGCGACGAGAAGATATTAGCGAACTACTTCCTGCTCGTGCTCAAGCCGAACGTCAGATCTTGGCTCATGCACTTGCCGGAGAACTCTATTTCTTCTTGGGCCGACCTGTGCCATCAGTTTGTTGGCGCCTTTACGGGCGGCCACAAGCCCCATGGCCAGGAGAGCGACCTGCATATACTTGCCCAGAAGGAAGGAGAGTCCCTGCGAAAGTACATCCAGAGATTCAGCCGCGTCCAGCACAACATCCCGGACGTCCACCCTGCCGCAGTTATTAGCGCGTTCCACCAGAACGTGCGTAACCGCCGCATGAGGGAGGAAATGGCGATGTGCAAGATACGAGACGTCAGTGAGCTCTATGCCCTGGCCGACAAGTGCGCACACGCTAAAGAGGGGAGGAGACTCCCCGGGGAGGATACTGGAGCATGAGGAACAGACAGTGAGGATGCCGCCCCGGCAAGGAAGAACCGGCGGCAGAATAACAAGAAAAAGAAGAACAAGGAAGTACTGGTCGTTGAGCAGTCCGGCAAGGAGGCTGGCGCCAAGCAAGCTCAGGTTGGTGGCTCCGGCAAGGAAGCTACCACTGTAGCGGCCGCCGACCAACAGGACGGATCCGACAAGCAGTACTGCAAGATCCACCGCACCAAGGGCCACGATCTCCAGAACTGCAAAAGGGTCGAGTACCTCGTCGAACAGCAGAAGGCTGAGTACGAGCGACGTGACAAGGAGAAGGCCCAGGGAGGTGGAGGAGAGTTCGGCAAGAAGCGGCCATTCAATGGCCGGGGAGGACGCCGTGGCAAGGCCAAGCAGCGGCAAGGAGATAGACCTCCCCGCGGTCGCGACAAGGACGAAGACGAAGACGACGATGAAGACATGGGTGACGGAGACAACAGCGAGCAGGAGTTCCAGAAGGCCACAGAAGTTCTGTGCGCCGATGGAGGGGCCTCTCTGTATACTTCCCACCGCCAGCTCAAACAATGGGTGCGGGAAGTTAATGCAGCAGAGCCACTCGTCGAGTCGCGCAAACTCCTGAAGTGGTCCAGCACGCCCATCATCTTCGACATTGAGGACCACCCCGATCGCACAACTGCGGTCGGGTGTTTGCCGATGTTGGTTTCACCAACCATCCGCAACCTCAAGGTCACCAAGATGTTGGTTGACGGCGGGGCCGGCCTCAACCTGCTCTCCCCTGCTGTGGTCCGGAAGCTAGAGATCCCCGATAGCGAGCTCGAAGAGACCGGCACGTTCCAAGGGATCAACCCGGGAAGGAGCAAGCGGAAGGGGAAAATCACACTGCCAGTAACCTTTGGCGGGGAGCTGAACTTCAGGACTGAGAGGATCACCTTCGACGTTGCCGATATCCCGTTGCCATACAATGGGATACTTGGCCGTCCAGCGCTCGCCAAGTTCATGGAAGCCTCTCATTACGCCTACAACATGCTCAAGATGCCAGGCCCGATAAGCGTCATCTCTGTCCCCGGCGACAAGAAGGACGCGCTTATATGTGCCGACAAGATCTACCGGGACGCAGCAGCCGCAACAGACAGCAAGGCACTTGCCGCTGAAGCTCCCGGGGGGAAGAACAAGACCAAGTCCGCAAGAGCTCTGGGGCCCACTCCGGCAAACGCATCTCTTCGGAGTGCTGCGCTGCCGTCGAGGACGCACCATCGAGCTCCACCGGCAAGTGCAAGAAGGGAATGGCAGCTCCACCTGCAACCAAGAAGGTGTCCGCCAAGGAGGACGGCGCTGGTGGTACTTTCACCATCAGGTCCACGCTCGATCCTAAATAGGAAAGCGCGCTCGTTGCTTTCCTGCGGGCGAATGTCGACGTGTTTGCATGGCAACCGTCTGACATCCCCGGTGTTCCCAGGAAAGTGATTGAGCACAAGCTTGCCGTTTGTCCTCACGCGCGGCCCGTCAAGCAGAAGGTCAGAAAGCAAGCAGTGGAGCGCCAAGAGTTTATCGCGGAGGAAATCAAGAAGCTAGAAGCAGCAGGCCTTGTCAGAGGTGTACTTCATCCCACGTGGTTGGCCAACCCTGTTGTAGTGCGCAAGGCAAATGGGAAGTGGAGGCTTTGTATAGACTTCACCGATGTGAATAAAGCTTGTCCCAAAGATCCATTTCCCTTGCCGCGCATTGACCAGATCGTTGACTCCACGGCTGGGTGTGAGTTGCTTTCATTCCTTCATGCATACTCCGGGTACCACCAGATATTTATGGCTGAAGAAGACGAAGAGAAGACCGCGTTCATTACTCCATGCGGCATCTACTGCTTCATACGCATGCCCTTTGGATTGAAGAATGCGGGTTCAACGTTTGCGAGGGTAGTCCACACTGCTTTTGAGCCACATATACACAGGAATGTAGAAGCTTACATGGATGATATAGTGGTCAAGAGCAAGGACAAGGATACCCTGATTCAAGATTTAGATGAAACTTTTGCGAATCTGCGCAAGATACAACTCAAGCTTAACCCTGAGAAGTGCGTCTTCGGAGTCCCCTCCGGCAAGCTTCTCACGTTCTTTGTGTCTCAGAGGGGGATTGAAGCCAATCCCGACAAGATCAAAGCCATCGAGCAGATCGAAGCTCCAAAGCACGTCAAGGATGTACGAAGGCTTGCCGGCTGCGTGGCTGCACTCAGCAGGTTCATTTCTAAGTCTGCAGAACGCGCCCTGCCGTTTTTCAAAATCTTGAAAAAGGCAGGTCCAATGAAATGGACTCCGGAAGCGGAGGAAGCGCTGCAAGACTTGAAAAGATACATGTCCTCCACTCCGATACTTGTCGCACCTAGGCCACAAGAGAAGTTGCTGCTATTCTTAGCAGCAACCAATCAAGTGGTTAGTGCTGCGTTGGTAGCGGAAAGGGAGGCAGATGAGGAGCCCACAGCCCCGACAAGCACATCCAGCGACAAGCAGAGGGCTTCCCGGACAAGCTCTGGCCCGACAAGGATGGGTCTGCGCAGATGCAAGAAGAAGTGCGGAAGAAGATGGTGCAGCGCCCAGTCTATTTTGTCAGTTCCCTCTTGCAGGGGGGCTAGGTCAAGATACTCTGGGGTGCAGAAGCTGCTCTTCGGCCTCCTCATGGCCTCGAGAAAGCTGCGCCACTACTTCCAAGCACATGAGATAACAGTGGTCACTCGCTTTCTACTGAAGAGGATATTGCAAAATCCAGAAGCAACAGGTAGGATTGTCGAGTGGGCACTGGAGCTGTCAAGCTTTGGCCTCAAGTTTGAAAGTACTTCTACTATCCAGAGCATAGCATTGGCAGAGTTCATAGCAGAATAGACACCAACGCCAGACGAAGAGATTCCAGAGACAAGCATCCCCGTCAAAGAAACAAGCAAAGAATGGATAATGTACTTCGATGGTGCCTTCTCGCTGCAAGGCGCCGGCGCTGGCGTGCTGCTTGTCGCGCCCACCGGAGAGCACCTCAAGTACGTTGTCCAGATGCATTTTCCCAAGGAGCAAGCAACGAACAATACTGCAGAGTATGAAGGTCTGCTTGCCGGCCTTAGGATCGCAGCGGAACTTGGGATCAAGAAGCTCATTGTGCGGGGTGATTCGCAGTTGGTTGTCCGACAAGTAAACAAGAGCTACCAGAGTCCGTTGATGGAAGCATACGTCGACGAAGTGAGGAAACTTGAAGAACACTTTAAAGGCTTGCAGATGGAGCACGTTCCAAGAGCTCAAAATGACGTCGCAGATGGCCTATCAAAGTGTGCTGCACTAAAGCTACCTGTGGAACCAGGGATCTTTGTGCTCAAGTTAACTCAACCATCCGTTGCACCATCAATTGGACAAAGTAAGAAGAGAAAGTTGATCTCCGGTGACTACTTGCCAGCAAAACTTCCTGAAGCCGCCGCCAAGGTCCCCAAGATCAACGACAAAATTTGTGATGAACAGTCTACTCCTGCAGACCCAAGGGTTTGTACAGTTGAAGCAGGTGTTCCCGACAAGCTTTGCCCCGGCAAGCTTGCCGGGGAACGTCAAGCTCCGGCCGAGCCACAGGTTCTTGCCGTAGAAGCTAACGTTCCCGCAGCAGCACTGATGCCTTTAGTCCTTGTTGTTGAGCCTCAGGCTCCAGCATGGGCATAGCAGATTGTCCGTTTCCTTCAAACAGGAGAACTTCCCGAAGAGCCAGAAGAAGCAGAAAGAATAACACGGCAGTCAAGTATGTATCAGTTCGTCGGCAATGAACTATACAGAAGAAGACTCAACGGTGTTAGACTGAAGTGCATTCCCCGGGAAGATGGGCAAAAGCTGTTGGCAGAAATACATGGAGGCATATGTGGCCACCACATTGGCGCAAGAGCACTTGCCGGCAAGGCGTTCCGGCAAGGTTTCTTTTGGCCAGAAGCCCTCCAGGATGCAACTGCACAAGTAACCAAGTGTGAAGCGTGCCAGTTCCATGCCAAGCAAATACATCAGACAGCTCAAGCTCTCCAGACGATCCCTTTGTCCTGGCCATTTTCGGTCTGGGGGCTCGACATCCTCGGCCCTTTTCCCCGCGCAGCCGGGGGCTTTGAGTACTTGTACATCGCCATCGACAAGTTCACAAAGTGGCCGGAAGTAGAACCAGTAAGAAAGGTGACCGCACAGTCAGCAGTCAAGTTCTTCAGGTCAATTGTTTGCCGTTTCGGAATCCCTAACAGGATCATCACCGACAACGGCACACAATTCACAAGTCGCACCTTCATGCAATACGTCCAAGACCTTGGTGCCAAGGTCTGCTTCGCTTCGGTTGCTCACCCGAGGAGCAACGGTCAAGCAGAGAGGGCAAACGCTGAAGTGCTGCGCGGGCTCAAGACAAGAACTTTCGACAGACTACAAAAATGCGGAAGAAACTGGATTGAAGAGTTGCCGGCGGCTCTTTGGTCAAACAGAACGACACCAAATCGAGCCACTGGACAGACACCCTTTGCTCTCGTCTATGGAGCAGAGGCAGTTCTCCCCACGGAACTCGTATACGGGTCGCCTCGAGTGCTCGCTTACGATGAGCTCGAGCAAGAGCAGCTGCGACAAGATGACGCATTGCTCCTTGAGGAGGACCGTCTTCAGGCTGCTATATGACCTGCTCGATACCAGCAAGCTTTGCGCTGCTACCATAGCCGCAAAGTTAAAGCCAGAAGTCTCGAGGAAGGCAACCTTGTTCTTTGGCGTGCTCAGTCCGCCAAGAATTCCAACAAGTTGACACCAAAGTGGGAAGGCCCTTATCAGGTGAGACAAGTTACAAGGCCCGGCGCTGTCCGCCTTGAGACCGAAGAGGGCTTACCGGTGAGCAACTCCTGGAACATCGAGCACTTTCGAAAGTTTCACCCATAAGGCACGGTTGCCGTGATCCGCTCCGGCAACCCCCTTTTGTACAAGTCTTGCCGCCGCTGCATGTAAACCTTTGTACAAAGCCGGGCGCAGACCCCGTGCATTAGTAAAACTCTTGTGCCTTGCACAACTTGTCGTTTCATGCATTTTCCTTTTTCTGGCATGTATTATATGACCCCTCGTGCAGCACACACCTCCGGTGAGCAATAACGAGCCGCAAGGCTCCATATCTATGTTTCCTCCATTTCTCTTTTCTCTCAAGCAGAAGAAGGTTTCCTCGCACACAAGTTTGCCGGGGGGAAGGAGACAGTGGTATGGACCAAGTGCCGTTCAAGAAAGCCTAGCCTTGCCGAGAAGCAAACAACACAAAAGCTAAGTTGCCAAAGTTTGAGCATTCAAATTTTTAAAATTTTAAAGTTATCTTCCTTGAACGATCGCACTTTGTATGGAAAACCTGTGCGCGGAGGAACCTACTCGTAGCTAGCCGCGCCCTTACTTTGTTTCGAGCACGCTCAATGGCTTAAGTGTGCTGCGACAAGTGTCGCACCCTTACTTCGTTTTCGAGTTCGCTCAACAACCTAAGTGTGCTGCGACTAGCTGCAACGAGGTTTCTTGCCGGTAGCGGCATTGCCAGCAGGCTGCTGAAGTTCCGCACTCAGCGCTTGCGGCAAGGGTCCCTTTGCCGGCAAGTTCCCTAAAAGCGTAGGGTAAAAGCATACAAAGCAAAGAAGTCAAGTAAAGGAAATAACACTGCGTTAACTACCCAAAATAGAGTTATATTATAAAAGCGACTTGTCGCAGCACTAATAGATTTTTGTCCATGACATGGTTGGCAGCGACAAGGGAAGCGGAGAGAAAACAACCTAGTCTACGCGGTCGCCATCAACTCTCCTGATCTTACCCACCTTGGCCACGATGGGCGCGACAAGGGCCTTGAGCGCCTCTTGGTCGGCGTCGGGCGGCAAGGTCCTGAGGACGTTCTCGAGGTTGAGTCCTGGGTTGCGGTAGACTATCTTTGTCAGCACCCTCTCCACGACCCATGTGCAAAGCCTGCGCGCCTCGTTTGCCAGCTGCGTGGGAATCCTCTCCCGGAGCTGCTCGAGGGCCGGCGCCACTCCCCTGAAGAATAAGCTCAGCTTGGCGCTGTGAGGGAGGTTCGCGTCGGGGGAGTATCCGAGGTGCTCCGTCCCCAGCCCCGCCAACTCCCTGTCGATGTCAGCGGCGGCGGCGACAAGCCCCTCGGTCCATTGCTCCACCGTCTGCCTGAAGTTATTTTGGGTGAGGGCGGCGCTGTCCAACAGTGCCCTCTCAGCCCTGAGGTCCTCCTTCAGCTTCGTCTCCCGATTTCTGGCGCTGTCAAGTGATGCGGTGAGGGCGGACAGCTTCAGCTCCAAGTCTGCAACGGAATCCTTGGCGATGGCGAGCTCCTTGCTCTTGTCGGAGAGACGGACCTGCAGCTCAGAGTGGCTGTGGGCGTCCTTCTCCCTCTCCGACGTGAGCGCGGCAACCTTCTCCTCGCTCGTCTTCAGGAGGACTTCCAGTTGCGCCACCCTCGCCTCCAAGTCTCTCTTGGCGGTCTCTGCAGCTGCAGCGGCGTCCCTCGCTTCCTGCAGAGCTCCGCCAAGGGACTGTTCGCGCGCGGCAAGGTCGTCCTCGTGGCTGTCGAGGTCGACCTTCCGCTGCGTCAGCTCATCTTCCCGCCGGGACAGCTCTTCGGCGGCGAGCCGTTGCTGCTCTTCTGCTTCGGCCTTTTCAAGGATGAACGCTTGATGCGCCTCGGCGAGCTCCTCCCGCTTCTCCGCCAAGGATCGGAGGGCCGCCTGGTTGGCGGCCAGGAGCTCTTCGGTGCGCTTCTCCAAGTCGACGCCCGCCTTGGCGGCTAGAGCCTCTCGGGACTCCAGCTTGGCCTGCCTGGCGCGATACAGGGCCAGGAGCCTCCGCAGGAGTCGCTCCTCCTCGGGCTCGCTACTGCTGCCGGGCGCGTCGACGAACTTTAGCCCGACGGAGGCGAGGACTTCCCCATCGAAGGCCTCCCCCTCCGCGGGTGCCCTTGACGTAGATGCCCACGGGAGCTGAATGAAGACCCCATTTCCAGCCTCCAAGTAGGCGCCAGTTCCGGCCGCGGCAGCAGCAGGGTCGGCGGTCGGCGCAGCGTCGAACGCTCCTACGGCCTCAGGGCCGTCAGTGCGACCGTCGATCCCCTCCCCAGCTGTCGCGTCGGCGGCCCTGGCTGCCTCTTCGACGGCAGGCTCGTCGGTACCGATCGCATCTTCGGTGGCCGCGGCGTCACCAGCGTTGCCGCGCGCGGCCTCCTCGGTGGCGGCCTCCGTCTCCATAGGCTCTGGAGCGGACGAGTCTGAAGACAAGGAAAGAAGAAGAAAAAAGGAAATAATTGTCAAGAAAATATCCAAAAAAGAGAAGTCCAAGAGAAGAAAAGTACAAGGGTTACCTACGCGGGCCTCTTCTTCAACGAGGTTCCTCGCCGGGGGGTCCTCCCTCGGCGGCGTGGTGGTAGCCCCCGCCGGCGGAGGGCCGCTGGCGCCTTCCCTTGGCGGGGTGCTCGCCCTTGGCGGGGTGCTCGCCCTTGGCGGGGTACCCACCCTTGGCGGAGTATTCTCCCTCGCCGGGGAGCTCCTCCTTGGCGGAGAGGTCGGGGCGTGCGGCTCGTCGGGAGCAGTCTCTTGGCGCTCCTGAGGCTGCGGCTCTACTTCTGTACAAGTCAACAAACAAGCAAAAAGATTAACAAGGATGAGGAGCCTGCGCGTGTCCGACAAGCGAAGAAGTGAACATGAGACTCACGCTGGGGGCTGCGCTGGGGGCTGCTCTGCGGAGCAGCTGGCTGGTCCGGCAAACCTGTCGCAGGCGCATCCCTTGCTGCTGCGACGGGCTCGTCCTCAAGATCGACCACCGGGATCTTGGCCCTCTTCGCCGCCCTCTGGGCCAGGGTACTGGAAGAAAAACAAGATCAGAATTAGACGAAGAAGATTCAAGACAAGAACAAATTGAAGGAAACAAGAGTTAACAGTGCTTACTCTTCCTCCTCCTCGTCGGAACTAAGCACGAAGAAGTCGAAGTCCGCCTCGCGCGGCCCGGCGCGAGGAGCTGGAGGAGTAGGCGCCCTCGGCCGCTTGGCGGGAGGAGGGTCGGTGGTCTGAGAGGACCCCACTCCGGTCGTCGCCGAGGCACGAGGGGCGGCAGGAGCTTTAGCCCCGGCCCGGGAAGACCCACCTCCAGCCGCTGCTGAAGCGCGGGGCGCTCCCTTGGCAGTCTTGCTCGTCATGGTGGCGCGCGCCGGGCGGCGCTGCGGCTGCTGGCCCGCCGGGCGCTCCGACACTTTGCGGAGGCGCCTCCTCGCGGGAGCCGGAGGGCTTGCCGGTGGCGGAGAGCTCCTCGAGGATGAAGAAGAACCAAGGTTTAGAGACCCGCCTGAGTCTTCTGCAGAGTCGCCCGATTCGGCGCCCTGCTCGGCGGGCTCGCTCCACTCTGTACCTTCCCTGGTGGCCTCGCTCGTCCCGACAGGCTGCCCGGCGGACTTTATCAGTTTGAGGATCTCTTCCTCCTCGGCCAGTCTCACCGCCTCCGCTGCATTTGCCTCCTCCAAGGTATACCCAAACTCGCCCGCGGCCTCGGCTGCAGCTGCCTCCTCCAACCTGGTGGCAATATAAGCCATCTCCTCGTCGGTGGTGTCGCGGGTGAGGCCCTTCTTCTCGTCAGGGTTGATGGGCAGCTCCACCAAGTTATCGAAGAAAGTTTGCACGGCTTCGTCAGAGGGCTCCCGCCAAGTGGGGTCGATCCCGTGGGAGTCACACCATGGCATCGCCGCGCGGATAGCGCTGAGCGACGAATTGTTGCACAGCGGAACTACCCCCCGCGGCAACGCGAACGACTCTGGATGCTTGGGGTCGTGCTTGAACAGCTCACGGAGCATCCCTTTGAGCTCCAGGACAGAGAAATTGTAGTTGAGGCCTGGGCGCAGCCTCATAAAGTCTGCCGCATTTCCAAATTCCCAAGCTGGCCTTTTCCTCTCCTGCAAGGGAGCGATGCGGCGGCGAAGGAAATCTGCTTTGACAACCCCTACAGTGAGTTTGGCTTGCCGGAGGCGAAGTATCCTAGTGGTGGCTATCTTCAGCTTGTCGTCCTCAGGGGCCAGATCACTCCAGTCATTGCCGCGCACTATTGCAACTTGGCGCGGGGCAGTGAACTGCTGGGGTTCGTCCTCCATGATCCGGCACCAGTTAGCCCTCCACTCCTCCCACTTGCCGCGGAGTTCTCCAGTCAAGTATGCATCTTTCTTATGGAGCCTAAAGATCCAAGAGATCCCGCTGGATAAAGGAGACCCAGACTCTACTCGAGGCGTGAAATAATGGCGGAAGAGGGCTACGTTGGGGTACACTCCGACAAAGTTCTCGCACAAATGTGCGAAAACGGCCATGGTCAAGACGGCGTTTGGGGTGAAATCAAGGAGGTGAAACCCGTAGGTATTCATGATATCACAGAAGAATTCGGAATATGGTGGGCAGAGTCCGCAATGGAAGAACAGAGCGAAATAAGCATACCCTCCCGGAAACATGTCGCAGGCCTCGGCGGGGAGTACCCTGGTGCGCGGGTGCGCTTTCGTCTCCCTCGACCAGAAGAGGTAGAAGGAGTCCCTCAGCTCCCTCGCGCCGAGCCTCGGCGGGAAGACCACCATCTTCTTCCGCATTGCCGCTAGCTTCAGTGCCCTGGCGGTCTTCGCGGCTTTCGCCTTGTCGCCCTTCGGGGCCATGGCGGGGGCGGCGGGGGAAGTCGACGACGCTGGAGAGACTGGCGGCGGCGGAGGAAGGGCGGAGCGCTGCTCTCTTTTGACCTTCGGGGAGGAGGAGAGCGGCGGGGGTTTCTGGAGGTTGAAGAAGCAATGAGCGAATGGGGGGAACTGCCCCTGTTTCCCCTACTTTTAAGGGAAAGGGGGGCGTTCCGCATTTCCCCCATTAAAGAAACAGGCCACGATCTCTCCCACGATGCCGCAATCGACGCGTGCCGTTAGGGACGGACGGGGTGGATACTGAGTGGGATACGGCGCGCCGTGGGCCGCGTGTGCCCGTGCACTGTTTTGGGCCTGGCCCAACAACGCTTGGCACCGTGTGTGGCCCAGGCCCGGGGGCTCCTGTCGGTGTACTAAAGTAGGGGTACCTTAGTATCCCAACTTGTGCACGGGCAGTAGCAGCGTCTCGTGGCAGGGCTTGCCACGTGCTCGCCAAGGCCCACTAAAGATCCCTTTGGAGCCATTCAAGAACAAAGTATTCAAGTTAAAGAAACAAGACCCCGACAAGAGGAGCTTGCCAGGAAGGCCGTTCCAGGCTCAAGACCACCCCTTTGGCACAAGGCCCTCGCAAGAGGAGCTTGTCAGGAAGGCCAAACATGGCATTTCAGAAGACTTGTCGCAACGCTCCGCGCGTCGCGGCAAGGCCCGGAGAGCGACAAGCTTCCAGGCGCGGCAAGGTAGCGACCGCGGTAAGGCGCTTGCCGCGGCAAGCTCCCACTACGTGCCCGCGCTCCAGCTCATCCGGCCACGCGTCGCCCTGGGGCCCTTCCAGGTGCACGTGGCGGAAGGCTGTGCAGCCTGGGGTACACCGTGGCGAGCCGCGATGACGAGGCCACCTTCGTGGTGAACGCAGACGCCCTGACGGACGCTTTTTGCACTGTTTGGGGCGACGGCGACGGGCATTCAATGCCCTTGTCCCCTCCCGTCAGGGTTAGGTATAGACCACTGTACATACACTATTCCAACTACTATCTTTTTACATTCTTACCCTCATCTACGTTGCCACCTGTTGGTGACCCCTTTGACCTATAAAAGGAGGCCCATGCGCAACGTAGGGGAGGGTCCGATCCTTGATCACTCTCACGCTCGGTGTTGCCAGCGACAAGCACTGTAGCTCTTCTCGCTCCCGAGCTAAGAACACAATACAAACCAAGGCAGGAGTAGGGTTTTACGCATCCGTGCGGCCCGAACCTGGGTAAACTGCTCGCGTGCTCGCCTCGATCCGCTCTTCGTTCATCCTCCGCTCCCTTGCCGTACCGAAAAGGGGCTCCGGTCCCATAGGTGTTCGTGGGCGATCAGTTTCCCCAACAAGAGCCTATCATTCGAGCTGAGATTTTGAACAAATACTCCCTGGTATGTAACTCCTCCACCCCTCCAATTAGATTTTTGGTTGGTGGCTTCATTTGTGAGTATTTAGTAGTTCTTGGTGCTATGTAGATGAGCTTGCATGCATGTGTAGAAATTTATTTTCCAAGTTTTGATGCAAGTTTATGCCTTAGGTAAGTGAGTTGAGCAGTTTGCCTTAACCCACTTTGTGTAAATCCTTGTTTTTGTAATTTGTCAAAAATTCCAGAAATGAGTTTGTTAGGAAGGGCAAAAGGGTGGCTTGAGAAGAAGAAGCCCGCGCGCTCCGATCGAGTTACTAGAGCCGCAGCTTCACCCTCGATTGCTAGGGTGAGCTACAATGAAGATCATGTGCCCCTAGAGTTGTTGGAAGACACAAAACCAGCATGTGCGATGATGTTCCCATGTGATGAATTCCTTGAAGCTGCAGGAATTAAGGATGAGTTTTATACCCTTTGTGCTAATGCAGGTCTGACACGGCTCGTCACGTGCCGTGTTGTTCAGTATCAAAAACTCACCTCCGGTTTCATTAACAGTTTTAGATATAACCTTGATACTGGTTCTATTGAGTTTAAAATTTACAATAATCTTCTGACCATGCCCTTGGAAAAGTTTTGTGAAATAATAGGTGTGCCAAACGTTGGGCAGACGGCGAAGATGACCTCTCAGCCCTCCGAGCTGAGAACCGTCTTCAACTCTCTCTGCGTCATGGATACGAGGGATATTCATCGGTCAAAAATCTCCAGCATCTTATTCCCTCACCTCAGGTATTTTGCGTATTATGTTGCTAGAGGGGTGTTAGCTCGTGACAACACGAGCAACATTTCTACGTCGGATATTGCTATCCTGGCAACCGCCCTCTCAGGGAGGTTTGATTATAATGTGGGTGCCTTAATTGCTCGACGCCTTGCTATGAACGGTAACAAGGGAGATTTATTTGGTGGCATTTATGCCACACTTATCTTAGAGTATCTTAAAGGCACCCACACCCTGATGATAAGCCTTTTACTTATTTAAGTTTTGATCTTGCTGCTATGAAAAGGCATAAGTTTGTTACCATGACTTCTGAGTTTGGTAACCTTGTTTATATTTTGCGTTTCGGAACTACAGCGGAACGCAAGATCCGTCTACCTGCACCTCTTTTGTTTGATTTTTCTCGCAGGAACGGATGGTCCTTTGATGTTATCCAGTTCGATGAGTTCATGGTCCAACATCAGTTTCATAACCCCATGGAGGGGGTTGTGCCCGACGAGGAGGAGGACGGTGAGTTACCACCTTTTCAGGGGGAGACCGTCACCCAGTTTGGTGAAGGGTCTTCCTCTGCTTGGAGTGCGCACCCTTCTTCATGGGAGGATCCGAGGACTTCGGTGTACGCGCTGAAATCCCTATACGACCCTTGGACTCACCAGTACCACCCCGGAGCAGGAGGCTCCTGGGGGCAGTAGCTACTACCAACTTAGGCCAAAGGCCTAAGCTTGGGGGAGTACATGCCCTTCTCACTTTTCCATTGTATTATCCGTTTTATTTTTGTTCGCTTGATCTTTTCGAAGTTTTTGCCCGTTCTTCTTTGTTTCTTTCTTTGCAAAAACAACAAAAAGATTTTCTCTTTCTTTTGCTTTCGTTCAACCTTTGAAAAAAAACCAAAAAGATTTCCTTTCTCTCTTTAGTTTGCTTTGTTTTCAGAGTTCAGCTCGAGTCCGTGATGGCATTTAATTATATTTCCTACGTTCGATCATGCAAGTGACAAGGCAGTAATGACGAAGATCGACAGAACGGAAGCAACAAGGAAAACCGGTATGAACTCTTCTTGTTTCTACTTTTGTACATATGCTTGTACTTATGATCTAGAGACCAGCTTGTAGCGACATAGTGCTATGTTTACAATGCTTTCCCAATGGTTCATCCTTTCCTTGTGGCTAATCTCAAATAGCTAGAGTATATAATGTGTTATTGAAATAATTTACATGCATTACATTGTTCATAGTTTGGTTTACTAAGGTGGTATTTCCCTTTGGAGAATTCTTGGATTGACTTGGCACATGTTTACACATGTTTAAGGCTAAAAAGTCTGCTTTGCCTTGATGATCTTTGAGCTTCAGAATAGTTATATCACTTTCATGCCCAATTCAAGGTTGCTTTGTCGCTCTGCATGATTATGACCGTTATTGCTCTCTAGTTGGTCGCTTCCCAGTCTCTTGCTAGCCTTCGCTCGCACTAAGCGGAATTTTGCTTATGCATCCAAATCCTTTCAAACCAGTTATTCCATATGAGTCCACCATACCTTCCTATGTGGTATTTACCGGCCGTCTTAACGAAGACTTTCTTGTACCATCTTGAAATTATTCAAAATTACTCTTGTTTTGTGCCTCTGTTTTAGCTCATGAGGAAGTAGTAGGTAATTCATGATCTTCTTGTGTTGGACATGTTTTATCCCGGGATTGCATGTCTAATCTGCAAACCCCTAATACAAGGAGGGACTGGCATGAGTGCGCCCAGCTCACAAAAGATAATCACAACCAACAAACCCTCCTTCACGCTTTGTTTACAAGAAATCAGAAAACTTTGGTAGTGATAAACAAAGGAGATTAAGGGGATATGATCGTCCCCATCTTGGGAGCCGTTCCTTGAAACATGTGTAGCATAAGAAGTGATTGGGTTGTCTACTAGCATTCGTTGACGAAATATGCACCTCCCAAAATCATTTTTACCTCTGTTTTCAAAACCAAGAGCTCTGGTACATGTTTTCGTCTTTGCTTCCAACCACGGGTTTTCAACCTCACCATCAAATTCCACGGTTCGAGAGTCTCCACCTTCTTTCTTCAAAGCACCAACTAGGAGAGCATAATTGTCATTCTGAGTGTAATGTGCATTGTCCCAAAGTATTACATTGTCTTCTGCATGCTTGTGGTATTATTTATTCTGAAATTATTAGTTCTAGTCTCCTTTAAAACTCTGGAGGAGTTTCTGCATTTATGTTTTGCTTCACTCATGGAGGCTGGCGAGATACCACTCTAGTATGTTCAAGCTATGTGCAATGTAATCTTGTCTTGATTTTCAGTAGCATATTATTTACTTTTAGTTATTTGTGATTGGTCACTCGAAAGAAGGATTGCTTCGTGCATTGTCCTCATAGCATTGTTTCAATACTTCCTAGACTCTTTTCGTAGTACATGCTTATATACATCTAATGAAGCAAAAGAGTTTGTCAAAGTTTTCTTTGTCGCGTCCAGTTCGTTGAACTGAATTGCTTGAGGACAAGCAATATGCTAAGCTTGGGGGAGTTGATACGTCTCAAACGTATCTACTTTTCCAAACACGTTTGCTATTGTTTTGCCCTCATTCTTGCATGATTTGAACTAAACTAACCCGGACTGACGATGTTTTCAGTAGAGCTGCCTGTATGGTTTTATTGTGTGTAGGAAAATGGATTTTTAGGTGTCTCAGAAAATTCCAAGAAAAATCACAGAAAATCCACGCACCCAAAGGGCCATTGTGCCAGAAGTGGGGCCAGAGGGCAGCCAGGGGGGCCCCAGGCGCCCTGCTGGCGCGGCCCCACCCCTGGCCGCGCCGGGAGGCCGCCTGGGAGGGTCCTCCCCCCTCTAGTGCCCTACCTTGGCTCGTATTTATTCCCGTCACGAGAAAACCCCAGAACAGAAGTCGTTTTTCCAGTTTCCGTCGCGGAGCCACCGCCACCCTCTGTTCTTCTTTGGGAGGGCTAATCTGGAGGCTGATTTGGCCTCCGGAGAGGGGAGATCGTCGCCATCGTCATCATCATCACCACTCCATCCTCCCTCCATGACTTCTCCTTCCATGTGTGAGTAATTCCCTGCTGTAGGCAAAGGGGATGGTAGGGATTGGATGAGTTAGATCATATAATAGTTTATCAGATTGTTGGGGGCATGTTGCCTATCATCTACTTTGGTGTTTATCATCTTTGCTTCAACTTGTTGCTCTTAATGCTTGTCACTTAGGGCCCGAGTTCCATGATTTCATATCTGAACCCTATGTGTTTGCATGAATATATTTGTGTTCTTGATCCTATCTATGAGTTGTTTGCACCTATTATGGTCCGGAACCGGCGATCCAAAAGGTGACAGCTTGGGACACCAAAGGGGATGGTCCATAATTTGAGGATTCCATGTATCCATTAAGTTTATTGCTTTGTTCCGGTGCTCTTTGACAGGAGCACCTTAATCTCCATAAGTTCCTTTTGGCCCCGTTTGTAGCGGGATGGTAGGACAAAAAATGTTGTGCAAGTTCTTATTGCAAGCACGTACAACTACCTATGGGATACATGCCTAATGTTTGATATTTGCCTAGATGATCATTACTTTTCTGTGTGCCTTGCCCCAAGTTAGATTCATGATGTATCTCATCCATGCAGCGCCCAACCATCCATCTCCCTAGCCTACACTGTTTCAATCCCGTTGGTTATTAGTTGTCACTTTTGTTGTTTACTTTTGCTGTCACCACCATCACCATCATATCACCATTACCACTTATCTTTTGTTGCAAGTAAGTATATATATTTCAGGTGCGGTTGAATTGACAACTCAACTGTCAAAGCTTATAAATACTCTTTGGCTCCCCGTGTGTCGAATCTATAAATTGGGTTATTCTTACCCGCAAAGACTATCTCGATCCCTGACGGTTGAGGGTTATCACATGCTCGGCCATTCCGCTCAGCCAGGTCCACCTCCCGATCACCTTCGGCACACCGGCTAACTACCGGACTGAGCTCATCGACTTCGACGTTGCACCCATCCACCTGCCCTACAACGCCGTCCTCGGCTTCCCAGCCTTGGCGAAGTTCATGGCGGCGACTCACCCGGGCTACAACACCATCAAGATACCCAGGAGCAACGGCGTCATCACCGTCAAAGGGGACCCAAGGCCGCCCTTCAGGTACTCTAGGGCACTTACTGGGCTGCTGCCGCAGCTCACCCAGGAGCAAAGGGGGCTCCGGAGGTACCAAAAGCCGCACCTGCCCAGAAGAAGCAGCTCTTCTCCCAGGACCCCGCCGAGACGAAGCAGGTGCCCGCTAACGAAGAGGTCTCAGGAGCCACCTTCACCATCAGCACCAGCATGGACCCAGAGCAAGAGGCAGTGCTGGTCAGCTTCCTCAGGGCTAACAAGGGCATGTTCGCCTGGAAAGCTGCTGACTTGGTAGGGGTGCCAAGGCACGTCATCGAGCATCACCTCACGGTGTGCCCCAATGCGTGCCCTATCAAGCAGAAGGCGCGTAGACAAGCCCCGGAGAAGCTGGCCTTCATCGCTTAGGATGTTAGGAAGCGGGCGTCGTATGGGAAGTACGGCACCCGAAGTGGTTGGCCAACCCCGTCATAGTCCTGAAGAAAGGAAGCAAGGAGCGCATGTGCGTTGACTTCACGAGCCTCAACAAGTTATGCCCTCAGGACCCATTCCGTCTTCCACGCATCGACCAAATTGTGGATTCAACGGCTGAGTGCGACCTGCTCTGCTTCCTCGACGCCTTGGGCTAACACCAAATCAAGATGGCGGTGGAAGACGTGGAGAAGATGGCCTTCCTGATCCCATGCGGGGTCTACTGTTAGACTTGCATGCCTTTTGGGCTGAGGAACGCGGGCGCCACCTTCCAGCGCCTGATGCACATCACCCTCGGCCCTTAGCTCGGGAGGAATGCGGAGGCCTACATCGACGACATCGTGGTTAAAACCAGGGAGGCCAGGACTCTCGTCTAGGACCTAGAAGAAACGTTCGCCAACCTACGCAAGGTGAAGCTATGCCTCGACCCGGAGAAGTGTGTGTTCGGTGTACCCTCTAGCAAGTTGCTAGGGTTCCTAGTTTCGCATCGGGGCATTGAAGCTAATCTGGAGAAGATCAAGGCCATCGAGAGAATGAAGCCGCCCATGAACCTGAAGGAGATGCAGAAGCTCGCGGGGTGTGTAACGTCCCTAGGGCGCTTCATCTCTAAGCTTGGGGAGTGCGCCCTCCCGTTCTTCAAGCTCATGAAGAAGAAGGGGCCCTTTGAGTGGACTCCGGAGGCCGATGCCGCCTTTCGGGACCTCAAGGAATACCTCACCAGCTCACCGGTTATGGTAGCGCTGCGACCCCTGGAGCCCATGACTCTTTACCTCGCCGCAACGCCTCACTCCGCCAGCGCGGCACTAGTTGTGGAGCGCGAAGAGAGGCCCCGAAGCCCAAGGCCACCGGGCGGCTCGGCATCTTCAGGGCCCACGCTGCCCCCTGACGTAGTCCCATAGGCAAATTCAACCACGGGCACTGACGGCCCCGCCACTCAGCAGGAGGCACCCAAAGTTCCTGAAGCGCCCATGGACCCTGCTGCGCCGACCCTCGTGGGGCACCCGGTGTACTTCGTCAGCACTGTATTGCGCGATGTGCGCTCGAGCTACCCGATGCCTTAGAAGCTGCTCCTGACGCTCCTCGTCGCCTCCAAGAAACTGCGCCACTACTTCCAAGGCCATCCTATCAAGGTTGTTTCGTCATATCCTCTCGAGAAGGTACTGCGGGGCCCGAATGTCGTAGGGAGTGTCGCCCAGTGGAACATCGAGCTTCAAGTGTTCCAGTTGGAGTTCAGCACCACGGGAGTGATCAAGGGAGCAGCTCTGGCAGACTTTGTGGCGGAGTGGACTGACGCACCGGAGCGGGGGGCTAGCGAGGACCGCTCGCTGTCCCTCGGCGCTGAAGCCCCAGACGGATGGGTGGTATACTTCGACGGCGCCTTCTCGCGCCTTGGCGCGGGGGCTGGCGCCGTGTTAGTATCTCCCACTCAGGATAAGTTGTACTACGCTGTGCAGCTTTGCTTCCAGCAAGGCGAGAAGGTCTCCAACAACATCGCAGAGTGCGAGGGCCTAATTGCTGGGCTCAAGGCCGCCGCTGCGCTGGGGGTCAAGCATCTCACCATCAGAGGTGATTCGCAGCTCCTCGTCGACTTCTCCAACAAGAAATACAAGCCCAAGGACGAGCACATGGAGGCATATCTGGAGGAGGTGCATAAGATGGAGAAGCGATTCTAAGGGCTGGAGGTGCAACATGTACCGAGATGCACCAACAAGGAAGCGGATGACATCACCAAACGAGCTTCCAGGCGAGAGCCTCAGAGGCCGGGCGTCTTCGAGGAGCGACTACTCAAACCGTCAGTAGCACCGCCAGCTCATGAGCCGGCATCCCCTCAGCAGGGGATACCTGCGGCGCCTCCGGACGACGCCCCGTCCTACGGACTACCCTCCGGAGCCCGTCTGGTGCTCGCCGTGGAGCCCGAGGAGGGTTGCTGGACCCAAGAACTCAAGATGTACCTGCAACACGACACCCTACCGGACAAGGAAGAAGACACAGAGCACGTGGTTCGATAGGCCTCAGCTTACTGCATCCAAGACGGTGAACTCTACAAGAGGCGCCCCAACAACGTCTCGCTAAAATGCATCTCGAGGAAGCAAGGGCGCGAGCTGTTGGCTGACATTCATGGTGGGGACTGCGGTCATCACTCGTCGTCTCATACCGTCATGGGCAAGGCCTTCCGCAGCGGCTTCTACTGGCCCACGGTGCTCAACGACGCCACGGAGCTTGTGCGGGCTTGCGAGGCGTGCTAGTTTCACGCCAAGCAGATCCACCAACCGGCTTAGAGCCTCCAGACGATTCCGTTCTCCTGGCCCTTCGCGTTCTAGGGATTGGACATCCTGGGTCCATTCCCCCGGGCAGCAGGGGCTACCGCTTCCTGTATGTCGCCATCGACAAATTCACGTAGTGGGCAGAGGTGGAGCCCGTTCGTGCGATCCCAGCTGGGTAGGCTGTCAAGTTCATCCAGGGTCTCATGAGGCGATTCGGGGTCCCTAGCCGCATCATCACGGATAACGGTTCATAGTTCACAAGCAATCTCTTCAGGGCATATTGTGCTAACCTTGGAACACAGATCTGCTACGCTTCGGTGGCTCACCCCAGGAGCAACGGTCAGGCCGAGCGCGCCAACACGGAAGTCCTGCGTGGCCTCAAGAGGCGCAGCTTTAATAAGAAGCTTGAGGCTTGCGGAAGGGGCTGGATCGACGAGCTCCAGTCCGTGCTATGGTCAATCCGAACCACTGCAACCAAACCCATGGGGGAACTCCTTTCTTTTTCGTCTATGGGGCGGAGGCGGTCCTCCCTCACGAGTTCAAGCATCGCTCCCCACGGGTCTTGGCCTTCAATGAGAAATGCCTGGATGCCGCCTGGCAAATGGACCTCATGCTCGGCGAGGAGGGCCGCCACCGAGCTGCCCTCAGGGAGGCGCGATATCAGTAGGCGCTGCAGCGGTACCACTGCCGCGGCGTCCGCGCAAGAACACTTGAAGTTGGTGACTTGGTCTTGAGGCGGGTCTTCTCTCGGGAGGGGTTACACAAGCTCTCCCCATGTGGGAGGGCCCGATCAGAATCGCCCGTGTCTCTAGGCCCGGTGCTATGCGCCTCGAGACGTAGAATGGGATACCTATCCAGAATTCCTGGAACATCGAACACCTCAGGAGGATCTATCCATAATCAAGGCTCCGTGCCCATGACACTCTCACGTAATAATGAGTTGGGGCTGTACACCCCTCGGAGTCTCCTGTGTGTTGCCTACGGGCCCTCAGACGGGGCTCCCACCCACGCCCCAGTGGTAGTCCTTAGCTCCGCGCTGGGAAGAAGACGTAGTGTAGGGGTCGGACGCGACCTTTTTTTCCTTTTTGGCTTGGTGTTTGGCTGTCAACCTTTTCTACTTCCTTGGCTATCAGCCCTTCCTCTACCCCGTGCTATGAAGTTCTCGTGTTTCTCGCGCTTCTTGTAGTTGGTTGAAAGTCTTGTTTGGGATCTTTCTCGCCGGTTTTAAGTTTAGTTTGTTGAGCAGGGTTGCGCCACCCGCTTTTCCTCACGCGCCTCGTGCGTGGGGGCTGGGGCACGGACGGTCACCGGCCTTTGTCTGCCACGGCCCCGTGACCTCGCCTGCCTGGCCAAGCCTACTCAGGCTCTGGCATCGGGCTTCTCAATCCGCGCAACCTATCCTACCGAGCCGGCTCAGGCTTTGGTGCTTTAACCCGCGCTCGGCGCTCTCAGCGGCTCACCCGTGCTCGGGGGCTGCACAAGCTCTCTAGATTCGGCCGTCTTCACGACATGATGGGGCTCACGACACCAAAGAGTCAGGAGGACTCCGCCTCAAGACGTCGCAACGCATAAAAGCTAAGTAATCTCACCAAGGCAACAAAAACATGAAAGCAAGTTCTCGCTTCATACATATATCACAGTCCATTACACGCCTTCTTGAGGCAACTTGAAATTTTGACACAGAAAGGACGCGAAGGAAAAAGAAGGAGAAGAAGCAGAGGCCGCTCCCACTCAGTCGGAGTCTCCCAGTTCCTCCGGCTTCACTGAGCCACAGCGGCGCGGCAACCCCCTCCCCTCGCCAGGCCGAGCTTGGCGGCATGGTGGCTCGTCGCGCCCGCCACTGCTGGAGGAGCGGCTGCTACTACAGAGGGGGGACCCACGGCGCCCCCCAGGACTAAGATCTTCTCCGGAGGAGGAGCTTCTCCTTCGGACGCCGTCCCCATCGCCGTCTTCGTCATCGGCCTCGGGATAGCACCCAAGGCGCCTTCCTTCCTCTGAGACGACCGTGAAAAACAGTGTAGAGGCGCCATCGTACCTGAAGTGGAGCACACACCTCCCCCACAGCAGGCGCGCGTGAGCAAATGATTGCCAGCCGCACTCCAGGAACACATCGCCCGAGCGAGCCACATCAACCTCCACCCAGGACGCACCACTCCAGCAACCGTCAGCCTGCAGCCAGACACCACCGGGGCCCCCGGCTGGTAACACGTCGCCGAACGAGTGGGGAAGCCGGAGCCACGAGCCACCAGGCTTCTCCACCTACACCACGAACTCCGACGACATGTCGAAGGAGTGAAACTGCGGGCGCGGAGGACGCGCGACCGCCATGCGCCGTCTCGCGCCTCCTCTCCCACCACGGCCGCGACCACCTTCGTCACGGGATGACGTCCCGCGCCTCTCACCAACGGCCGCGGCAGAAACCAGAAAGCCGCGCCCGCTTCCCTGACGAGTCGCTGCGGGCGCAGCGACATACTTGCGGGGACGCCCGCGGCCCCTCTTCGGTGGCAGCGGGGCCAGATCCTTCGGGGCCTTCCCCTTCTCCGCGGCGGATGGCTTCCTTGGTGGCGCCATGGAGATCTCACAGCAAGAGGGAGAGCAAGGAGCAAGCAAGGAGGAAGACGGCTTGGGGCTCCCCCCTAGTCCCATTTATAGGGTGGAGGAGCCCAACCGCCAGCCACTGGCATCCCAGCCATAACGTCCCCGTCGTCTGTGCCGAGAAGTTCTCAAGTCGCACGATTGCCAAGACAGCGTGGGGAGCGGAGTCGCCACGTCCCATCCAACTGTCACGCGCCTGCCTGGCCCGCAGCCTCTTAGGGCTCGTGGCACTTCGTCCTCGGCTAGGGCTTCACCCCGAAGCCAACTCCGTGCGCACCATGGGCCCGGGGGCTACTGTCGGCGTCCTGGGAACCAAGGTACCCAGACTTGCCTGTCTGCGGGCCGCGACACGCTCCTACTACGGCCTGATATGGCCCGGCTGATCGACCAGCTACCCAAGACCCTCGCGAGGGGGCTAAGCCTCGCAAGGAGAACAACATCAAGACCCCTTCAGGAGCGTCCTCGGCAAGGTGCTCCGTAGGGGCGGAGAATCCTCGGCCAAGCCTGCCTCAGGAGGAGCCAGTGACATCAGCAGTGACGCATCGCGCCAGCAGGTGCCAGTGCCCGCCAGCGGCGCAGTTGCCGTTTCGGTGCAAAGGAGGCAGCGCAGGCGCAGGTTCCCGAGGAGCGGGACAAAGGTTTCCCCATTGGTGCAACAGGACCGAAGACCGCAAGGACGACAGGGAGGATATCACCACCGAGGCCACCACCGCGTCACCGCCTGATCCTTTTGCAGCAGAAGACTGCTTTTGTCAGGGTAGGAACGTCCTTGTGTTCCCACTCAAAAATGGCCGTTGTGGGATCCCTTCCCGCCTAAAAATTTCGGGGGAAGAGGACCCTCGACGCCTATATAAGTAGCTAGGATCCCTGCTATGAAGGAGAGAGAAAGGCAGACCCATAAACTCTGCCACCACGCAAAGGAGCAAGAACACTTGCCTCCTGACCCTCCTGAGCTCAGGAATCACTGTACTAGTTCATATTCCAGCCCTCCTGAGGCCAATCGACCAAAGCAGGAAGTAGGGTTTTACACCACAAGATGGCCTGAACCTGGGTAAACTCTTGCGTGCTTCACTTGTTGTCTGCTTCAATCCCTTCACTGGGCGTGGGCGAGACGCAAGGTAGACATGAGTGGGAGAGATCTTCGTCATGCCCCTGTGTTTGAACTTATTGGGTTTTGCGGAGCCCGGAATCCGACAGGAGTGGTCCCGATTATTGTCACTTCGGGGTTGCCGGATCATAACACATATTAGGTGACTATAGACTTGCAAGATAGGATCAAGAACACACATATATTCATGAAAACATTATAGGTTCAGATCTCAAATCATGGCAATCGGGCCCTAGTGACAAGCATTAACCATAGCAAAGTCATAGCAACATCAATCTTAGAACATAGTGGATACTAGGGATCAAACCCTAACAAAACTAACTCAATTACATGGTAAATCTCATCCAACCCATCACCGTCCAGCAAGCCTAGGATGGAATTACTCACGCACGGCGGTGAGCATCATGGAATTGGTGATGGAGGAAAGTTGATGATGACGATGGCGACGATCTCCACTCTCCGGAGCCCCGAATGGACTCCAGATCAGCCCTCCCGAGAGATATTAGGGCATGGCGGCGGCTTCGTATCGTAAAACGCGATAATTCTTCCTCTCTGGTTTTTTTCTCCCTGAAAGTGAATATATGGAGTCCGAGTGTACATCGGTGGAGCATCAGGGGGCCCACGAGGGAGGGGGCGCGCCCAGGGGGAGGGGGCGCGTCCCCCACCCTCGTGGACAGGGTGTGGGCCCCATGGTCTGGATCTTTCCGCACATATTTTTTATATTTTCCCAAATAATTCTCCGTGGATTTTCAGGTCATTCCGAGAACTTTTTATTTCTGCACAAAAACAACACCATGGCAATTCGGCTAAAAACAGCGTCAGTCCGGGTTAGTTCCATTCAAATCATGCAAGTTAGAGTCCAAAACAAGGGCAAAAGTGTTTGGAAATGTAGATACGTTGGAGACATATCACCCCCTGAGTTGTTCTCAACGACAACCTCTCCTATAAATCCCCAAACCTCCAGAAAGTAACCTAGATCGGGAGTTTCGCCGCCGCAAGCCTCTATAGCCACCAAAAACCAATCGGGGCCCTATTCCGGCACCCTGCCGGAGGGGGGATCCATCATCGGTTGCCATCTTCATCATCCTGGTGCTCTTCATGATGAGGAGGAAGTAGTTCGCCATCGGGTATGAGGGTATGTACCAGTAGCTATGTGTTTGATCTCTCTATCTCTCTCTCTCTCTCGTGTTCTTGATCTGGCACGATCTTGATGTGCCGCGAGCTTTGCTATTATTGTTGGATCTTATGATGTTTCTCCCCCTCTACCTTCTTGTAACGATTGAGTTTTCCCTTTGAAATTATCTTATCAGATTGAGTCTTTAAGGATTGAGTCTTTAAGGATTTGAGAACACTTGATGTATGTATTGCGTGGGATACATGTGGTGACAATGGGGCATTATATTGATTCACTTGATGTATGTCTTGGTGATCAACTTGCGGGTTCCGTGACCTTGGGAATCTATGCATAGGGGTTGGCATACGTTTTCGTCTTGACTCTCCGGTAGAAACTTTGGGGCACTCTTTGAAGTTCTTTGTGTTGGTTTGAATAGATGAATCTGAGATTGTGTGATGCATATCATATAATCATACCCGTGGATACTTGTGGTTACATTGGAGTATCTAGGTGACATTAGGGTTTTGGTTGATTTGTGTCTTAAGGTGTTATTTTACTACGAACTCTAGGGTTGTTTGTGACACTTATAGGAATAGCCAAATGGATTGATCGGAAAGAATAAATTGAGGTGGTTTCGTACCCTACAATAATATCTTTGTTTGTTCTCGCTATTAGTGACTTTAGAGTGACTCTTTGTTGCCTGTTGAGGGATTGTTATATGATCTAGTTATGTTATTATTGTTGAGAGAACTTGCACTAGTGAAAGTATGAACCATAGGCCTTGTTTTGAAGCATTGCAATACCGTTTTCGCTCACTTTAATTACTTGTTACCTTGCTGTTTTATATTTTCAGATTACAAAAACCTATATCTACCATCCATATTGCACTCGTATCACCATCTCTTCGCCGAGCTAGTGCACCTATACAATTTACCATTGTATTGGGTGTGTTGGGGACACAAGAGACTCTTTGTTATTTGGTTGCAAGGTTGTTTGAGAGAGACCATCTTCATCCTACGCCTGCCACGGATTGATAAACCTTAGGTCATCCACTTGAGGGGAAATTTCTACTGTCCTACAAACCTCTGCACTTGGAGGCCCAACAACGTCTACAAGAAGAAGGTTGTGTAGTAGACATCAAGCTCTTTTTTGGCGCTGTTGCCGGGGAGGTGAGTGCTTGAAGGTATATCTTTAGATCTTGTAATCGAATCTTATAGTTTCTTGTTTTATCACTAGTTTAGTTTATAAAAGAAAACTACAAAAAATGGAATTGAGGGTGCCTCATATGCTTCATCTTTTTAATGTCTTTCGTGAAAATGGTGGAGAGGAAAATGGTGCCCAAGTACTAGAAGAAGAATGCATTAAAATGTTTGGCACTAAATATTTGAATTATGAGCATGATTGCAATGTTGTTAGTATGAACTCTTTGAATATCCATAGTACTAATGATGATTGCACTAGTCATGATGATAATGTCTCTTATGAGCATGTCAACTTTTGTGGAGTGCATAGAGTTGCAAGTACACACCAAATAGGGAAGATAAATTTTGCAAGAGGCATAAGTATTTAGAAACTAAATGGTTGCAAGAGAGGCTACATGTTTGTTCTAAAAATTTAAAATTTCTTTGCCATCCTTGTGAACTTTGCAATGAACGTGATCATTTAAATCTCCAATGCAAATTGTTTCATGATCGAATCGTGTCCAAAAATTGTGATGACTTGATTTCCCTTGTGCATCATAATGAACTTAGTTTGCTTTTGGGTTATGAAGAAATAAAACGTATGAATAATGATATTCCAGAATTTGTTCTTGAAAAAGTTCTTGATTTTGATCTAGAGGAAATTTATATGTATTGTGTGGTGAATTGCATTAAAAATCCTTATCATTACCTAATAATAAAGCACGGAACGAGTTTGTCGGGTTCACCGTCACAGTACGCTTCTTCTCGTGAATTTACGCTTTTAGTTTTTTTCACCTATATTATTTTCAATATCCGAGGTGGTACTATTCTTCTCACCGTCGAAATTTCGTCCGCTCAGATCGAACACAAGCGACCTACAGCATATACCTACAGCATATACCTACAGCATATTGGGCTTCAACGTGTTCGGCCCAACAAACAAATCGAACGAAGAGACCGATTAGAAGACGAATCAGAGGCCCATAAAAAACAAGACAAATGCGAACACGTCCTCCGATCCTAACTGGGTCAACACACACGTTCTTCTCTCATCTTCCACCCCGCGGAAAAATCCAACCTCCACGGATCCATCGCCGCCACCATACCAAGATCCGGCGAGAGAGCGATCGCCCAGGACATGGGCGGCCATCTGGAACATGGAACTGCCATGAAAACGCTCGGTGTCATGGAGGGCAAGGTCAAGGCCCGCTACCTCGGCCACGAGCCCACGATCTCAACTTGAGTTTGTAGAGGCGGATGTTTTGTGAGCTGTTGGCGCGCCGTGTGCAGCCCCAGCGCCAACGATAGCCCGATCATCCTAGCAGCCGAGGTAGCCAAGCGACTTGGCCTTTGCCCTCGCTGCGCGGCCGTCGGAGTGTGCGGCCGCGGTGGAGTAGCTCTACAGGGCGGCTGCACGGAGACCGGCAGAAGCTTGTGAAGAGCCATGACTGTGATCGATATTAGCAATCACGATTTTGAAATCTTCTTTTGTTCCCCTTTGAGTTGATGGGGGATGATGTACTTCAGACAAGGCTTCAACAAGGAAGAGCGGAAGACCACTAATATTGTTTAGTATTCGATGATGTAGTGTACTATCTATCTATCCATTCAAGAAAATTGATGGCGATGGAATCCGCGTGTGTGCGTGTGTGGCTGTGCCTCTGGTCGCTCGATGGTTTTTCAGGTTCTGTAAAGTAAGAAACTGTTGGTCCTATTCTGAATTCTCATAATGTTAATCACCAGGGAGAGAGAGATCAGAGGACGGATGGAAGGAATAGCGACAACATTATATTCGAAAGGGAATAACGCTAGAATACCTTGCTGTTGTTACCTGTCAGAGTGCATAATTATGAAGTAAATTACTCGGCACTGCTTAGTTGCCAAACTTGACAGTTGCTAAGACCTTATGTCGACAAGATAAATAAACATACAATTGCATGGTAAGTTAACGTCTTCTGATGGATTTTGTTTGCGTTTCTTGACAAGAAAACTATAACTACTTGTTTATAGTTTGTCAAAGGTAATCTGCCAGCGACATGAGAAATATGTTCATTGATTTCATGTGGACTAACTTACTGGATGATTTTATTCATTTCTTATATCTTCACTCAAATATTCTCCCTATATTTTTGGGTAATTCATTTCATCCAATAGTTGATAGTTGCTTCATTATTATAAAAAATGATCAGAACAGGAAGAGAGATCTTATGATAAATTTTTTGTTATTACAAAAAATTCATCAGAGAAGAATAAATCTTATTTGATAGTTTGATCTTTTTTTGCATTATTTGAGAAAAGTTCTCCCTAGATTGCGGATGTAATCATGGCATGAGATTGTTAAGAGTGAAGACATGCATATGGGTACTTTCCACTAGCACATCACTCTGTAATTTAAAGAATATCATCATATTTTATTTACCCAACTATTGTTCTCCAAAACTAATCATATTATTTGCTTTCTACAGGTACTACGTAGAGTATTCAAAGAGGTCATCTTCATGAAACTAACAGAGGATAGACATTATCAAAAATGAGAGATGAGGTGAGTTTTTGTTGTTCACCATCCAATTCAAGCATCACACAAATTAAGCATTACTATTCAAAGGATGCAGAGTTAACCTGTTCATCCTTTCTAGGGGAATTAATAAGTTAAAATTTGTGTCCCGTTGCAACGCACGGGCTCTTTTGCTAGTATTATGTGGGGACCCCGACTCATAAGTCGTGATCACCGAATGCACGTGTACAGTGATCCCAGAGATCAATGCTCACTGAACACACAGAAGCTGAATAACAAGAGTCTTACATCCTTACATACCATGTTACACAAATAGGACCATAATGGTCAAGTCTTGAGTATATCGTCGCAGCAGAAATCCTCAATGACAACATGGACCCATGCCATCTGCCTTAACCCTACAGGCATTCTGACTGGGAAGCGTCCTAGCTCGCATGCTCGTCACCAAGAAATCTTCATCATAACCTGTTCTCTCCTGCCTGGCCAATAAAATAACCAGTGGCAAGCCAATGAGTACATTGAATGTACTCGCAAGCAACCCAAGTGTGATAACAGAATAATTATGCAAGGCTCTACTCCTAGGTTGGCAGTTTTGCGGAAAGCTAGTTTTTCATATGCAATTATGATCAACATATAACAAGGGCATGCAGGTGTCTGTAACAAGTATCAGGAGGTCACAGACATCAATATCGAGAAAGAGTTGTAATCACCACATACACAAGCTCATTGTGACTTCCTCACAATCACATCATCAATATCTCTGAATCGTGTTGTTTCCCAGAAACTTATGGACATAGTCTAAGTAGCACCACCCAACTGTCCTTGACCGCGGACACGGCTATTCGAATAGTTTTACACTCTGCAGAGGTTGCACACTTTACCCACTAGATCCGGGGAACTTCCGTGTCATCCACGACCCGCGGTACCTCAGGTACCCTGGGTAAGCACCCGGTCACTATCTTTCCCTAGACGACACTAACATAGAGTCCACTCGATTGGTAGCAGCCCCGTGCCAAACATTTCACATCTCAAGGTTTGTGGAGACTCGCTCCGTATTCATCACATATCACAAGCACGGGGTACCAACGGTGTGTCCGGTGCCCTGTGAAAATAGTCATGGCCGCCTATCCAAGCACGACCCCGTCCCGAGAGTGACCTCATGTCACCCCCGTCACTAGTAATGCGGGCACCATGCTAGTATCGACCTAGGTAATCAATAATGCCCTTTCCCATGTAAGGGTAGAGTGGTTGCACATGTTTGGTTGGGACGGTAGTCACACATAAATCTAATCCATCTCTGTAAACAACACTTCCGTCAAGCCTGGCACACTACTTCTTCACCAAGTAGTGCCCTAGCCCTTATCAACTCCCAGGGGCATTAGTGGCACCCACTGGGTCCTTTGCAAGTATGTCAGGCCACACTTGTTTCACTCAATGCATAACCCCAACCCATTTGCGTAGCCAGCTACTATAGCATACATCTATCTACTCCCACCCACATAACCCTCATAGGAAGGTAGGGTCATGTTTGATGCAAGTTTCAACAGTAAAGTAACAGGGGTAGCAACCAAAGTGGTTTCCACCTCAACATGATTCCGATGCATTGAATATAAAGGTGCCATGAGACATGCATAAAAAGGTTTCTCGAACATGGTCAAAGGGCTGCTTGCCTTATTCTTCTGAGTCTTCAAATCTTCTGGTCCATCTCTGAATACTCTGTTTATTACGTTAACTAACGATGGAAACAATCATAATAAGCAACACAATCAAAGCAAAAATAAAAGTGCTCTAAAAATAGGAGTTGGACTTTTCTAGGATACCTCTGATCATATTATAAATGACCAAGGTGGTTTCATAGGTGTTGGATCAATAGGTAGTTTGGAACATTTCAAAGTGATGGAACCAAAGGGTTTATGGATTTGTAGTAAGTATACAGAAATATTTCCTTGAATGATGAGCAAAGGTACCCATCATCAAGTCATGATTTTAGAAGCATCTAGGAGTTGGTTTCAATGGATTTGGAATTCAAATGAATTTCCTAGGATTTTCCAAAGCTGATAAATATAAAGAAATGGCTCAATATTTGGTGGGGTACATAAACTATTATTAAAAATGTTCCAAAACTAAGTTTGGACATGACAAGCATCTAGGAATTTGAACCACTGTATTTGGATCAAGATTGAGCTCTCTGTGATTTTCTAAAGTTCATCACAGAAATGAAATAAAGGCATTTGATAAATATTTGTGTAGGAAAAGTCTTTGGAATACTGTGCATGTTGCACCATGTGATAGAGCATGATTTATGGAGCCATAGGAAATTTGAATCATGCAATTTGGAGTTCATATGAATATTTGGGAGATTATTGAAGTTGACTGGAAAAAGAAAATAAAAGGGAAAAGGGGGTTATACCCTTTTACTGCGCACATGCGGGATGTGGTCGTGGGCTGGCCCAGTGGCATCAGCCGCGCGGGGTGGCACCGGTGACGTTGTTGGCGTACTCTGTGAGTACGCCTTCGTTCCTCGCAGGCGCCTTCCCCGAAGGCCGTCTCCACTTACCCCAGGGGCCCGGGGCCTTAGCCTCTTACAGGCGGGTCCCACTGGCAGGCCCTCCTCCTACCTCCCGCTCAAAACAGAGGAGGGGCAGGGGAGGCCGGCCGAGCAGGGTGCCGGCGCCCTTCCCGGCGATCCCGTTCTTCCTCGGCGGCGTCCAGCACACCATCGGCTCCGGGGGACCGAGCCGAGTCCATCCAGGGGCCTCACGCTGGCTGGGGAGGACCGAGCCGTTAGTGGCTTCGACGCCGGCGGGCGGAGCTTCGGGCGACGGTTGGGCACGGCAAGACAGGCTCGGGGAGGAGAGAAGGATGTGCGGGGAGTACTGGCGGAGGTCCTGGCGTTGCTCTGGAGCAAAGAGGGGGAAGGGAGGGCTTCCAACGACACGAATCTGAGCGGTGGCTGGCGGCGGCACTCCGGCCATGGAGGGGCAAGGAGGACACGAGGGGAAGAGGGAAGATGTCTCGGAGATTGCTGGAGAAGTGAGAGAGTGAAGGGAGTCGATAGAGAGCCCAATGGGGCTAGGGATGGCAGTTTTGCCCATGGGTATGGGTACCCGCGGGTACCCTACCCAAAAATAGTGGGCATGGGTGAGACTTTTTACCATTTCACACCCATGGGTATGGGTATCCATACCCGCAAAAAGCATGGGTAGGGTATGGGTATGAAATTATACCCATGGGTAACCCAATGGATACCCAAAAAATAAATAAAAAAATAAAACCATGTAATATGTGAGTAAATAATTATCTTGAGTTCTTAACTAGCCCACGGACCATAGGCCCATAGCCATCCATCGCCCCAGACCCCTCATATACCTAAAGTACTTATCTTCTCTACTTTTCCTTGACTTTGGAAGATGAAGCAATCAAGAGCCGGGTTACTGAATCCTCATCGATTCATCCCCAACCAAGGCTATATATTGTACCCACCGAATGGGTACCTGAATTTAGAACTTTTTCTCATCTTAATTTTGTCATGTTAATCCTATATATTGTACCCACTGGATACCCATTGGGTATAGGATACCCGATGGGTATGGGCATGGGTACCAATTTGCGCCCATGGATAGTGAAGTGGGTGGGTATAGAAAAAAGATTTGGGTATGGGTTTGGGTAGAAAAGTGTCGTACCCGCCCATACCCTACCCATTGCCATCCCTAAATGGGGCTATATATAGTGCGCACGTTCGGTGCACCGTGGGCGCGGTCCAGGGCAAGCTTCACAGAGGGGAGAGGAGAGAGGGCCAGGCGGGGACCGGCGACGTGCCGTGTCCCAGACGTCGAGGCAACCTCTGGGACAAGCTGGAGAGGCCCGAGGCTGTCGGGGCATTGGGATGGGGGGCGGCAACAGTGCTCCAGAGCACTGTAGCACGCTCCAGAGCGTGCTTTTGGCTGCCATTGGCATTGCCTGACGTCCAGGGCGTGTCCAATGGTGTCCAGAGGGTAGAGGGAGTAGTAAACTATAGAGGGGTGGTCTTGGATGCTCTGGGAGCCACTGGAGTGAGGAGAGAGGTGAAAGAGGAGAAGAGTGTTGCTGTCCACTAGAGTAAAAATGGGGTTTTACACCCTTCCAATAATTGAGCTAAGGCAGAGGAGAGTTACTGGAGGTAGAATAGGACTAGGGGAAGTTGTGGTAAGAATTTGGGGTAAAGGGAATTAGAGAAAGGGGTCCAAACACTTGTTTTGGTAAATGGACAGAAGGTGTTTGATCAGGTTTTGGGGAGGCAAAAGATTTCCAATTGGCATGGGACTTAACAGGATCAAATGTCACACATAATTAGGCCCCTACACCAAATTTGAGCTCATTTGGGCAAAGTGGCCAATGTAACTTTGGTGAACCCTAGAAATCAACAGAAATGGGTTCACCTTGTTTGAGTCAAGCAAATCATCTCCCCTTGATGCACCACTTGGTGTAGCATCATAATTTGGGGTTATGAACATGCCCACAAAGTTTGAGGCTCCAGATAAAAAGTTGACAATGTAAAGTTGTTCAAATTTGAATTTGAACAGAAGTGGTTTTGGGGTGATCTGATCAAGTTGCTCTATTACAAATCGTGTGCCATTTGGTCTAGATGCCTTATTAGGCTATTCTAGCATGTGCACCAAATTTGAGAGCATTTGGACAAGTTTGGCAATGTAGAGTTGCTCAAACTTCAAATATGGACAGAATGGTTTTGAGGAGATTAGAGGATGTTTCCTTGATCTTCAAGGCATGAGGCTTTGCAAGATCATCAAATATGTCATATATGACATGACAGAATTTCCCTGGAATTTTTGGAGAATATTTCCTTTGTAAATATTTCAAAAGCTTGAAATATCCAGAAAGGGTTTTGGAAGGATTTGCCCAATATTTTGAACATGACCATGTGCTGAAACTCTTATATATGGACAATATATGTCCTATGAGTCTCCCTGAATTTTGGCAAATATTTTTGAAATGATTAAATAATTTTTCCCTATTAAAGACCATTTCTGGCCTTAAGAAAAAACTTTTAAATAAAATATAAAAATAACTTTTAAAATTATACTTTTGTGGTTTCTGGGTGTCCTATACCTAATAGGATTCAAATATACTTTTTGAAAGATTATTCAGACCCTAAATAAGGTACTTGTAGTGCAAACCTCAATTCAGGGGTTTTTGGAAAACTAATTTTAGAAAATACCATTTGGCCAAAATATTTTTATAAGAAAATTCTATACTGGTCTATACACATGGCATGATCATTGGGAAAAGGTTTTGGGTCAAGGAGTTGAAGTATAAGAGTTGGAGGATTTATTTGATTTTTAGAGCACTAACAACAGCAGACAAAAGTCAAATCAAGCAAAGTCAAAAACACTCAAAAGTTTTTTGCAAATCCACATTTTTAACATGAAAATTAGCTTAAGCAATGTGACATGAAAGTCAGGGTGTGACAGACCTACCCCCCTTACAAGAATCTCGTCCCCGAGATTCCCAGACTAGGCGTGGAAAGAAAAGCGGAGTCTTGGATACGGGGTAGTCTTCACTTCTCCTTGTTGGTTCTGCTTCCGAGTGGTGCTCCTTGGAATCTTGAAGTGCTTGATGGTATGGCTTCTTGCTTGATGCCTTCCTTGATGGAGGTTGCTGAGGGGTCTCTTGCATAGGTTAGGTTGGGTTAGCTACCAAGGGCTCGGTGATCGATGTCCTTGCGGGCATCGGGCTAGCTAGGAGGTAAGAAGTACTTCCAGAGTGGGGGCTCGTGGAAGATTTGGTGCACGGAGGGTATCTCAGGTGGTAGATCTAGCTGGGGAGCCGTCTACCACATGACTTGCAGTGATCTCAAAGGGTCCAATGAACCTTGGTGCGAGCTTCCCCTTGACGTGGAAACGCTTGTTTCCCTTCAGAGGAGTTACCCGCAGGTACACGTGGTCCCCGATATGGAAACCCATGTTCCGACGGTGAGTGTCAGCATAGCTCTTTTGCCTTGACTTGGCTGCCTCCAAACGTTCTCTGACTAGTTGGACTTGCTCTTCCGCTGCGCGGAGAACATCCGGTCCAAAGACTAGCCCTTCTCCAGTCTCTGACCAGTTGAGGGGTGTGCGACATCTGTGTCCGTACAACGCCTCAAATGGTGCCATCTGAAGGCTCGACTGGTAACTGTTGTTATAGGAGAACTCGGCAAAAAGGGAGACAATTCCTCCCACTTAGCTCCATATGCCAAGACACAGGCTCGGAGTCATGACTTCGAGAATCTGATTGACTCGCTCAGTCTGACCTCCGGTCTGTGGGTGGAAAGCCGTGCTGAAAGATACTTGGTTCCCAAGGCTTCTCGGAACTTCTTCCAGAACCTTGAGGTGAACTGGGCTCCTCGATCTGACACAATCTCCTTGCGAATACCGTGAAGACTTATGATTCGGTCGATGTAGAGAGCTGCCAGCCGGTTGCCATCATAAGTGGTCTTGACAGGAATGAAATGGGCCACCTTGGTCAAATGATCGACTATGACCCAGATAGAGTCATGTCCTCTATTCGACCTTGGTAAACCAGTGACGAAGTTCATTCCGTCTTTATCCCACTTCCACTCAGGAGCCTTGAGTGGTTGAAGCAATCCAGCGGGTCGCTGATATTCAGCTTGACCCTTTGGCACACATCACACTTTGCAACATAGGTTGCAATCTCTCTTTTCATCTCGTGCCACCAGAATCGTGCCTTCAAGTCTTGATACAACTTGGTGTGAGCGTTCATTGGAGAGGGGTGGTTTGCAGATACGCCTGGTCTTCAACGCGGAAGTTTTCTTCTTGACGACAGTGGTTGGTGTAGATCTCCCTTCTTGACATGGCGGTCTTCAAATGTCTTCTATCCAGCTGTCCGTCTCTTCTTGCCTTCGGGCAGACAAGTAGGCCATCAAATAATGATGTCACCCAACTTGTCCAATTACTCCATGAGGTCTAAGGGGTACACAAGGTAAGCTGGGGTATTGGTGGTGGTCTCGGTTGAGTATCTGCAGAGGCCTTCCTGACTCTGAGTCAAGGCCCATGGTCAGAATCTGACCAGGTGGTGGCTCGGTGGGGCTTAAGGGTTTCAAGGATTCTAGTGAGTGAGTGAACTTATATCATCTTATCCTTAAGCACAGTTTCTGAGATACCAATAGCTCTATCTAGTACTCCGAATGGAAAAGCGGCCTCTCGCATAGACCAACTTCAATCACCACTCATGCCATACATATCCTCATGACTCTCAAGAGACGGTCTAACAAAATTATACTTGTCTAAGATCCCCAAATCCATATGTACGTCTACCGCTAAAATCCAAAGGTAGATTATACATGCTGCTGAGCTGAAATTAAACTCCATAATTCAAGCACTCAACCTATTCTTGCAAGGCTCACGATAATGCATCACCAATCTAAGGAAACACGTCATATGCCACTCCAAGATTTTGTTCCTTCCTATAGATCAACTCCGATAGCCCGGTAATTAGCATCAATCACCACATAATCCAACAATCCTACAAATCTGGTGTCTACGGTGTTCCACAAGATCTCAAGTCCCTATAATCCCCAAATACTCGGAAGGACTATGCATCACGATAGTAAGTCCACCAAATTCTCATCATCCGGGTCAAATAAACTCCAAGGTCTTGATTATATAAATTCCTAAATCATCTCCGACAAATAATCCAATCTCCTAGGTTATTGTCCACCGAGAAGCATGGTATCATGATCAAGATCATCGGTCTAAATCCAATTTACTCCAAACCATGCAGACTTATACAACATCTATACCAACCAGGATCACCTACATAAATCCAAATCTTATGTCCAACGGGCACTCCTACATACTTTCCCAAAGTCATGATCCCACCAACATGAAAACCTCACAATCCATCAAGGTCTCAGATAATTCCTCGAGGTCACTGATATAAAGCCACCAAGTCATCTGTCCAATATCCTCGAACTGGTCTATCTATGGCATCGTCAGACCTCGTGCTATATTAGGATGAAAAATGTGCTCACTCATCATGTCCACTAGTTCCTTTACGAATCCAGTGTTGTGCAAGATAGCAAAGGCTTAACAGGTTCTCTCGCCTTACCATGGGTTAGGCACATGGTTAAGGATTCGTGCTGGAGTGTCTCGGGAAGTCTCAAAGGGTCTAGGAAGAGGGTTACTGGTCCGGAGGGTTAAACATAACTCTACGGGGTTGCAATTGATCGTGGAGGTTGTAGCAGAAGTCTTCAGTGCCAGTTGGCCATCGAGGTAGAATCCTTGGTGCATCTTGTCTTGCGGGTCTTCAGTTGGGGAGAGAGAGAATAGAGGGAAGAAGCAGCGTAGAGGAGGGAAATGCCTAAAGGGGGTTCTATAGTGCAGGTGCAACAAACAGGTGCAAAAAGACCGAAACAAAAGAAACAAGGCAAGGAAGGTGATATAGCCATGCACTTGTTGCCTGGGGCAAAAGTGCGACTTATATCAAAACACAAACGAATAAAAGCAAACAACACACAATCATGGTTCTATTCGAACCATCATATGGACTCGACTGCGCATAGGGGGTACACGACTCATCCTACCCTAGGGGTTCTCGGACTCAGTGCCGTGACTTGTGCCTCGTGCAGTCTTCTGAGCTTCCTCGGATGTTGCTATGCCCCTTGTAGTTGCTTGATGAATGATCCGGGTTGAGACTGAAGAATCTTCAACAACTTCTCGCCTGATGAGGTGAGGTGGTGAAGGTGCCTCCTTGTAGCTGGCGTTGACTTGGTCTTTTCTTGTCTCTTTAATCATGACGATCCCCTGTGCCTTCTGGGGCGTCGAGGGTACCAGGTAGGCAATCCTTATGCAATGACAATAACAAGGCATAATAGAGGTCCAACATGTCGGTTTCGTTGATGAAAACATCGATACCAAGAGCGGGGAACGAAGAGAACCGTTTTCCTGCTCACTATAGTGAGGCGGACCAAATGGCAAGGTTCTCGTCCACCGGTGGTTGTCGATACAACAACGGTAGTGACATGATTACTCTATTAGCGATGCATATCATGACTTTTGCATAACCTATTTCCTGGTCATTTATAGGCCAAAGTTGCACCATCTTGGGACACTGTCAAGGGTACCACCATCTTCTGGGTCTTCATGTCCTCATCCATCAAGGATGTAATTTCTGTTGGTACCGTCTTGTCGTGGTGTCACCAATCTTGCGTGCAAAAGTGGTGGGTAAGTGTTTGGCAAGGTGCACTCCACGAGGATTACAGAAAATCCAGTGGTCAGGGGCATAGGGGTTCTAGCGACCAAGGTTTTGAAGAGGAAGAGATCAAGTATAGCCTAGTTTTCGAAAAACTGAGAAGGGAAGAGAAGTATAGATAGTTTTGAAAATTAGTAGTAGTTTTGAAAATAGTTTTACCCTAACTAACGACCTTGCTAACTAAGGCTTCCTACAGTCAGGATGGCTCTGATACCAGCTCTGTGGGGACCCCGACTCATAAGTCGTGATCACCGAATGCACGTGTACAGTGATCCCAGAGATCAATGCTCACTGAACACACAGAAGCTGAATAACAAGAGTCTTACATCCTTACATACCGTGTTACACAAATAGGACCATAATGGTCAAGTCTTGAGTATATTGTCGCAGCGGAAATCCTCAATGACAACATGGACCCATGCCATCTGCCTTAACCCTACAGGCATTCTGACTGGGAAGCGTCCTAGCTCGCATGCTCGTCACCAAGAAATCTTCATCATAACCTGTTCTCTCCTGCCTGGCCAATAAAATAACCAGTGGCAAGCCAATGAGTACATTGAATGTACTCGCAAGCAACCCAAGTGTGATAACAGAATAATTATGCAAGGCTCTACTCCTAGGTTGGCAGTTTTGCGGAAAGCTAGTTTTTCATATGCAATTATGATCAACATATAACAAGGGCATGCAGGTGTCTGTAACAAGTATCAGGAGGTCACAGACATCAATATCGAGAAAGAGTTGTAATCACCACATGCACAAGCTCATTGTGACTTCCTCGCAATCACATCATCAATATCTCTGAATCATTTTGTTTCCCAGAAACTTATGGACATAGTCTAAGTAGCACCACCCAACTGTCCTTGACCGCGGACACGGCTATTCGAATAGTTTTACACTCTGCAAAGGTTCCACACTTTACCCACTAGATCCGGGGAACTTCCGTGTCATCCACGACCCGCGGTACCTCAGGTACTCGGGGTAAGCACCCGGTCACTATCTTTCCCTAGACGACACTAACATAGAGTCCACTCGATTGGTAGCAGCCCCGTGCCAAACATTTCACATCTCAAGGTTTGTGGAGACTCGCTCCGTATTCATCACATATCACAAGCACGGGGTACCAACGGTGTGTCCGGTGCCCTGTGAAAACAGTCATGGCCGCCTATCCAAGCACGACCCCGTCCCGAGAGTGACCTCATGTCACCCCCATCACTAGTAATGCGGGCACCATGCTAGTATCGACCTAGGTAATCAATAATGCCCTTTCCCATGTAAGGGTAGAGTGGTTGCGCATGTTTGGTTGGGACGGTAGTCACACATAAATCTAATCCATCTCTGTAAACAACACTTCCGTCAAGCCTCGGCACACTACTTCTTCACCAAGTAGTGCCCTAGCCCTTATCAACTCCCAGGGGCATTAGTGGCACCCACTGGGTCATTTGCAAGTATGTCAGGCCACACTTGTTTCACTCAATGCATAACCCCGACCCATTTGCGTAGCCAGCTACTATAGCATACATCTATCTACTCCCACCCACATAACCCTCATAGGAAGGTAGGGTCATGTTTGATGCAAGTTTCAACAGTAAAGTAACAGGGGTAGCAACCAAAGTGGTTTCCACCTCAACATGATTCCGATGCATTGAATATAAAGGTGCCATGAGACATGCATAAAAAGGTTTCTCGTACATGGTCAAAGGGTTGCTTGCCTTATTCTTCTGAGTCTTCAAATCTTCTGGTCCATCTCCGAATACTCCGTTTATTACGTTAACTAACGATGGAAACAATCATAATAAGCAACACAATCAAAGCAAAAATAAAAGTGCTCAAAAAATAGGAGTTGGACTTTTCTAAGATACCTCTGATCATATTAGAAATGACCAAGGTGGTTTCATAGGTGTTGGATCAATAGGTAGTTTGGAACATTTCAAAGTGATGGAACCAAAGGGTTTATGGATTTGGAAGAAGTATACAGAAATATTTCCTTGAATGATGAGCAAAGGTACCGATCATCAAGTCATGATTTTAGAAGCATCTAGGAGTTGGTTTCAATGGATTTGGAATTCAAATGAATTTCCTAGGATTTTCCAAAGCTGATAAATATAAAGAAATGGCTCAATATTTGGTGGGGTACAGAAACTATTATGAAAAATGTTCCAAAACTAAGTTTGGACATGACAAGCATCTAGGAATTTGAACCACTGTATTTGGATCAAGATTGAGCTCTCTGTGATTTTCTAAAGTTCATCACAGAAATGAAATAAAGGCATTTGATAAATATTTGTGTAGGAAAAGTCTTTGGAATACTGTGCATGTTGCACCATGTGATAGAGCATGATTTATGGAGCCATAGGAAATTTGAATCATTCAATTTGGAGTTCATATGAATATTTGGGAGATTACTGAAGTTGACTGGAAAAAGAAAATAAAAGGGAAAAGGGGGTTATACCCTTTTACTGCGCACATGCGGGATGTGGTCGTGGGCCGGCCCAGTGGCATCAGCCGCGCGGGGTGGCACCGGTGACGTTGTTGGCGTACTCCGTGAGTACGCCTTCGTTCCTGGCAGGCGCCTTCCCCGAAGGCCGTCTCCACTTACCCCAGGGGCCCGGGGCCTTAGCCTCTTACAGGCGGGTCCCACTTGCAGGCCCTCCTCCTACCTCCCGCTCAAAACAGAGGAGGGGCAGGGGAGGCCGGCCGAGCAGGGTGCCGGCGCCCTTCCCGGCGATCCCGTTCTTCCCCGGCGGCGTCCAGCACACCATCGGCTCCGGGGGACCGAGCCGAGTCCATCCAGGGGCCTCACGCTGGCTGGGGAGGGCCGAGCCGTTAGTGGCTTCGACGCCGGCGGGCGGAGCTTCGGGCGACGGTTGGGCACGGCAAGACAGGCTCGGGGAGGAGAGAAGGATGTGCGGGGAGTACTGGCGGAGGTCCTGGCGTTGCTCTGGAGCAAAGAGGGGGAAGGGAGGGCTTTCCACGACGCGAATCTGAGCGGTGGCCGGCGGCGGCACTCCGGCCATGGAGGGGCAAGGAGGACACGAGGGGGAGAGGGAAGATGTCTGGGAGATTGCTGGAGAAGTGAGAGAGCGAAGGGAGTCGATAGAGAGCCCAATGGGGCTATATATAGTGCGCACGTTCGGTGCACCGTGGGCGCGGTCCAGGGCGCGCACGGGCAAGCTTCACAGAGGGGAGAGGAGAGAGGGCCAGGCGGGGACCGGCGACGTGCCGTGTCCCAGACGTCGAGGCAACCTCTGGGAGAAGCTGGAGAGGCCCGAGGCTGTCGGGGCATTGGGATGGGGGGCGGCTACAGTGCTCCAGAGCACTGTAGCGCGCTCCAGAGCGTGCTTTTGGCTGCCATTGGCATTGCCTGACGTCCAGGGCGTGTCCAATGGTGTCCAAAGGGTAGAGGGAGTAGTAAACTATAGAGGGGTGGTCTTGGATGCTCTGGGAGCCACTGGAGTGAGGAGAGAGGTGAAAGAGGAGAAGAGTGTTGCTGTCCACTGGAGTAAAAATGGGGTTTTACCCCCTTCCAATAATTGAGCTAAGGCAGAGGAGAGTTACTGGAGGTAGAATAGGACTAGGGGAAGCTGTGGTAAGAATTTGGGGTAAAGGGAATTAGAGAAAGGGGTCCAAACACTTGTTTTGGTAAATGGACAGAAGGTGTTTGATCAGGTTTTGGGAGGCAAAAGATTTCCAATTGGCATGGGACTTAACAGGATCAAATGTCACACATAATTAGGCCCCTACACCAAATTTGAGCTCATTTGGGCAAAGTGGCCAATGTAACTTTGGTGAACCCTAGAAATCAACAGAAATGGGTTTACCTTGTTTGAGTCAAGCAAATCATATCCCCTTGATGCACCACTTGGTGTAGCATCATCATTTGGGGTTATGAACATGCCCACAAAGTTTGAGGCTCCAGATAAAAAGTTGACAATGTAAAGTTGTTCAAATTTGAATTTGAACAGAAGTGGTTTTGGGGTGATCTGATCATGTTGCTCTATTCCGAATCTTGTGCCATTTGGTCTAGATGCCTTATTAGGCTATTCTAGCATGTGCACCAAATTTGAGAGCATTTGGACAAGTTTGGCAATGTAGAGTTGCTCAAACTTCAAATATGGATAGAATGGTTTTGAGGAGATTAGAGGATGTTTCCTTGATATTCAAGGCTTGAGGCTTTGCAAGATCATCAAATATGTCATATATGACATGACAGAATTTCCCTGGAATTTTTGGAGAATATTTCCTTTGTAAATATTTCAAAAGCTTGAAATATCCAGAAAGGGTTTTGGAAGGATTTGCCCAATATTTTGAACATGACCATGTGCTGAAACTCTTATATATGGACAATATATGTCCTATGAGTCTCCCTGAATTTTGGCAAATATTTTTGAAATGATTAAATAATTTTTCCCTATTAAAGACCATTTCTGGCCTTAAGAAAAAGCTTTTAAATAAAATATAAAAATAACTTTTAAAATTATACTTTTGTGGTTTCTGGGAGTCCTATACCTAATAGGATTCAAATATACTTTTTGAAAGATTATTCAGACCATAAATAAGGTACTTGTAGTGCAAACCTCAACTCAGGGGTTTTTGGAAAACTAATTTTAGAAAATACCATTTGGCCAAAATATTTTTATAAGAAAATTCTATACTGGTCTATACACATGGCATGATCATTGGTAAAAGGTTTTGGGTCAACGATATGAAGTATAAGAGTTGGAGGATTTATTTGATTTTTAGAGCACTAACAACAGCAGACAAAAGTCAAATCAAGCAAAGTCAAAAACACTCAAAAGTTTTTTGCAAATCCACATTTTTAACATGAAAATTAGCTTAAGCAATGTGACATGAAAATCAGGGTGTGACATATTACCAATTACATAAAGACAAGAAAACAAATAGAAGATGAAGAGAATACTAATGAAAGGGAAGAGATTTCCCCATATCCTCCTATTCTTTCTTATGATGAATCAGGTAACAAGGAGAAGCTTTCTATTCAACCAATCTCATTAATAAGGAGCTCCAAAAAGAGGATTAAACCCACACATGATGCGAAGAAGAAAAAGAAAAGATGGAGAAGCGAAGGTAAAAAGGTATCCCTTAAAAAAGATGTTGCTCCTATTACTCATTGTGATGATGATAATTGCTATACTATTGGTGCTATCCATACTATTAATGATGAGAATGACATGTTTAAGAATTTATTTGCTGCAATTAATGTTTGTCCCAAGCTTGGGGATGCTATGTTTGAGCAAATTTATTTTGATGATAGCATGCCTCCAATTTATGATGATTATATTGATGAAAGTGGGTTTGGAAGAGTGTCAAGTTTAGGAAGTAATGATCCCACTATTTTGAAGGGTGTTGAATCATATTGTGATAATTATGAAAGTGGATTTGGAGAGGTCGTGACTTTATTTAGTGATGAATCCACTATTTCGGAAGAGGTTCCAATCGATTATGAGAACAAAGTTGTTATCTATGATTATTATTGTGATGACATGTATGCTATAAAGATTAATGATAACCATGAAACTTATCATCATGATTTTAATTTTCAATTGGATTATGCCTCACATGATAGTTATTTTGTTGAGTTTTCTCCCACTACTATTCATGAGAAGAAATTTGCTTATGTGGAGAGTAATAAAATTTATATGCTTGGAGATCATGAAAATAATGCTTTATGTGACTGCAAATTATTATGCGGGAGGAACATATGCTTGTAGGAATTGCAATAATATCAAGTTTCCCTTCTATGTGTTGAAAATTTTGAAGCTAGGCTTGTTTTGCTTTCCTATGCTAGTTGACTCTTGCCATAAGTTGTTTGCTCACAAAATACCTATGCATAGGAAGTGGGTTAGACTTAAATGTGCTAGTTATATTCTTCATGAAGATCTCTTTATGTTTCAATTCTTATCTTTTATGCAAGCATCATTGAAATCATCATGCCTAGCTAAAACGCATTAAAGAAAAGCGCTTGTTGGGAGACAACCCAATATTTACCCCTACTGTTTTCAATGTTGAGGATATCGCTTATCGTTATCGGCTCGGTCAGCTGGGGATTAGAGATTAATCGGAAATCGACTGATTAATCGATTTTATCGGTCGACTATTAATCGGCCATTTTTTTCAAATCCAGGTTCCCAACACTAAAATATGCTATATTCAACACCAAAACAATATTGGATAGAAGAGTTACCTTGAATCCTAGCCTTTGAATCCTGATATAATGACAAACAAAATAGAAAACATTACATATTGCATAACATAGTTCTTGCAAACATAGTGCTACGAATAGGCCCGATTTATCGGTAGATTCCCGATAAATCGCTTGTCATAGCGATAAATCGGCCCAAACGATAAATGATGAAGATAAGGCATAATCTTATCGGTCACCCCAAGAGTAGCGATAAATCGGACGATAAATCACTGAATCAGAAGATTTCTTGAACAGTGATTGTTTTTGTGTGTTCACATGATTAAGCTACGGAACTAATCATGTTTTATAGCTTTTGTTTCAATAAAGTGCCAAGTATAACCTTTGGGAAGACTTGGGTGAAAGTTAATGTGATCTTGTTGTAAAAAACAGAAACTTTCCGCTCACGAGATTAGCTGTCATTTTTTATAGAAGAGTGCTTTTGAGTTGATTATTTTTGCAGAAGATTAATAGACAAATTCCTCACTTTCACCAATTTATTTCAGAATTTTTGGATTTACAGAAGTATTCGAGAGTTAGAGATTACTACACACTGTTCTGTTTTTGACACATTCTGTTTTCTATGTGTTGTTTGCTTATTTTGATGAATCTATGAGTAGTATCGGAGGGTATGAACCATAGAGAACTTGGAATACAGTAGATATTACACCAATATGAATTTATAATGAGTTCACAACAGTAACTAAGTGGTGGTTTTATTTTCTTATCTTATACTAACGGAGCTTACGAGTTTTCTGTTGAGTTTTGTGTTGTGAAGTTTTCAAGTTTTGGGTAAAGATACGATGGACTAAGGAATAAGGAGTGACAAGAGCCTAAGCTTGGGGATGCCCAAGGCACCCCAAGGTAATATTCATGGAAAACCAAGAGCCTAAGCTTGGGGATGCCCCGGAAGGCATCCCCTCTTTCGTCTTCGTTCATCGGTAACTTTACTCGGAGCTATATTTTTATTCAGCACATGATATGTGTTTTTCTTGGAGCGTTAGTTTTTTTGTTTTTTTTTTGCTGTTTGAATAATATCCCAAGATCTTAAATTCTTAAAGGTTAGAGAGTCTTCACATAGTTACATAATTATTCAACTACTCATTGTTCTTCACTTATATCTTTTGGGGTAGTTTGTCATTTGCTCTAGTGCTTCACTTATATCTTTTAGAGCACGGCGGTGGTTTTATTTTGAAGTAATTGATGACCTCTCATGCTTCACTTATATTATTTTGATAGTGTTAAACAACATGGTAATTTTCTTTGGTTAAAAATCTAGTCCTAATATGATAGGCATCCAAGAGGGATATAATAAAAACTTTCATATAAAGTGCATTGAATACTATGAGAAGTTTGATTCTTTATGATTGTTTTGAGATATGAAGATGGTGATATTAGAGTCATGTAGTGGAGTAGTTGTGAATTTGAGATATACTTGTGTTCAAGTTTGTGATTCCCGTAGCATGCACGTATGGTGAACCGTTATGTGATGAAGTTGGAGCATGATTTATTTATTGATTGTCTTCCTTATGAGTGGAGGTTGGGATCGCGCGATGGTTAACTCCTACCAACCCTTCCTCTAGGAGCATGCGCGTAGTACTTTGTTTCAATGAGTAATAGATTTTTGCAATACGTATGTGAGTTATTTATGACTAATGTTGAGTCCATGGATTATACGCACTGTCACCCTTCCACCATTGCTAGCCTCTCTTGTGCCGCGCAACTTTCGCCGGTACCATACACCCACCATATACCTTCCTCAAAACAGCCACCATACCTACCTATTATGGCATTTCCATAGCCATTCCAAGATATATTGCCATGCAACTTTCCATCGTTCCATTTATTATGACACACTCCATCTTTGTCATATTGGTTTGCATGATCATGTAGTTGACATCGTATTTGTGGCAAAGCCACCGTTCATAATTCTTTCATACATGTCACTCTTGATTCATTGCACATCCCGGTACACCGTCTGTCGTGGAAATAGCATGGCAGATGTCCGGTTTAGCGGACTTGATGATGGAACCATCGCACAGGTTAGCTTGAAGGGGTTCATAGCACACAAAGGACACAGAGGGTTTATACTAGTTCGGCCCCTTCGATGAAGGTAAAAGCCTACGTCTAGTTGGTCTGGTATTGCTTGGGCGTCGGATTACATGGAGCGGATCGCTTGCCTGTAGTCTCGACGGGTTGATTGTTGCCTGTCCCTGAACCATCACCGGGTCGTCCCTTTATAAAGAGGTGACGCCTGGTCCGGTTTACAGAGTCCCGAGGCCAGCTCATACTTGTGTCCGCCTCGGTCTCTGTCTTTTCTTCCTTATCTCTCAAGTTACATCTCTTGGCGGTTTACAAACCTTAATTCTACACATGGGCCCTAAGATCTCATGGGTCGTAGCCTTTACTAAATATTACAACCAAGTATAATATAATCAAGCCGGTTTACACTAGCCGGTTTATACCTGCTAGTCATATCCCTGACATTAGGCCCCAGAATGATTTGAACTTGTTCATATCAGTCTTCTTTGTCTTGTATAATTTTCTTCTGTATTCACACTCTTGTAAACCGGCTCTGACGTCATCTTCGAGATTCACCAGATCTGACCGTGACATCATCTCCGCATTTAACGCTGTGAGCTGTACCGTAGCTTTGTTTAATGGTTATCCGAAAATCGAGGCGTCACAAGGATCTTTATCCAATCTTTGCCCCCTCGAATCCCGCACCTGTCGCTTCGCATCTGTCCTTTCGCTTATAAATACCGCCGTCCCCCTTCATTCTTCCTCCTTCTCGCCTCTTCTTCCTTCGTTCGCTGCCCGAGCTTCAAGACTCCATTGACGCCCGAGCTTGGAGCGCCGTCGTCTCCTCGCCGAGTCAAGACTTCCCTGGCCGCTGCATCAACCTGTTTCGACCAGAGAACTCCGCCGCTGTCCTCCATTGTTCAGGTATGTCCTTTCTTCCTCATTACCGATCTGTATCTTCTAGGGTTCTTCCCTTGTTCTTCCGCCATTAGAGTTTTCAATGAAAGCTTCGTCTTGTCCCTTGTAGATACGTACTTCGTAGAAATTTTGTAACCTTTAGGCCCTAGTCAACAGATCTTCCGCTAGTATTAACTTTAGATCTCGCCACCTATACTTAATCCTATAGATTCATCTGCTCCGTATAAGATCCCTGGCGTTGCTTCTTGTATTTTCTTGCACTTTATTTTTCTTTTCCTTGCTCGTCCAGATCTGTTCCATTTAGCTGTTTACAAGAAAACTGTTTCTTCTCCTTTGTAGATCCATTAGATATACTCTGTTTCAAATATCTGTGACTTCCAAGTGTTTTCGGAGATATATCTACAAGAAGAACCGTCTGTCGATCTGTTTCGGGATTTCTTTCACCTGAACCGGCGCACAGAGTTCACCAGTGGACCGCATCAGGAGCTCGGAGGCGTTAGTATCCAGAAGAGGAGAGACGTTGTTTTTCCTCACGCCGCTTTGCACACGCACCCAAAGGATTGGAACAAGTCATGGTTTTATTGCGTTGGCACTTCTCCTGAAGGGGAGAACCCTTTGCCGGGTTATCGTGAAACCCGTATTCCGGAGGATCATCCTCTACCACAACAGCTCAGCTCCGTCGAGCGGACCCGGTTTTCATCACAGCTCTCCAAGTTAAGAGCTTTCATAGCCAATGGCTTAACTGGAACTGATTTTATGCGCTGCTGGTTGTCTTGGAGCATCCTTCCCTTGAGCCAGCGATCACAGCTGATGTGCCAATACTCTGGTAAATCGGACGATCCTCAACGGTTTAGTAAGGACAAATTATCTGAATCGGAGGTTATTGAGTCGGCTAAAAAGATGCTCAACGTCACTTTAGCAGACTGCAGCAAAGTCGGGCTAGCTCCTTATTATAAGAAGAATAAACTGCCTGCTGTAAGTTTTACTTCGCCCTGTATTTGTAACCTGTTTCTTTAAACCGTCTTTTGAATTGTCTTTCTTTCCTTTGAATAGTCTGATGATCCTTTCTGGAAGAGAAAACCTCAGGAGAAAACCGGCAAACAAGCACGCCGAAAAACCTTTGCCAACAAGAAAAGAAAAGCAGCTGTTGACGCCAGTTCTCCTGCTGAAGATGATGATCCGGATTCCGAGGTATGAATTAATCTGGTTTGAATTTTTCTTTCTTGAACTTATATCTGTTTCTAATGATAACCTTTCCACAGGAGTTGGCTGAAGGTGATAATCCGGCCGAAGTTGAGGTAACCATTCTTTCTTCTGATTCAGAACCTCTTCCACAAAAAAGTCGTCGGACCGTCCGGAAATACCAATTTTCTCACCCTTATGCTCAGTTGGATCCTAATTTTATTTTGAAGAAGCAACAACATGAAGCTCTTCGCCGGACCACTCGCCATAGTGGCCTAGCCGTGGAATCATCCGGGATTTCTTTAACTCCGGTTCGAAAACGCCGTGCTGAGGTGATACTTTCTCCGACTCTTCTTCATCCCCAGGCCGGGCTTATCCGAAAACCTCTTAAACCGTCTGATCCTGATTATCAGGAAACTCCGCTTTCTTCTTCTGGTGAATCAACTGCCACGCAGCTTCCTCCCTTGAAAACTGTCCCAGGGTAACTTTTTAACTTTTCCGGTTTATGATTCCTTTTTACTTTATAATGTTTAACTTATTTTGCAAACTTTTCCAGCAAGCCAAAGCCCAGCAAGAAACCCAAGGCAAACAAGCCTCCGGCTGAGACCTCTGCAGATAATCCGGTGATTAATCCGGCGACGAACGTTCCTCCAGATGGCGAGCCTGTAGCTCCTCTTGAAGATCCTGTGCCTACAGATCAAATCTCTGTTCCTGAGAATCCTACTGCTGAAGATGCCCATAATCCGCCAAGTCCGGCCCGGGTCAACTCTCCTCAGATTAATCCGGCATCTCCCAATCCGGCCCATACTGCGACTCCCCCAAATGCACCTGCTTCTCCAGATGTTGTGGTAACTGGGCTGCCTTCGTTGCTCCGGTTGAGCCCACCGTTTTAGCCAAGCATACGGCTAAAACGGAGAAGTTATATAAAGAGAAGGGAAAATGGAGTACTGAGATATCCAATCTTTCCGATATGAGTGCCCAAGAAATTTATTCTGGGTATCTAAACCGGCTCCACAGCAGCCGAGACTATGAAGCAAGTTTGGTTAACTTAATGAGGGAGAAATATGAGGTAACCCTTTCCTTCTGACTTTGTACCTTTGATATGCTTCTATCCCATAACAGCCCCCAAGTTCCGGTTTAGCTGTGTGCTGAAGGTGAACCGGAACTTTATAGTTTGAACAATTGATCTATCCATTAGCCCCCAAGTATCAAGTGGATAACTTGTTTATGTATTTCATACTTGTAAAAATTTCTGATGATACTTCAACCATCCATTAGCCCCCAAGTGTCAAGTAGACAACTTGTTTGTGTGCTTGAGACTTGTAATCTTTGAATTGCTGTTACTTATTGCTTCAACTGCCATTAGCCCCCAAGTGTCAAGTAGACAACTTGTTTGTGTGCTTGAGACTTGTAATCTTTGAATTGTTGTTACTTATTGCTTCAACTGCCATTAGCCCCCAAGTGTCAAGTATACAACTTGTTTGTGTGCTTGAGACTTGTCTGATTTTTACCTCTTGTCTTTAACTGTGCTTGCAGGCTGAGTTAACCCGGAACACTGCTGAAATTGATGAACTTCGGAGCCGTCTTGCTGAAACCGAATCTGCTGCTTCAAAGGCTAAAAAAGATCTTCGGGTGAGTTTAAAGACTGCTGAAGATCTGAAGAAATACTTTGAAGAAGAGCGGACCACTTTTGAGGTTCAAAAGAAAGATCTGGAGAAAAGGGTTCAGGACGCTGAAGGGGCGCTTAATCCGGTTACAGAAGAATTAACCGGTTTAAAACGGCAGATTGAACTGATGACCTCTCCAGTCTTTGGTAAGTATAATCTGAACTCCTGCTTTTATCCCTGTATTCTCCATTTGTGCCGGTTTAACCATAATATCTATATGCAGGGCGCCGTGTCTCCCATCTTGGGGATGATTTACGGAAGAAACTTAAAGCATGTTACACTTTGGTCGAGCAGCTGTATTCCGATGCTCAGAGGATCATTAGTGCCACTTCTTTTGGTAAACCGGCCCCTACGACGATCCAAGATATGTTGAACAAGTTATCTGTTCTGCCGGCTCGTCTTGAAGAAGTCAAAAAATCCGCCGCCCGAGGTGGCGCTCTTCTGGCCCTTACCAGGGCTAAAGCTTGGGTCCCGGATCTTGATCCGGAGGAAGCTTTAACCGGTTTTCCTGATACAAAAGACGACGGCTCGACTTTTACTGCAAAGGATCTTTACGCCTTGACAAAAGAGATGCGTCCCCTCGCCAGCAAGCTTGCAGCTGAGTCCGATTTATCCAGGTATCATCCTGGATATGACTTGCAAAACGAACGGGTGGAGCGGCCGGTTTATGATACCGTCAATTTAATCCCGCCGGTTCGTCCTCATACCTTCGCTCCAGATATCGAACCTTTTGAACTGATCAACGAAGAGATGTATTTCCGGGCCTTGACGAAGATTGACTGGCGTGTGCCGGATTTCGAACCGCTTCAAGAAGATGAAGAGGTTCCGGATCAAGGTGATGGCCAGCCGTCTCAACAAGGAGGAGCATAACTTTAAAATTTATTGCTGTAATCGTAGTCTGTGTTTCGCCAAACAATATTTCAAATCCGTCGGGCTTGCTATGCCTTGTAATAGGATAGCTAAAACTTGATCTGCTTTAATCCGGATATTCTGTCTTTCTTTATGTGAAATATTTGCCGATTGAAATGTTGTCTGATATTGTTTATCTTGCATATCTTCTGCTTCTGCAGAAATAATACTAAAAATATGTCCTAGTGGTTTACCACTGGACGGATTAAATTGTTCTCTTAAAACGTCAAATAAGTATATCTTTATACCAGAAATAACTTTATACCTGAGATATATAAGCTCAATATTCTTAATCCGGTAGGACTTTAAAGTCGCTTGATGAAGACCTTCATGGATCCAATTAGGAACCCGGAAAACTCCGGTTCATCTTGATGATAAATTCCGATTCATCTTGTTCTCCAAGACTTTGTTCAGAAAGTTGTAGCTTGTTGCCTGATATATGATCCGGGTTTTAATGAACACCGGGTTACTCATGCTGGTATTCATGACCCAGACTTTCCACTTTATAGATATGTGGTCAGCTTCTGTAGCTGCTCCACTCCGGTTTAAAGGGTTATAAAACACAAACACAAAAAGGTGCAAATTTTGCAAATAAGACCATGTAGTCGAGGCTTTTTAAGAGCTGCCAGGCTCAAAGCAAGGTTCAGCCAATCAATGGGATGTGGTTTATCCATCTCTTCCCAGGGGGCCTAGCCAATCACTGAACGTGGGCGAAACCATTCTTTTCAGAGGGCCGATAGAACCGCAAATAAAAATTGAGCCAATCAATGGGACGTGGTTTATCCAACTCTTCCCAAGGGTCCTAGCCAATCACTGAACGTGGGCGAACCATTCTTTTTAGAGGGCCGATAGAATTGTACATAAAAATTTGAGCCAATCAATGGGACGTGGGCATTACCATTCCCAGAGGGCCTAGCCAATCACTGAACGTGGGTGAACCATTCTTTTCAGAGGGCCGATGTATAAAAATTAATCCAATCAATGGGATGTGGATTATCGATCTTTCCCAGAGGGCTTCCATGGTTCCTCCTGAACCGGTGGGCAAATCGTGAAGCGTCCTCTCTTCGAACCGGACATGATCTCATGTTCTCTAGAAAGTTTTATTGCTCCCTTGTGTACTCTGCAAAAAATCAATTTCTAAACCGACCAATATATTGAAATATAATCTCTGATAAAAAACTTGTATGGTTTGTCCTCACAAGATATCTGTATATGGAAAAAGGGCTGAGCCCCCGGTTTACCGAGGGTGCCGGTTTATTCATTATTCATAATATATACATAGGATACATTGGAGCACGTAGCTCAAGTATAGTATGGACGTAGATGGGCGATGTTCCACGGCCTCTTCGTCTCCTCTTCTGATGTCCGTGAGTCCTTGTGTTCTCGAACGTCTACCAGGTAATATGAACCGTTGTGTAGATTCTTGCTGACCACAAAGGGCCCTTCCCAAGGCGGGGATAGCTTGTGCATATCTGTTTGATCTTGGATGAGCCGGAGTACCAAGTCACCCTCCTGGAACGTCCTTTTCTGATCCGGCGGCTATGATATCTGTGTAAGTCTTGTTGGTAAATCGCCGATCGTGCTGCAGCCATATCACGCTCTTCATCCAGCCGGTCTAAACTGTCATGTCTTGCTATCTCGTTGACTGCTTCAATATAAGCCGTCACCCTTGGTGAATCATGACGTATATCGCTCGAAAGGACTGCTTCAGCACCATAAACCATGAAGAAAGGTGTGTAACCTGTAGACCGGTTTGGTGTAGTGTTGATACTCCAAAGAACAGATGGCAATTCCTCAACCCAACATCCTGGGGTTCTCTGCAAAGGTGTCATAAGCCGGGGTTTGATACCTCGCAAAATCTCCTGATTTGCCCTTCCAGCCTGACCATTGGATTGGGGGTGAGCCACAGAAGACACGTCCAAACGAATATGCTCTCGTTGACAGAATTCTTCCATCTCACCCTGAGATAAATTGGTGCCATTGTCTGTGATGATGCTGTGTGGAAAGCCAAACCGGAAAATTACTTTTTTGATGAATTTGACTGCCGTTGCCGCATCACACTTGCTTATAGGCTCCGCTTCAACCCACTTTGTAAACTTGTCTATTGCTACCAGTAGATGAGTTTTCTGATCTTGGGATCGCTTAAAAGGTCCAACCATATCAAGCCCCCAAGTTGCAAACGGCCAAGTTATTGGTATCATCCGGAGTTCCTGCGCTGGAACCAGAGCACGTCTTGAAAATTTCTGACAAGCGTCACACTTCCGGACCAGATCTGCCGCATCTGCATGAGCAGTTAACCAATAGAAACCATGCCGGAATGCTTTAGCCACCAATGATTTTGAACCGGCATGATGACCACAATCCCCTTCATGAATCTCGCGAAGAATCTCACAACCTTCCTCAGTTGACACACACCGCTGAAATACTCCAGAAGTACTGCGATGGTGAAGCTCTCCGTTTGCAATCGTCATGGACTTAGAGCGCCGGATTATCTGTCGTGCTTCTTCTTCATCATCTGGTAACTCTCCTCGGCTCAGGTATGCCAAATAGGGCAGCGTCCAATCTGGAATAACATGGAGCGCTGCAACTAACTGTGCCTCTGGGTCGGGAACAGCTAGGTCTTCCTCCGACGGTATCTGAACCGAAGGACTGTGCAATTCATCCAAAAAAGTGTTTGGTGGCACCGGTTTTCGTTGAGACCCCAGCCGGCTTAAAGCGTCAGCCGCTTCGTTCCTCCACCGGTCTATATGATCCACCTGATATCCTTTAAAGTATCCTGTGACTGCTTCAACTTCTCATCTTTAAGCCGCCATGAGGGGATCCTTTGAATCCCACTTGCCAGAAACTTGCTATGCCACCAGATCTGAATCGCCAAAGCACTTAACCCGGCTCAAGTTCATTTCCTTTGCCAGCCGTAAACCATGAAGTAGTGCTTCATATTCCGCTGCATTATTAGTACAAGGAAACAATAAACGGAGGACATAACAAAATTTATCACCTCTGGGGGAAGTTAAGACAACTCCAGCCCCCGAGCCCTCCAACTGTTTTGAACCGTCAAAATGAATCGTCCAGTAAGGAAGATCCGGCTTCTCCTCAGGAGTCTGCAACTCTGTCCAATCATTGATGAAATCTACCAATGCCTGAGATTTTATAGCGGTGCGTGGTACATATTTCAACTCATGTGGGCTGAGCTCAATGGCCCACTTTGCTACTCTGCCCGTAGCTTCCCTGTTCTGGATTATATCCCCCAACGGTGCTGAACTAACCACAGTTATTGGATGACCTTGGAAATAGTGCTTCAACTTCCGGTTTGCCATGAACACACCATATACCAACTTCTGCCAATGAGGATATCTCTGCTTAGATTCAATGAGTACTTCACTCACGTAGTAAACCGGGCGCTGAACTGGGTACTCCTTCCCTGCTTCCTTGCGCTCAACCACGATTGCAACGCTAACTGCCCGTGCATTAGCAGTGACGTATAACAGCAACGGCTCCTTGTCAATAGGAGCAGCTAAAACCGGTGGTTTTGCCAGTTGTCGTTTCAGATCCTCAAATGCTGTGTTTGCCTCATCACTCCATATAAACCGGTATGTTTTCCTCAACATCTGGTAAAGTGGGATCGCCTTCTCTCCCAAACGGCTGATGAACCGGCTTAATGCTGTGATCCGGCCAGCTATGCGCTGAACATCGTTGATGCAAACCGGTTTAGTCAAAGATGTGATGGCCTTGATTTTCTCTGGGTTAGCTTCTATTCCTCTGTTTGAGACCAAGAATCCCAGTAGCTTACCTGCCGGAACACCAAAAGCACACTTTTCCGGATTAAGCATCATCTTATAAGCTCGAAGATTATCAAAAGTTTCCCTGAGATCTTCTATCATTGTTTCTTCCTTTCTTGACTTGACCACAATGTCATCCACATAGGCATGAACATTCCTCCCTATTTGCCCTTTTAGACAATTCTGAACACAACGCTGATAAGTTGCCTGTGCACTTTTAAGCCCAAAAGGCATAGATACATAGCAAAAATCACCAAAAGGAGTTATGAAAGCTGTCTTCTCTTGGTCTTTAACTGCCATCTTGATCAGGTGATATCCTGAATATGCATCCAAAAAACTTAGCCGCTCACACCCCGCCGTGGCATCAATGATCTGATCGATGCGAGGGAGAGCAAAAGGATCAGTTGGGCAAGCTTTATTGAGGTCTGTGTAGTCCACACACATCCTCCACTTCCCATTCTTGTTCAACACCAGCACTGGATTAGCCAACCACTCGGGATGAAAAACTTCTACTATGAACCCTGCGGCCAAAAGCCTGGCCACTTCTTCTCCTATAGCCTTGCGCCTCTCCTCATTGAAGCGGCGCAGATACTGCTTCACCGGTTTAAATTTCGGATCAATATTAAGACTGTGCTCAGCGAGTTCCCTCGGTACACCTGGCATGTCAGAAGGTTTCCATGCAAAGATATCCCGGTTCACACGGATGAACTCGATGAGCACGCTTTCTTATTTGGGATCGAGGTTAGCGCTGATAGTGAACTGCTTAGACGAATCTCCAGGCACAAAATCAACTTGCTTGGTCTCCTCTGCTGATTTAAACTTCAACGCCGGATCATGCTCGGTAGTTGGCTTCTTTAGCGGAGTCATATCTGCCGGATCAACATTATCTTTATAAAATTTCAACTCTTCTGTGGCACATACTGCTTCTGCATACGCTGCATCTCCTTCTTCACATTCCACTGCTATCTTGCGACTTCCATGAACCGTAATCGTGCCCTTATGACCCGGCATTTTAAGCTGCAAATAAACGTAACATGGCCTAGCCATGAACTTAGCATAAACCGTCCTTCCAAATAGAGCGTGATATGGACTTTTGATTTTGACGACTTTGAAAGTGATCATCTCTGATTTGGAATCATACTCATTCCCAAAGGTAACTTCCAAGTCAATCTTTCCAACCGGATAAGCTGACTTACCTGGGACCACTCCATGAAACACTGTATTTGATTGCCTTAGCTTCTTATCCGTCAGACCCATACGACGGAAAGTCTCATAGTATAAGATATTGATACTGCTACCTCCGTCCATGAGAACCTTAGTGAATTTGTAGCCTCCCACTTGAGGTGCTACCACCAAGGCTAAATGGCCCGGATTATCCACCCGCATCGGGTGGTCTTCTCTGCTCCACACAATGGGCTGCTCTGACCAACGCAGAAATTGCGGTGTCGCCGGTTCAACTGCATTAACAGCCCGCTTCAAAACCTTCTGGTCTCTTTTACACAGACTTGTGGTGAAGACATGATATTGCCCACTTCTCAATTCCTTCGGATTACTCTGATATCCAGATTGCGGCTGCTGTTGCTGACGATGTTGCTGCTGATTTCCCTGACTATTATAGTTCCCTTGGCCCTGTTGTTGATTACTCTGATTATTGTAACCGCCTTGATGATGCGACTGATTGCCCTGGCCATTATAATTCCCTTGATTATTCTGATTACCTGTCCGGTTTTGATAACCATTGCTATTGCCCCTATATCCTGATCCGGAGCTGTTCCCCTGATGACCTGGACCATAAAATCCAGGACCTGAACCTCCATTTGGAGGCCGATTATGAGGATTGAAACGGCCCGCCACTGCCTTCATAAGGGGTACCCTCATGGTATGCTTTGCCGGTCGCCCTTTTACGCCATGCTTCGGACAAGGCTGATCTAACTCTTGATCCCAGGTAAGTTTTCCTCCACCGGTTTGTGAAGGTGGATCTCCCAGGCTATGCTGAAAATCCCCTTGAACTTGAGTGCTGGCCACGAAATCAGAACCACCCTCTGCCTTCCGTTTTCCCAAAAAACTTGTGGTAGCCGGATTAACTTGCGCCGGTTTACCAGACTTGCTAACCTTCCTAGTCTTGTCTCCTTCCGCTTCTGGATACTTGGTATTATCAGAGTCTCCATATTTCACCAGGGCACTCATGAGAGTTCCCATATCATTGCAATCCCTTTTAAGCCGTCCAAGCTTTAATTTTAAAGATTCAAACCGGCAATTGTTCTCCAAAGTCACTATCGCCGTACTAGGATTGATACTATTCGAAGAGTGTAAAATCTCTGCTACTCTCTGTACCCAAGCTGCTATAGACTCCTGTTCTCCTTGCACACAAGCTGCTAGGTCCACCACTGACATCGGTTGTTTGCATGTATCTTTGAAGTTTTTGATAAACTGGCTGCGTAGTTCCCCCCATGATCCAATAGAGTTCGGGGGTAGAGCTTTCAGCCAGGTCCGGGCCGTACCTTCGAGCATCATAGTAAAATACTTAGCACAAGACGATTCATCCACATCCAGCATCTCCATGGCCATCTCATAACTTTCAACCCAAGCTTCTGGAGCTAAATCTACTGTGTAATTAGGTACCTTGCGGGGCCCCTTAAAATCTTTAGGCAGCTTGACACTCCGTAAAGCGGGGACAAGACACTACACCCCGAAAGAACTCGTCGTAATCCCTGTTTCCGCTGTAGCGGTGTGAACCGGCGTCGTTTGACGAACCTCCTCCCGGGCTCCTGACCTAATCCGGTTTACATCTGGAGCTGGAGCCGCCGCACCCGCCGGATTATCCTGCCTGCGCTGATGCCTCCTGCGTTCACTGCTAGACACTTCTGGCTCCTCCCAATGCCTAGTATAACTTTGGCTGGGACGTGGTGTTGAATGTAGCCTTTCCCTGCTATGAGAATATGCTAGCTGCTGCATCAATGCCGTGTTAAGCAGCTCCTTGACCATGCGTGCCTCCATTGCCACCGGAGACGTCTCCTCCACAGGTAAAGCGGCCAAACGTGCAGCAGTTGCGGTGATGTTATCCAAAGGTTTTGAATAATGACCTGGAGGTGCGGGAACGTAAGGTGCCGATGTAATCCGTCGATCCCGCTCTGCGGCGGGCTGCTGAACCGGCTCCTCCCTGGCGGGAGGTGCCCTTCGGCTTGGAACCGGATTATTACTAGTCCCATCCCCAGGTGTCCTGAATAGCCTTGTTGCCTCATAAACCGGCGGCAGACGAGACTGGTACTTTCGTCCCCTTACTCCCTCCATAGAAGCTTGCTCCATTCTTAGGTAGAAAGCCTGATCATCCAGCTCCGCCTGTCTCGCTGCTATCATCTCTCTCTCTGCCTTCAGATCTTCTTTTAACTGATCAATCCGGCCTTTCAACTGAAGGAGCTCTGCATCATGATGCGCCTTGTCTGCTGGAGCTACTGTTTCCACCGCTTTAGCTGTGAATTCATCCATCAAGGTGGATAGAACATCAGTAAGTGAGAGGGTCGTGCCGCTCCCCCCTACGCCAGCTTCAGCTGTCGTCCCGTTCACCGGGGGCTGTGAACCGGCCATAAAGACAGCCACCCGGTTTGGCGGGCCAAAGGGGCCCGGAATACTGTTTCCATCGGACTCACCCTCAGACCGGCCGTCCTGCAACTGATACAGAGACTCAGTTTCTCCGGATGAAGATTCGTCGTCCGAGTAGACAACTGTTGCACCATCAGATTCCGATCCGTCCTCGGCTCGAACTCCGTGGATTGCTCCAACGAACACGTGCTCCACAGCGGGCTGAATCCGGGCCGATCTTGTACGCTGAGCCGGCTCGACGATGTTGGGGAAGATGTCCGGCTCAAGTCCCGGTTTGCCGATTTTGCCAATGAAGACATGGATGCCATCGGAAGGAACCCGGTACCCGTATTCGATTGAATCGGTCTCCGGTCCCCAACCTGCGTCATCGATGTAGATCCGGCCGCGACGACTTTTGGTCATCCGGCCGACCGTGTAACCCTTGAGCCCCTCAAAGCTGCCCTTCAAGAACTCGAAACCATCGTGCAGAGGCCCCACGGTGGGCGCCAACTGTCGTGGAAATAGCACGGCAGATGTCCGGTTTAGTGGACTTGATGATGGAACCATCGCACAGGTTAGCTTGAAGGGGTTCATAGCACACAAAGGACACAGAGGGTTTATACTAGTTCGGCCCCTTCGATGAAGGTAAAAGCCTACGTCTAGTTGGTCTGGTATTGCTTGGGCGTCGGATTACAGGGAGCGGATCGCTTGCCTGTAGTCTCGACGGGTTGATTGTTGCCTGTCCCTGAACCGTCGCCGGGTCGTCCCTTTATAAATAGGTGACGCCTGGTCCGGTTTACAGAGTCCCGAGGCTGGCTCATACTTGTGTCCGCCTCGGTCTCTGTCTTTTCTTCCTTATCTCTCAAGTTACATCGCTTGGCGGTTTACAAACCTTTATTCTACACATGGGCCCCAAGATCTCATGGGCCGTAGCCTTTACTAAATATATCAACCAAGTATAATATAATCAAGCCGGTTTACACTAGCCAATTTATACCTGCTAGTCATATCCCTGACACCGTCGGAGGCATTCATATAGAGTCATATCTTGTTCTAAGTATCGAGTTGTAATTCATGAGTTGTAAGTAAATAAAAGTGTGATGATCATCATTATTAGAGCATTGTCCCAGTGAGGAAATAATGATGGAGACTATGATTCCCCCACAAGTCGGGATGAGACTCCGGACGAATAATAATAATAATAATAAGAGGCCAAAAAAGAGAGGGCCCAAAAAAACAAAAAAAATGAGAGAAAAAGAAAAAAGGGGCAATGATACTATCCTTTTACCACACTTGTGTTTCAAAGTAGCACCATGATCTTCATGATAGAGAATCTCCTATGTTGTCACGTTCATATACTAGTGGAAATTTTTCATTATAGAACTTGGCTTGTATATTCCAATGATGGGCTTCCTCAAATGCCCTAGGTCTTCATGAGCAAGCAAGTTGGATGCACACCCACTTAGTTTCTTCTTGAGCTTTCATAAACTTATAGCTCTAGTGCATCCGTTGCATGGCAATCCCTACTCACTCACATTGATATCTACTGATGGGCATCTCCATAGCCCGTTGGTACGCCTAGTTGATGTGAGATTATCTTCTCCCTTTTGGTCTTCTCCACAACCACCATTCTATTCCACTATAGTGATATGTACATGGCTCATGCTCATGTATTGCGTGAAACTTGAGAAAGTTTGAGAATACTAAAGTATGAAACAATTGCTTGGCTGAAACCGGGGTTGTGCATGATTTAAATATTTTGTGTGATGAATATAGAGCATAGTCAAACTATATGATTTTGTAGGGATAAGCTTTCTTTGGCCATGTTATTTTGAGAAGACATAATTGCTTTGTTAGTATGCTTGAAGTATTATTATTTTTATGTCAATATGAAACGTTTGTTTTGAATCTTACGGATCTGAATATTCTTGCCACAATAAAGAGAAATTACATTGATAAATATGTTAAGTAGCATTACACATCAAAAATTCTGTTTTTATCATTTACCTACTTGAGGACGAGGAGGAATTCAGCTAGGGGATGCTGATACGTCTCCAACGTATCAATAATTTTTTATGTATTCATGCCATGTTTACAATATTTCTACATGATTTTCGTATGATTTTGTTAGAACTAACCCGGACTGGCGATGTTTTCAGCAGAACTACCGTGGTGTTGTCTTTATGAAGAAATAAAATTTCTCGGAATGCGCTGAAAATCAATGGAGATCTTTTCTCGAAAATGTAAAAAATACCGGAATGAAGAGTTACTGGAGGGGAGGCCCGTGGGCCCCACGAGGGTGGAGGGAGCGCCCCTGTGCCACATGGAATATCCGTGGGGGCCCCTGACTTGTTCTTGACGCCAACCTCTCCTATAAATACCCAAATCTCCAGAAAATAACCTAGGTCAGGAGTTCCGCCACTTCAAGCCTCTGTAGCCACCAAAAACCCATCAGGACCCTGTTCCGGCACCCTATCGGAGGGGGGATACATCACCGGTGGCCATCTTCATCATCCTGGCGCTCTCCATGACAAGGAGGGAGTAGTTCACCCTCGGGGCTGAGGGTATGTACCAGTAGCTATGTGTTTGATCTCTCTCTCGTGTTCTTGATTTGGCACGATCTTGATGTACCGCGAGCTTCGCTACTATAGTTGGATCTTATGATGTTTCTCGCCCTCTACCTTCTTGTAATGGATTGAGTTTTCCCTTTGAAGTTATCTTATCGGATTGAGTCTTTAAGGATTTGAGAACACTTGATGTATGTCTTGCGTGGGATACCTATGGTGACAATGGGGTACTCTATTGATTCACTTGATGTATGTTCTGGTGATGAAGTTGCGGGTTCCGTGACCTTGGGAATCTATGCATAGGGGTTGGCACACATTTTTGTCTTGACTCTCCGGTAGAAACTTTGGGGCACTCTTTGAAGTTCTTTGTGTTGGTTACGAACTCTAGGGCTGTTTGTGACACTTACAGGAATAGCCAAATGGATCGATCGGAAAGAATAACTTTGAGGTGGTTTCGTACCCTACAATAATCTGTTCGTTTGTTCTCCGCTATTAGTGACTTTGGAGTGACTCTGTGTTGCATGTTGATGGATTGTTATATGATCTAATTATGTTATTATTGTTGAGAGAACTTGCACTAGTGAAAGTATGAACCCTAGGCCTTGTTTCGAAGCATTGCAATACCGTTTTCGCTCACTTTTATTACTTGTTAACTTGTTGTTTTTATATTTTCAGATTAAAAAAAACCTATATCTACCATCCATGTTGCACTTGTATCACCATCTCTTCACCGAACTAGTGCACCTATACAATTTACCATTGTATTGGGTGTGTTGGGGACACAAGAGACTCTTTGTTATTTGGTTGCAGGGTTGTTTGAGAAAGACCATCTTCATCCGATGCCTCCCACGGATTGATAAACTTTAGGTCATCCACTTAAGGGAAATTTGCTACTGTCCTACAAACCTCTGCACTTGGAGGCCCAACAACGTCTACAAGAAGAAGGTTGTGTAGTAGACCTCAAGTGGCTCCGGCAATTCCGTCTCGAGTGGCTCTGATATACGCTTCCGCGGAACTGAGGGCGCTAAACGCCTCCTCTGTAAAAGCTGGATTACGCATGGCTGCTTTTCACCACCGATGATTCATCGTGCTTTTCACTTCGGAATTGGTAACGGATACCTCATCTAAATCCTCTTCTAGACGACAATCTGGCATTACACCCGTATCAACCCTAGTCCTTGTGGATGGGTCCGGTGCCAGATTGGTTGGAGCATGACCAGCAATGTCCCCGGACATAGTCCGGCGTATGCTCCTCCTAAAGTAAAATAGCGAAAAATATTACAATCCGGCCTTGTTGCCGAGTATATGTTCAAAAAATAATACCTCTTCGATAAAGGAGGAGGTTCGGTGATGTCTTCAGATTCCTTCTGTTTGGAAGACTCGCCCTGTGTAGGCGTCGCCTTCCTAGAGGGCTCCCTTGATGCAGTACGGCGGGACGAGTGCCGCCCCTTTTGAGCATGAGACAGTGCGACGGGTGAGGTGCGCTGGTAAAACTCTATTTGAAGAGGTGTATCCTGGGAACTTACGCGGGATGAAGGGAGAAGGTCAGGGTAATCGGCTACGATAGCCAGCTCAGTACCGTCCTGGCTAGCCTGATAAAAGACTCCATCCCTAAGCTCTATGCCTATGTCTGGATCCTCTTCAAATTCGGGATCCATGTCTCGAATGTGGTCCTCAGGCTGCGGAATGGGGCTATGAATCCCTTCGGCCACCTTCCTCCACTCCTATTGGGAATAACCGAATTCACTTCGGTTAATATATCTCAAGAAAATAAATTGAGCAAAACTAGCGATCAAAGAAAGGCTTACCCAGTTGATGGGGTTGTACATAGAGAAACCTTCCTCACACTTCAAGCGGAGAAAGTCCTCCTTCACCCCTTTGTAGAGGTCAGCTAGAATGGCGGCCAGGGTGGCGAGGTTATCCGGACTCTTGCGTAGACAACGCGAGGCATCGTCTTTCCCATTATAGTGCCACATAGGCAACCCTCTGGCTTGAAGTGGCAGCACGCACCACGTTATCGAGATCGCCATAACTTCAATTATTGTCAGCTCAGAGTGGGCAAGCAATCTGATCTTGCTTACTAGCTGTAACATCCCAAATTTTCAATTTGGAATGTTATACATTAGATCATCATGCATATCATATCTTCTTGCTTTTGGTGATCCTAGTAAATCCTAAGCAACTCAAGGACCCTCGGAGAGAGTTGGGGATTTCAATATTTTCATATTTGAGGTTTCTCAAATTTTGAAAATAGGATCATTTGATTTTATTTATTTTATCTTCAAGTATTTCTACCATAAAAAAATGAGAGAGGGAGTAAAATGACTCTCCCAAAAACAAAGAAATACGGAAGATTTAATAAAAAAATCAAATAAGTTTTATTTGGAGTTTTATTTGAATTAAGAAAAATTGCATGTTTTCAAAAATTGCATTTTAGTGCCAAGAAAATGTTCATCTTGTTCTAAATATTCCATTTAGACGATGAAAATTTCTAGAAGACCTTCCTATGACTAGTAGTTTTTCCCATTTAGTAGACTTAGAACACTCTTGTAACGATTAGATCCGTGTAAGCCCTTGTTTGAAATTGATATTGGTGTGATAATATGTGTGTTTGCCTCATGTGCATTTGGGTAGTGATTTCCCTTAGACCTCTTTTCTATTCTAATCTCTTCCCTCTACACCCATCAGATGCCTCCAAGACGTGAGCCTGGATTTGAGTTTCCCCCTGAGCTCACTCAGTTGATCCAGCAGCAGAACACTTTGATGCAACTTCTTGTCCAGAACACCCAGAACAACCAGAACAACAACAACAACCCTCCCCCACCACCGCACATGGATAACCTGACCCGTTTCTTAAGGTTACAACCACCGGTGTTTGCTAGCAGCATTGAACCAATAGTCGCTGATGACTGGCTGCGCAAGATTGGAAGGGATTTGACCACTGCAAACTGCTCAGATGCTGAGAAGGTGCGATTTGCCGCACACCAGTTGTCTGGACCAGCCGCAGCATGGTGGGTGAATTACACAGCCACTTTTCCCATAGCCAATGTGACTTGGGATCAGTTTCAGCAACCTTTTCGTACCGCCCATGTCTCAACTGGAGCTATGAGTATGAAGAAGCAGGAGTTTCGCAATTTGCGCCAAGGCAACCGTACTGTGGCTCAGTACGTGGATGAGTTTAGTACCCTATCTCGTTATGCCCTAGATGATGTGGCCACAGATGCTGCTAAGCAGGAGAGATTTATGGAAGGGCTGAATGATGAGGTGAGTGTACAGTTGATGGTGGCAACTTTCAATAACTACCAGGAGCTGGTTGATCGCGCACTAATGATAGAAAGGAAGCACCAACAGATTGAAAGTCGCAAGAGGAAGTATGGACAAAGAAAGTATAATTCTGGAGCTCAGCAGAAGCCTCGTTTTACCCCTAAAACGGTAGGACAATTCCAACATACCCATGGAGGAGGTAGCTCGCACAATCATAATGGCCCCAAGAATGGAAATGGGAATGGAGCAAGTAGTAACTAGAGCCGCCCTACCCCGTCCACACCCACCAAGAAGGATTTCAGCCATGTCACATGTTACAAGTGCGGGAAGAATGGACATTATGCCAATGACTGCCTAGAAGCTAAGAATGGGAACGGCAATGGAAGCGCCGCGAAGAAGCCCAACCCGTTAAACAAAGGACAAGTGAACCACATGACTGTGGAGGAGGTAGAAGAGCAACCAGATGCTGTTGTCGGTAAGTTTTTTTTTAAGACATTTACCGCAATAGTTCTTTTCGATATTGGTGCATCGCATTCATACATTTCAAGGGGATTCATAAATAGACATAGGATGTCCACTCGAGTTCTTAAGACCCCCATGTTAGTAAGTTCACCAGGAGCAGAGTATATGGCACACGAAGGATGTTTTCAGACACCATTGACCATAGGACACCACACTTTCCCCTCTGACCTAATAGTCCTGGAGTCACAAGGATTGGATGTGATATTAGGTATGGATTGGCTATCGAAGTATCGAGGTAACATTGACTGTGCCAGTAAGTCTATTTTGCTCACCACCCCGGAGGGAAAAAGGATTAAGTATGTATCTAGGCATTCGCCTATAAGGACTCAAGTACATTCTCTCACGGGAGTTGTTCAGGAGGAAGTGCCAGTAGTGAAGGATTATCCGGATGTGTTCCCAGAGGAGTTACCTGGCATGCCACTGGATAGAGATATAGAGTTTTTGATTGAGCTTTTGCCAGGCACCGGGCCAATTTCTAAGAGACCATATAGGATGCCCGCAAAGGATTTGGAGGAGATTAAGAAGAAGATTAAGGAGTTACTGGATAAAGGATTCATACGCCCAAGTTCTTCGCCTTGGGGTTCGCCAGTACTTCTAGTGGAGAAGAAGGATGGATCGTTAAGAATGGTTGTTGATTACCGAGGGCTAAATGAAGTAACGATCAAGAACAAGTACCCGCTGCCAATGATCAATGATCTGTTCGATAGATTGCAAGGAGCTAAGGTATTTTCTAAGATCGATCTGCGATCAGGGTACCATCAATTGAAGATTCGAGAGCAGGATATACCTAAGACGGCCTTTACCACTAGGTATGGGTTGTACGAGTATACCGTTATGTCTTTTGGTCTGACTAACGCATTAACATACTTTATGAACCTGATGAACAAAGTGTTTATGGAATATTTGGATAAGTTCGTCGTGGTGTTCATAGATGATATATTGATCTTCTCAAAGGATGAAGAAGAGCATGCAGAGCATTTGCGTTTGGTATTGGAGAAGCTCAGAGAACATCAGTTGTATGCCAAGTTTAGCAAATGCGAGTTTTGGTTGAAGGAAGTTGGATTTCTCGGACACGTTATATCTGGAGAAGGAATAGCAGTAGATCCCGCCAAGGTGGACACTGTGACAAATTGGGAAGCACCAACAACATTTGGAGAGAACCGGAGTTTTCTTGGACTGGCAGGATACTACTGGAGGTTTATTGAGAATTTCTCGAGGATTGCAAAACCAATGACAGAGTTGTTAAAGAAGGACACCAAGTTCAGTTGGACAGAAGAATGTGAGGCCAGTTTCCAGGAATTAAAGAAATGGTTGGTCTCATCCCCTGTGTTGATTCTGCCAGATCAACATAAGGATTATGAGGTGTACTGCGACGCTTCACGTCGGGGACTTGGAGCAGTTCTTATGCAGGAAGGAAGAGTTGTTTCGTATGCTTCACGACAACTGAAACCTCATGAGTTGAACTATGTCACTCATGATTTGGAGTTAGCAGCCATAGTGCATGCATTGAAGACGTGGAGACATTTTCTCATCGGAAACCATTGTGAAGTATATACGGATCACAAGAGTTTGAAGTATATATTCACTCAGAAGGAGCTGAATCTCAGGCAAAGGAGATGGCTGGAACTCATTAAGGATTATGACATGAGATTGCATTATCATCCTGGAAAGGCTAACGTAGTAGCCGATGCGCTAAGCTGTAAGAGCCATGTCAATACCCTAATGACGGAGGATTTACCAAAGGAGTTAGCCGAGGACTTATGAGAACTATATTTGGAGATAGTTCCGAGAGGCTATGTAGCAACACTAGAGATCCAGTCTACCCTGATGGATAAAATCAGAGAAGCTCAGAAAACTGACGAGGAGGTGGCCTCTATAAAGGAGAGGATGAAAGAAGGAAAGGCTAAAGGATTTCGTGAGGATGAGCACGATACCTTATGGTTTGAGGACCGCATTTATGTGCCTAATGGCCCGGGGATCAGGAAGTTGATTCTACAGGAGGCCCATGACTCACCATACCTGATTCACCCAGGAAATACTAAGATGTATTTGGACTTGAAGGATATTTTCTTGTGGACCGGTATGAAGAAAGATATTGCGAAGTATGTAGCAGTTTGTGATGTATGTCAGAGAGTGAAGGCAGAACATCAGAAGCCGGCAGGATTGTTACAACCATTTCCAATACTCGAATGGAAGTGGGATAAGCTAGGTATGGATTTTATTACGATATTACCTAGGACTCGTTCTGGCTATGACTCGATTTGGGTCGTAGTCGATCGTTTGACAAAGGTAGCTCATTTCATCCCCGTAAAGACTACTTATACCAGTGCAAAGTTGGCAAAGATATACATGACCAGAATCGTATGCCTGTATGGAGTTCCGAGGAGCATCGTATCAGACAGAGGAACCCAGTTTACCTCAAAGTTCTGGAATCAGTTACACGAAACTTTGGGTACCAGGCTAGAGTTTAGCACAGCTTTTCACCCGCAGACAGATGGACAGACTGAGAGAGTAAATCAGATTTTGGAGGATATGCTGAGAGCCTGTGCACTAGATTATGGATCTAGTTGGACGACAATTTGCCGTATGCCGAATTTTCTTACAACAACAGTTATCAATCCAGTTTGAAGATGGCCCCTTTCGAAGCATTATACAGAAGGAGGTGTAGGACTCCGTTGTCTTCGGACGAAGTTGGAGACCGCAAGTTTTTCGAGCCAGATTTGATCAAGGAATCGGAGCAGAAGGTGAAGTTGATTCGCGATAGGCTCAAGATAGCTCAGTCCAGGCAGAAGAGCTACGCGGATTCAAAACGCAAGGAGATCGTTTACGAAGTGGGAGACAGAGTTTATCTTCGAGTATCTCCACTTCGAGGAGTTAAGAGCTTTGGAGTAAAGGGAAAACTAGCGCCCCGTTTTGTAGGACCATATAAGATTATGGAACGTATGGGAGAAGTAGCCTACAAGTTGGAACTGCCCGAAGGATTGTCAGGAGTTCATGATGTATTCCACATTTCCCAGTTGAAGAAATGCCACGCAGAGATGGCTGAGATACCGCTAAGGGATACTGTGACATTGGAAGCTATTGAGCTGGACAGGGATTTGACCTATGAAGAGAAACCAGTCAAGATTCTTGAGTATGCCAGCCGAGTCACCCGCAGCAAGGTTATCAAGTTCTGCAAGGTTCAGTGGAGTCACCACACCGAGGAGGAAGCCACCTGGGAAAGAGAAGAAGACCTGCGGAAGGACCACCCTCACCTATTTTCTAGCCAACCCGAATCTAGAGGGCGAGATTCATCTTAAGGGGGATAGGTTTGTAACATCCCAAATTTTCAATTTGGAATGTTATACATTAGATCATCATGCATATCATATTTTCTTGCTTTTGGTGATCCCAGTAAATCCTAAGCAACTCAAGGACCCTCGGAGAGAGTTGGGGATTTCAATATTTTCATATTTGAGGTTTCTCAAATTTTGAAAATAGGATCATTTGATTTTATTTATTTTATCTTCAAGTATTTCTACCATAAAAATATGAGAGAGGGAGTAAAATGACTCTCCCAAAAACAAAGTAATACGGAATATTTAATAAAAAATCAAATAAGTTTTATTTGGAGTTTTATTTGAATTAGGAAAAATTGCATGTTTTCAAAAATTGCATTTTAGTGCCAAGAAAATGTTCATCTTGTTCTGAATATTCCATTTAGACGGTGAAAATTTGTTTGGCAATTTTAGATTTTATTTCCTTTTACTAGAGTTTTCTTTCTTCGTAGCGCCGGTGTAATTAGAAAAAAAAGAGAGGACCCGACCCGACTGGGCCGAAGCCCAGCCGAGCCAGGCCCAACGCCCCTCGCCGCGCCGTTCGTCGCCGCGCCGCGCCGTTCGTCGTGGCCGAGCCGGACTCGCCGCCG
>LR738713.1:591488232-591499733 GCA_902687465.1 Secale cereale
CCCCCCCCGCTTGGGCGCGCCCCTGCCTCTTGGGCCCCCTGGGCCTCCACCAACCTCAACCCCAACTCTATATATTCACTTTCGGGGAGAAAAAAAATCAGAGAGAAGGATTCATCGCGTTTTACGATACGGAGCCGCCGCCTAGCCCTAATCTTCCTCAGGACGGCTAATCTGGAGTCTGTTCAGGGCTCCGGAGAGGGGAATCTGTCGTCATCATCATCATCAACCATCCTCCATCACCAATTTCATGATGCTCACCGCCCTGCCTGAGTAATCCAATCATAGGCTTGCCGGACGGTGATGGGTTGGATGAGATTTATCATGTAATCGAGTTAGTTTTGTTAGGGTTTGATCCATAGTATCCATTATGTTCTAAGATTGATGTTGCTATGACTTTTGCTATGCTTAATGCTTGTCACTACGGCCCGAGTGCCATGATTTCAGAGCTGAACCTATTATGTTTTCATGAATATATTGAGTTCTTGATCTTATCTTGGAAGTCCATAGTCACCTACTATGTGTTATGATCCGGCAACCCCGAAATGACAATAATCGGGACCACTCCCGATGATGACCGTAGTTTGAGGAGTTCATGTATTCACTAAGTGTTAATGCTTTGGTCCGGTACTCTATTAAAAGGAGGCCTTAATATCCCTTTGTTGCCAATAGGACCCCGCTGCCATGGGAGGGTAGGACAAAAGATGTCATGCAAGTTCTTTTCCATAAGCACATATGACTATATTCGGAATACATGCCTACATTACATTGATGAACTGGAGATAGTTTTGTGTCACCCTATGTTATAACTATTGCATGAGGAGTCGCATCCGACACAATTATCCATCATTGATCCATTGCCTACGAGCTTTTCACATATTGATCTTTTCTTAGTTACTTTTTCGTTGCCACTGTTATGATTGCCACAAAAACTGCTACTATTACTTTTGCCACCGTTACCGGTACTTCCATACTACTTTGCTATTAAATACTTTCCTGTAGATATTAAGTCTTTCAGGTGTGGTTGAATTGACAACTCAACTATAATACTTGAGACTATTCTTTGGCTCCCCTTGTGTCGAGTCAATAAATTTGGGTTGAATACTCTACCCTTGAAAACTGTTGCGATCCCCTATACTTGTGGGTTATCAAGACCTTTTTCTGGCGCCGTTGCCGGGGAGCATAGCTCAATTCTTTGAGTCACTTGGGATTTATATCTGTTGATCACTATGAAGAACTTGAAAGATGAAAGAACCAAGATTTTTACCTCAACTACGAGGGGAGGTAAGGAACTGCCATCTAGCACTTCACTTGATTAACCCTCTGTTATGAGTAAATTTGCGACACTTACACCCGTTATTGATTCTGATATGTCACATGTTACTGATGATGCCACTTCTGCTATGTGTGATGCTTATGATGAAACTACTTCTATGCTTGATAATATTGTGCCATTAGGTAAATTTCTTGATGAACAACTTGCTAGAGTTAGAGAGAATGAAATTATTGAAACTGATAATATTGATGAAAGTGGCGATGAAGGTTCTCCCCCTAGATATGAATTGCCTGATGTGCGTGAGGGTTATGTTATGGATGAAGAAACCGCTCGAGACCTTTTTGCTTACAAAGATAGATATGATCTTAAGGAACTGTTAGCTAGGCTGAAAGAAAAGTCTTTGAATGCTAGAATGAAATATGACCCTGCTTTTGCTACTTCACATTTCTGTATTTCTGATAAGGATTATGATTTCTCTCCCGATCTTGAGTTCATTACTTTGGTTGAATTTGATCCTTTTTATGGCTATGAATCTGAAACTGTTGTGGCACATCTTACTAAATTGAACGATATAGCCACCCTATTCACTCAAGAGGAAAAAATTTGTTACTACTATATCCTTAAGTTATTTCCATTCTCATTAAAGGGTGATGCTAAAACATGATTTAATTCTCTTGCTCCTGGTTGTGTGCGTAGTCCCCAGGATATGATTTATTACTTCTCTGCTAAATATTTCCCCGCTCCCAAGAAACAAGCTGCCTTGAGGGAAATATATAACTTTGTGCAAATTGAAGAAGAGAGTCTCCCACAAGCTTGGGGGAGGCTTCTCCGATTACTTATTGCTTTGCCTGATCATCCTCTCAAGAAAAATGAAATACTTGATATCTTTTATAAAGGACTAACCGATGCTTCCATATACCACCTGGATAGTTGTGCTGGTTGTGTTTTCAGGGAAAGAACTGTTGAGCAAGCTGAATTACTATTGAATAAAATATTTAGTAATGATAATGATTGGAAACTTCCTGAACCAACTCCTAAGACAACTACGAAGAAAAGGGGTATTCTATTTCTCAGTCCTGAAGATATGCAGGAGGCAAAGAAATCTATGAAAGAAAAGGGTATTAAAGCTGAGGATGTTAAGAATTTACCACATATTGAAGAAATATATGGTCTTAATAACCCCACACAGGTAGTAGAGGTAAATTATCTCTATAGATTTGACGAAGGTGATATTCCTCGTAATAAGTCTGCTAGCCAATGCTTGGATGAGTTTGATAATTTTATTGTTAAACAAGAAAACTTCAATTCTTATGTTGGTAGACAATTGAAACGTAATGCTTATATGGTTGAACACTTGAGTGATTATATGTCTAGAGTTAAAAGTGACCTTAAACTTATTAGTGAACATGCTTCTATGGTTACCACTCATGTAGAACAAGTGCTTAAAGCACAAAATGATTTGCTCAATGAATTAAATAATAAGAAAAATGATAATGCTGTTAGAGGTATGACTAGCAGGGGTAGAATGACTCAGGAACCTTTGTATCCCGAGGGCCACCCTAAGAGAGTTGAGAATTATTCTCAAAGAACTAATTTTGATGCACCTTATCCTTCTAAGAAGAAGAAAAAGAAAAATGATAGGACGTTGCATGCTTCTAGTGAACCTGTTGTTGACACACCTGAGAATCCCAATGATATTTCTATTTCTGATGCTGAAACACGATCTGGTAATGAACATGAACCTAGTGAGAATGTTAATGATAATGTTCATGTTGATGCTCAACCTAGCAATAACAATGATGTAGAGATTGAACCTGTTGTTGATCTTGATAACCCACAATCAAAGAATCAACATTATGGTAAGAGAGACTTCGTTGCTAGGAAGCACGGTAAAATGAGAGAACCATGGGTTCAGAAACCCATGCCTTTTCCACCTAAAACATCCAAGAAAAACGATGATGAGGATTCTGAGCGCTTTGCTGAAATGATTAGACCTATCTTTTTGCGTATGCGTTTGACTGATATGCTTCAAACAAATCCTTATGCTAAGTATATGAAAGATATTGTTACAAATAAAAGAAAGATACCGGAAGTTGAAATTTCCACCATGCTTGCCAATTATACTTTTACAGGTGGAATACCAAAGAAACTAGGAGATTCAGGAGTACCAACTATGCCATGCTCCATTAAAGAAACTATGTTAAAACTGCTTTATGTCATCTTGGAGCCGGTGTTAGTGTTATTCCACTCTCTTTATATCGTACAATCGATTTGAATAAGTTGGCACCTATTGAAATATCTTTGCAAATGGCCGATAAATCAACTACTATACCTGTCGGTATTTGTGAGGATGTGCTTGTTGTGGTTGCAAACGTTACTATTTTAACAGACTTTGTTATTCTTGATATTCCGAGGACGATAGTATGTCGATTATCCTTGGTAGACCCTTTTTGAATATTGCAGGGGCTATTATTGACTGCAACAAAGGAAATGTCAGTTTTCATGTTAATGGTAATGAGCACACGGTATACTTTCCGAGGAAACAACCTCAAGTCCAAAGTACCAATTCTATTGGAAAAAATTCAACGATCACTATTGGTGGTTTTGAATTCCCTCTTCCTACTGTCAAGAAGAAATATGATATTCTTATTGTTGGGGACATGCATATCCCGTTGAGGTAACCTAGTGTTATTCCAAAATTCTCCGGTTTCATTTTAGTCAGAAAGAGTTTGTTAACAAGACGTAAATCAACCTTGTTAGTGGATTCCTTTTGATGAGCATGAGATGGATGAAGTTAGAAAGCACAACTCTCTTTACCCTCTTTCTACTTTCTATTATTTAGATTTAATAAAGCAAAAATAATATTTTCGGTTTGTTTTCCGAATTATCCATGCAATAAAAATATCCCGAAAATAAAAGTTCTCCAAATGTCGTGAAAAAGAAATATATATTTTTGTAGATTTTTTGGCACTGAGAACACACCAAGGGGACCCACCATTTGGCCACGAGGGTGCAGGGCGCACCCACCCCCTGGGGCGCGCCCCTGCCTCATGGGCCCCACATGGACCCTCTCCCCTTATTCCAGCACCCACTCACTTTGTCTTCTTCCAGAAAAATCCTCCCATAGCTCAAACCCGTGTTCTAGCTCATCTTGCTGCCATTTTCGATCTGTTTGCTCAAATCTCCACTCATGAAACCGTTTTGAGGGATTGTTCTTCGGTATGTGACTCCTCTGATGGTCCAATTAGTTTTTGTTCTAGTGCTTTATTTATTGCAAATTTTTGCTGCTAAGGTGACCCTATTCTTGAGCTTGCATGGCAAATTTATATGGTCCAAAGTAGTTTTAATTCATGATAAGGCCTCTAGGCACTTGTGGGAGTAGTTGCTATCAATCTTGTTGAGTTTGGTTCACTTTTATTTTGAGTCACTAAAATTTCAGAATTTTTTCAGAGAAAGAAAATGAAGAAGAGATGTTTGAGGGGCTCTTCGAGCCAAGGCTCGAGGGACAAGCAGAATGAGGAGATAAAAAGCCCAAATACAATCTACCTCGCACCACGGAGGTTCGGCCGTGGGGATGACCTTGTGATGCGTTCTTGAGAGCCGCCGGAATTTACGATGACTTTTATTACTTGGCTGAGAATGCAGGCCTCACCGACTTCCTCCACGACCAGCGCAAACAGTATCTCCTACTCACTAATGTTTTCATGCAAAAAAAAATATTTTCATGCTAAGAAATCACCACCTTCAGTGGAGTTTCACTTATATGATGAAGTTAAGGAGATGTCACTCCATGATTTTTGTCGGGTCTGCAAGATACCCTTTGTGGGCAGCATCGAGGAACCACATCGTAGGGATGTGGATGGATTTGTTGATAGAATTGCTGTAGGGGAAACGAGGAAAGTTTTCGATGCAAGAATTACTAGTATACATTTTCCTGTTCTACGTTACTTTGCGATATTTGCTAGTAGATGCTTAATTGGTCGAGAGAACAGTGGAAACCTTAGTGCTCCTGATCTTGTCATTTTACGCCATGCTTTGTTTCGCGATACAACCTTCAGCCTAGGCGCTATCGTTGCTAAACGATTAAGTGTGAACTGTACAAAGGGCCCCATCTTTGGAGACATCTTTGCTTCGCGCCTCGCTGAACACTTTGAGATACCTATTAGGCATTATGAGGAAGAGGAAAAGTTGTTGCCCCCTATTTTTCTAGATTATAAGAGTAGGGTAGCACATGAATTTATTGTTAAAAAACAAGAAGAAGATGCTTAAATATAATTTGATATTTGATAAAACTCACTGTGAGATTATTACCTTGCATGCACCCTCCTTATTTAACATACTTTCGGGCACGTGCCTCATCTTGCTCGAAGCCATTCATGCATACTGGAAGCTAACACAAGTTCCAGAGCCTGAGTCTGAGCCAACACTTGACCCTTATCGGCAGTCTGTTTATCAGTGGGATCCAGAGGAGATCGCCCACCAGTGGCACCCTGAGTACCCTCCTCAGTACACCGAAGAGAGTAGCTTCGACCCGTGGGCATAAACCAACTTAGGCCAGAAGCCTAAGCTTGGGGGAGTACATATTTCTCACCGACATTACGTTCATGTTCACACACTCATTCTATTTGTCGGTGCTCCTACTTTTCATTGTATTATACATGCTAGTTTATTTTCTTTTCTAAGCCTTCTTCTTGTGTGTCTGAAACCTTAAGAAAAAACAAAAAAAAATAGTTGTAGCTTTCAGCTTTCCATGCCTGTAGTAGTAGTAGTAATTAAAAGAAAAACCAAAAAGATTTCTCGTTCTTCTTTTGCTTGTTGGGAGCTTTCCCGTGTAAATAGTTTTATTTCTTTTCTTTTCTTTGGGGGTCTAGAGGAGAAGACCATGATGAAAATGTTGAGTGGCTCTCATATGATATATTGTTGATTTAACCAAGAGCTCATATTACCTTGTCTTTTCCCTTGTATTAGATGCTTGCAGATTCCAGCTTAGCCCAATGCATGTGCACTATTATTATTATACACACCGTTCAGTCATGCGAGTTAAGGGCAATAATGACGATATATGATAGACTGATTGAGATGAGAGAAGCTGGTACGAACTCGACCTATCTTGTTTTTGTAAATATGATTAGTTCACCGTTACTGATTCAGGCTATTATGATTGAAACATGTTTGCAATGACAATTAGAGATTATAGTTGCTCATGTCGTGCTTAATTAGCTAGGAGTTTATAATGGTTTACCTTGCATGCCAACATGTTATTAAAATAGTTGTGATGTGGTATGATAGGGTGGTATCCTCCTTTCAACAATCCAAGTGGTTTGACTTGGCACATGTTCACGCATGTAGTTGAAACAAAATCAACATAGCCTCTGTGATATTTATGTTCATGGTGATTTATATCCTACTCATGATTGCACTCATTGTTGATTAATCTTAATGCATGTTCACGAATTATGTCGCTCTCTAGTTGGTCGCTTCTCAGTCTCTTTCTAGCCTTTACTTGTACTAAGCAGGAATACTGCTTGTGCATTCACTTCCATAAACCCCAAAGTTATTCCATATGAGTCCACCATACCTTCCTATATGTGGTATTTACCTATCATTCCAAGTAAATTTGTATGTGCCAAACTCTAAACCTTCAAATGAAATCCTGTTTTGTATGCTCGAATAGCTCATGTATCTACTAGGGTTGTCTATATCTTCCATGCTAGGTGGGTTATTCTCATGATGAGTGGGCTCCGCTCATCATTCACGAGAAAATGGCCGGTAATCGGGATGCCCAGTCCCATGCTCAAATCAAAATATAAATAAATAAAGCTCCCCCTAGATTGTTGTTGGTTTGGACGGTACCCGTTGTTTCGGATAAGCCGTGGAGTGCGTTTGATGGTGGAGGGGGAGTAAGAATTTACCATTCAGTTCGGGAACCGCCTATGATGTGCGTAGCATGGAAGATATCGAGAACTCTTGGTTATTATGTTGACAATGAAAGTATGCCACCCAAAATATTGTTTACCTCTGTTTCAAAACTCGAGCTCTGGCACCTCTGCAAATCCCTGCTTCCCTCTGTGAAGGGCCTATCTATTTAATTTTATGTTGAGTCATCATCCTCTTATTAAAATGCACCAGTTGGAGAGCACCGATGTCATTCGCATGCATTGCTATTAATTTACATTGAGTACGACTGTGACTAGATCTCTTTTACCATGAATTACAATGTCTAGTCAGCCCTTGATCTTTAGGGGTGCTCTGCATTTATGTTTTGCGGTCTCAGAAAGGGCTAGTGAGATACCATCTTGTTATATCATGTTATGATTGTTTTGAGAAAGTGTTGTCATCCGAGATTTATTATTATTGCTCGCTAGTTGATTTTGCCATTGATATGAGTAAACCTGAGACCCAAATGTTATTGTGAATATGGTTAGTTCATAATCTTTGCTGAAAACTTGAATGCTTGCTTTACATATTTGCAACAACAAGGTCAAACAGAGTTTGTAAAAGTTGTCATTTATCACTTTCAGTTTGTCAACAGAATTGCTTGAGGGCAAGCAAAGGTTTAAGCTTGGGGGAGTTGATATGTCTCCAATGTATCTACTTTTCCAATCACTTTTGCCCTTGTTTGGGACTCTAACTTGCATGATTTGAATGGAAATAACCCAGAGTGACGATGTTTTTAGCAGAACTGCCATGGTGTTATTTTTGTGCAGAAATAAAAGTTCTCGGAATGACCTGAAAATTCACGGAGACACGTTTTGAAAATAATAAAAAATACTGGCGAAAGAATCAGCATCAAGGCGCCCACACCCTATCCACGAGGGTGCAGGGCGCCCCCCCTGGGGCATGCCGCCTGCCTCGTGGGCCCCCTGGGACTCCACCGACCTCAACCCCAACTCTATATATTCACTTTGAGGGAGAAAAAAATCAGAGAGAAGAATTCATCGCGTTTTACGATACGGAGCCGCCGCCTAGCCCTAATCTTCCTCGGGAGGGCTGATCTGGAGTCCGTTCGGGGCTCCGGAGAGGGGAATCTGTCGCCATCGTCATCATCAACCATCCTCCATCACCAATTTCATGATGATCACTGCCGTACGTGAGTAATCTCATCGTAAGCTTGCTGGACGGTGATGGGTTGGATGAGATTTATCATGTAATCAAGTTAGTATTGTTAGGGTTTGATCCCTAGTGCCCATTATGTTCTAAAATTGATGTTGCTATGACTTTGATATGCTTAATGCTTGTCACTACGGCCCGAGTGTCATGATTTCATATCTGAACCTATTATGTTTTCATGAATATATGTGAGTTCTTGATCTTATCTTGCAAGTCCATAGTCACCTAGTATGTGTTATGATCCGGCAACCCCGAAGTGACAATAATCGGGACCACTCCTGGTGATGACCGTAGTTTGAGGAGTTCATGTATTCACTAAGTGTTAATGCTTTGGTCCGGTACTCTATTCAAAGCAGGCCTTAATATCCCTTAGTTGCCAATAGGACCCCACTGCCACGGGAGGGTAGGACAAAAGATGTCATGCAAGTTCTTTTCCATAAGCACGTATGACTATATTCAGAATACATGCCTACATTACATTGATAAACTAGAGCTATTTCTGTGTCACCCTATGTTATAACTGTTGCATGAGGAATCACATCTGACACAATTATCCATCATTGATCCATAGCCTACGAGCTTTTCACATATTGATCTTGCATAGTTACTTTTTTGTTGCCACTGTTATAATTGCCACAAAAACTGCTACTGATACTTTTGCCACCGTTACCGTTACTTCCATACTACTTTGCTATTAAATACTTTGCTGCAGATATTAAGTCTTTCAGGTGTGGTTGAATTGACAACTCAACTACTAATACTTGAGAATATTCTTTGGCTCCCCTTGTGTCGAATCAATAAATTTGGGTTGAATACTCTACCCTCGAAAACTGTTGCGATCCCCTATACTTGTGGGTTATCATGTTGTGATCAGCACTACTAGTTGCTCAATGTAAGCAGTAGGAACAACTGGATCAACATTGTAGACGATAGTTTCATCTTTAGAAACTATTGGCTCTTTAATTTCTACTTTAATAGGGGGATGATATTTAAAACACTTCTCTTTAGGGAGATCGACATGAGTAGCAAAAGATTCGCAGAAAGAGGCTACTATCTTAGAATCAAGTCCATACTTACTGCTAAACTTTTGAAAAGCATCGGTGTTCATAAAAGATTTAACACAATCAAACGTAAGCTTGATACGTGACTCTTTACCTTCGCCGAGTTCCCAATCTTCAGAGTTGCGTTTAATTCTTCCCAAGAGGTCCATCCTGAATGCAATAGTCCTCTTCATAAAAGATCCAGCACAAGAAGTATCAAGCATGGATTGATCATTACAAGAAAGCCGAGCATAGAAGTTCTGAATGATAATTTCTCTCGAGAGCTCATGATTGGTGCATGAATATAACATTGAATAAATTCTCTTGGAATCTGTAAGTCATTTAAAAAAATTGTATGCAAAAAATTTCATTTCACAACAGTATTAATAATGTCAAACATTTGCTGCTATCATTAATCAGATAAAAAAATTATACCACCATGCTGGGATAAAACCGGGACAACATCCATGTTGACTCTTCCCCTATTCGTTCTTTTCTGATACCATGTTTTTTCTGAAAATTGTAGAATTGAGTGAATAGCTTCTACTACAGTATACGTATTTAAAGGCTATATGTTTGGAAGAACTAATACACAAGTAAAATAATGCAACATGTTACTTACATATTTCAAACATCATTGGAAGGCCGCCTTTTGAAGACTTCTTAGTTTCATGAGCACATAGGAAACCCATATTATTCACCGCGATCATATCATCGGCACATAGTCAAAGCCAACTGGGAAAAAATCTCTTACATAAAGTTATAAAATAACAAATTAACAACTGGTTGATTGAAGAATTCAAGCTACAAGCCTCTAAAGCAGAAATTCTTAGAAATTGTCTACTGTACAGAATTGCCAGCTTTTATATTCAAATATCATATCTGAATGTGGTATGCTTAAAAATTTGCATATGCTACCTGATTAGGTAGTATAGGCATGAGAGGTATGCACTTATTTTTCCATTTTAGCTCTTGAGAATCACATGAGACCGAATTCCTCTTCAATAATAACTTCTCCAACATCCTTTCTTTTATGAAGAAATACATCATCTTTCGAAAAGATACCACATCATGTTAACTCTTGGATCCACTCACAACTAGAAGATGCAGCAACCTAGAGCAGAATAATACTCAGTTAAATGAGCTTATCTAACAAAGCCCTATAACGTAATAGATTATGCAGAGTCTTGAAAGGGAACATTCATGGCGATTTCCCAGTGAGGCGACGCAGCTGGTGACGAACTGAATTTACCGGGAGGAGCAGGCGGCGCGGTTGGAGAGAGAGACTTACCTGGACCCGGACAATCGCGTGTGACAGGGTGTAGAGGCTCATGGCAGCGATGGTGAGGGCATCACGAGGAGGGAGGGGACTGGCGTCCCCGGCGAGCATGCCAAGATCGAGCGCCTCCTCGAGCATTTTTGTGACTGGATTCGAAGAAGGAATGGGGCAGAGGAGAGGCGTGCAAGTCCCGTGCTTCCGTGTACGCCTCCGACGAAGCCTAGAGCTGGCGCGAGCATGCCAAGCTCGAGGGCCTCCCCGGCCAATTCCGCGGCCAGATTCGACATGAAGGGGAGGAAGATTAGTGGTTGTGAAGCTCGCGCTGGCAATGGTGACAAAGGGAAGGGACGGCGTAACCTGGGACCGACGGCTGTGGAGGGAGGGAGCTGGCGATGGGAGAAATGGGGCACGAGGGAGATGTGAGGAGGATGACTGCCATTTTTCAGCATTAGAGCATCTCTTGCAGACCCGACCCGCAAAATAACCGCCAAAATATGGGTCGGCACGGGAAATTCCGCCCGAACAGACCCCGCAAACGCGGCTGGCCCATATACAATTTTGAGGGGCGTGGCAAAATTTCGGCCCCAACCCGCGAATACGCAGGTTTCCGCCTTGCCCCTACGGTGCCCCGTATCGCAGGAAAGCGGTTGGCGGGAGGCACATTTCAGCCCGCGCCCTTTCCCCACCTCTTTCCGCCGCCGCCCGCCATCGGTTCCGTCCGTCCGCCGCGGGCGATTTCGGCCAAATCTGCCGGTGAAATCGCCCCGCGGGGCGCGTCCCCCACCCTCCACCACTGATA
>LR738713.1:591499829-591541525 GCA_902687465.1 Secale cereale
CCCCCCCGAATCAGGCGAGACGAGCCACCTTTGGTCGCCATCGCCGCCGGGGATCGACCGCCCTCGAGCCGCCCCTAGTCGCCGCCCGGGATCGCCCGCCACACGAGCCGTCGGTGAGTGTTTGCTTGTGATTTGTTTCGAGCGCTACGCATAGTTGGTTGACGCGCACGTGCGATTTTTGTTCATGTAGATGGAATTGAGCCCGTGCGAGCAGTTTTTGCTTGACGATTCATCCGATCCGGACGACTCGGATGTTGAGACACTGCTTGCAAACTATCGGCAGCAGACGTTGGTGATGGCCCTTGCTGTGAAGGAGCACGAAGACGAGAACCGAAAGAGGCGGCGAGGATCGACCGTCGGGTGTGTTTGCATTCCTCGAAATCGCCATCTCAGGAACGAGATGTTGATGCAAGACTACTTCACAGAGAATCCAACATATCCACCACACCTCTTCCGAAGAAGGTACCGAATGAGCATATCTCTCTTTGTGAAGAGCATCAAAGAACCCAAAACTAAAAAACAATGTGAATTTGCAAGGGCGCAAGAGGCAGCCCGAAAAGAAATTGAAAGAGTATTCGGGGTTTTGCAATCTAGGTTTGCCATTGTTCGTGGTCCTACTCGTTTTTGGGACAAGCGGACCTTGAAAAACATCATGACATGTTGTGTTATCCTTCACAATATGATTATCAAAGATGAGAGAGGCATGAACTTGGAGTTCTTCTATGACAATGTCGTTAGCCGTGTCAAACCAGCTACAAACCCTAACCGCATTAGAGCTTTTCTTCACACATACAAGGAGATTGAAAATGCAAACACCCACTTTCTTCGGGAGGATCTCATTAAGCACCATTGGCAAAGGGCTGGACAGTAACAAACTTATTTTTCTATTGATTTTTATTTAATTCATGTGTTGTTTATATTCGGGACAAGTATTATATTGCATTATTTAGTTTGCTTCGGTCATTTGAATAATTATTTGTAATGTGGATGATTGTTGTATTGTGTTGGTATTGAAATTTTTCTGAATAATTATTTTGTTGTTTGGATGATTGTTGTATTTTTGTGGTGTGGCATTGATATTTGCGAACAGGCGGCAGCGGCGCAAGAGCAGAACCCGCAAAGTCAGCCTGTAAAAGAGCATATTCCGCGAATATCCTTTTATACGGGTCCGTTTTGCGGTGTCTGCCTCTCCAGCCGTCCCCGTCGGCCTACAAAGCCGTTTTTCCGTGAACTGCAAATACGTTTTGAGGGTCGGCGTTATGTGGGGTCTGCGAGTGGGAATGGATGCCTAGGCTGTGGGAATGGATGCATAGGCGGTTGAAGCCAAACCAATTTTCTTTATCTTCTGAAATAAAAAGAATCATTCATTTTTTTTCTCTAACAAATCCATTATATTTTATCAGGCGTGTCACATTCACCCGTGTGGGTGCTATTTTTTTATAAGCAGGGCTTGTTACAGTAATTGAATATATTGATGTTAAAATAATTATGTAGATCATCTTGCGGTCCGTGGATGTTAAATTTAATGGAGTACTTCACATGAGATTTTTTTTGTCTGACACTTCTACACAAGTATTTTTTGTTGTATATCATTACATTTATTCTATGTTGTATCGCTATTTCAAAACTAACTATGGTTGTTACTTTACAGAATCATAGGACAGATTTTAGAACAAAACTAGCTATCATTTTATTAGACTGGAAATTGAATGATGATAATATAAGAAATTGAGACTTGGAAGATGACGGAAACAACACATATTCCCACGGATTGAATGATTCTGGATAGACCCCTAAGAACGGAAACAACATAGATCATGTCGTTCTTTACTTTAGTAAAGGGTGTTAAATTTGTTACCATATGTTCTTGCCCACAACTTAATTATGAATTTTATTTTCAATGTACACATGGGTTCAATAGAAATGATGTTTTGGGCATGTTTGATAGTTATAAAATAAATGTCATAGATGATACTCCCTCCGCCCCATAATATAAGAATGTTTTGCAAGCTAAAACAGCTTGCAAAACGTCCTTCTATTGTGGGATGGAGGGAGTAGTTATTGCTATTGTGGAGATGTTTCGAACTATTGTTCATCTGCTATTCAATGTTTGATGATCCTTCATTATTTTTATACCGAGGGGCTAAAGCTCGAATCATACATGTTTGCTCAAACCTAAAGCTCCAAACTAACGAAAATGTTTTGAGAGCACTTATGATTTTAAAGGTATGCATATTTAAACAAAATCCTATGTATTTTTTGCTCAAACACATAGCTGCTTAAAAATGCAAATATTTTCAATGCAAACTTGGTTTCAAACGGCTCTCTGCGAACACGGTGGCAAATATTGTGTTCCATCAAATTAAAATATGTATATGCATCTCACTATAGAGAACAATCCACCATGTTTCTAATTAAAGGGATTACATCGTGAATATATTTTTTCACCGCGCACATGGATTTAGCGTGCATCTGCATCATTTGGCGCAACGGGTCCACTAGTTGTCATAAAAGACGTTTGATTTGTCATGGTAAAAAATCTAACGTCAAATTTGTAGTGGAGTATTTGAAAAGGCAGCCCGAGCACAACAAAGTGGATGCCTAAATGGTTAAACATAATCAGGCAGAATATAAATGCACACGTCTATTTCTCTATTCTTCAGTTTATATAAAATGTGTGCATATTGAAAAAAAGATATGCTTCATTAATAAAAACCATATGAGATGTGACAGAAACCATATGTCCGTGCCACGGTTGACTAGTTTTGAGAGGGAACGCTTATGTTTTTCACGGATTAGTGCATAAAAGAATGTTGATATCACATTATTGGTTCGGTAATGTTAAAAATCTGACATTTGATATTTAAGCATATCAAATCGAACATTTTTTATGGCAACTTTAGTTGACGTGAGGATGACAAATTTAATGTACAAGCACATCAATTTTCTGGCACAAAAATGAACCGGGCCAGATTCAGATATGCTTGCCAACTAAACTCACCGTCCTCTACAAACACAAATTGCATTAAAAATGTTCGATTTGTCATGGTAAAAAAATCTGACATTAGATTTGTAGTGGAGCCCTATCAATTTTACATGTCCCTACTTGGGAAGATTCTTTTTTCCTCTTTTTCGGATCAATCATACTTCCATTATATTTCAAAACTTTACTCACATGACACGATGTATAAACTCGGAGCAAATTTGTGCTGAAACTCAAAACATTAAAAAGACTGATTCATGTCACCAGTCCAAGAATTATTTGTTCAACTACCTTCACTCAAGATATATTCCTGCGGAAAAAAAAAACTTCACTCGACATATATTTGGCCGATGTATATGCTCAAAATACCATTACCAGAGCTTGTCACACCGTGGTCCTGCCCCTAGCCAGCTCTCGGGCGGTACGTATGGGGTGGGCACGAGCACCAGCGGCGTCTTGCGGTGGAAGGTCAGCTTGCCAGCCTCCTCCATGCTCAGCTTCTCCGCCACCGTCCCCTCCGGCAGCTCCCACTCGAAGCCGTACAACATGTTGGCCAACGTGAACTCCACGTTCGCCACCCCCATGGCCAGTCCGGGGCAGATTCGCCGGCCGGCGCCGAACGGCATCAGCTCCAAGTGAGCGCCGCGGAAGTCGACCTTGTCGTGCCTCCCGCCGGCCTCGAACCTCTCCGGCTCGAACTCCTCCGCGTCCTGCCCCCAGCTCGCGGGGTCCCTCCCGATGGCCCACACGTTCACAAGCACCCGCGTCCCCGCCGGCACGTCGTAGCCTCCGATCTCCACCTGCCTCAGCGTCTCCCGCGGCAGAAGCAACGTCACAGGCGGGTGCAGCCGCAGGGTCTCTTTGACGACCATCTTCAGGTAGGTCAGCTTCGGCAGGTCGTCCGGCTGCACCCGTTGGTCGCTGTTCCCGTTGCCGGTGATAACTGCCCTAATCTCCTCCTGTGCTTTTTTGAGCACGCGCGGCTTCCGAATCAGCTCCGACATCGCCCACAGGATCGTCACGGAGCTCGTGTCGACGCCGCCGAGGAACGCGTCCAGGAGGACAGCCTTGACGTGGTCCCTTGTGAAGCCGTGCTCGTCGCATATTCTGAGGAGGGCGTCCACCAGGTCGCCGCCGCCGCTCTCCGGCTTGGGTCGCGTGGGGTCCAGGTGCTGCTCCAGCACTGCCTCGAAGAAGCCGTCGAGGTCTCTAAAGATCCTCTCCCGGCGCGCGACGATGCCCGCGAGCCGGTCGAGGAGGCGGCCGGCGGCGTTGGGGAAGAAGTCCTCCGCGGAGAAGCTAGCCGACATGTCCATGGCCTCCTCCAGCACGTGCTGGAACCGCTTGTACTTGCCCGCGAACGCTTGTGCGCCGTATACGCTTCCGTACGCCACCCTGCCAATGACGCCGTCGGCAACACGGAACACGTGCTCGTCCAGCGACACCGGACCCGCTGTGTTGCCCAGGGCGGCCATGACCATGAGCCTGTCCACCTGCTCCCGTCGGGCGGCCCAGGCGGCTCCCACGCCGCGCGCGCCAAGGAGCTCCGCGGCGAAGATGCTGCGCATGTCGCGCCAGTAGGCGCCGTATGGCGAGAACGCGACGCTCTTGCGGCCGTAGGAGAGCCGCGCGGGGCCCGGCGACGCGGGGCGGCTGCAGCAGTCGGCGTCGTGGGCCCTCATCACGTCGCGCGCTGCAGTCGCGGACGAGACCACCACCGTCGTCGCCGCGCCGAGGCGGAGCAGCATGACGGGGCTGTGCCGCCGGGCCAGGTCGCGCAGCCTGCGGTGCGGCAGAGGGCCCAGTTGGTGCAGGTTACCGAGCACCGGGACCTGCTTCGGGCCGGGCGGCAGCTTGAGCCGCCCTTCCTTGGCCCTGTGCTTCGTTACCAGCAGGTAGGAGACGACGGGGAGGAGGATGCTGGCTAGGAGGAGGAGCTGCCATTGCTGGGGTAGTAAGATATCCATCGTCTCGGCCGAAGGATTAGCTAGCTAGCTCACCGACGAGGTGCTGCTGCTCGTGGACGGTCGTCCGGGGTTTATAAAGTGATGACTCGCAATGGGGATTTCAGAAAAGCATATCTACCCTGCACGGGATATCCCATGCACAGTGCAATCGATGATTTACTTGGAAATCTGGTTACATATACATATGCGTCCCGCCTCCTCGATCAATGCTTGCAGCTTTTCCCATAGCTAGCTTTGTGTCAGTGAGTCTATGCCATGTTCTACCCACCCATGTTTTTTTTTCGTATGATTTTCAAGTTTTAATCCATTTTATCTTTTGAACTGAGAGTCTAGTTTATAAACGTTTTGAATATTTGTGTAAAACTTTATGGACAAAGTGATGCACTCTAGAACTTGAAAAACCCTACTACAATTTCATAAGAATACATGTTAAATACAAACTCACAATATTATTTTTGAAACAAATTTACCAAGTGCTACCAAGATCCCTGACATTGAGACGCAATAAATTCTTATGTAACATTTCGATACATTATGCTAGGTAAATATCTATATTTTGTGTGGTTTCATTAAGTCTCAATTCAAAAAACATTTTTTTTCTTGAAATATATTCAACACTGGTCATGAAATAGGAACCCACATGTGCAAGGATATAAAAATTCGTACTTTTGACTCAAAAGATATATAAACATGGAAATCAAATGAAAAGAATGGAGTGGTTGACGGTAAAGAGAGAGAAGTGTGATGGGTTGTCCTGTATATAATAAACAACAACATTGTATGTGTCAGAAAGATGCATGCATTGGATATCCCGTGCATGGTAGATAATCCATTCTCCATGGGATTTTATTTCTGAGCTCAAAAAGTAAACACTACAATTTGTTTTGCACTAGATGAACAATTTCTTATACACCATGCTGAATACTCTCTCTGTGCCTAAATATATATCGTTTTAGCTTTCTTAGTGCAAATTATGCCATGTTACAAAATTTTCCAGTTTCCAAAACTACCCTCGTCCACCACCACTCTTTCCGCAGTCCACTCGCTCTCCCATCCACTCCAAATTTCCCCATCGTCTCTCTCTTCCTATCCACGTCCAGATCCGCCAACCATTTCCTCTTCCTGTCTCTAGCTAGTCCCTCGCTCCATCGTCGCCCTTTCCCTGTCCCCGTCGCCGCCCTTTCCCTTTCCCCGTCGCATCACTCTCGCCACTGGTCGGGAAATCTCTCCAGCGACTTATATTTCGGATCAGAGGGAGTATGTCTTTAGTAATGTACGTACTACCTCTGTCCTGGTTTATTGGTCCCATTTGTAATTTGTGTCAACCAAAATTATATCGTTGGATTCGTAATTGAATGAAGTTTTCAATAATATATATTTTGGTAACATGCATGAATATTTTGTTAGTTAAATTTATAGTCAAAATTTGACATAATATACAAAGAGAAACAATAAACCAGGACGGAAGTAGTACAACTTTAGTTAGTTAATTCTCCGTGGACTGAGTGCCAGTTGCTCCCATAAATATGCCATCACTCTTTTCTTTATAATATGCTATCGCTCTTAATTTTACGACACCTACGTGTTGTCTTAATGTTATTTTAGATCCCTTGAAAAGATGGGGAAAAAATTCTAGGGAAATGATTTGTGCACTCCATCTTCTCACCACCCGACCGGCCGGTGGCACGTGCCTATGCCCCTTCTACGTTTTGAGAGTTGCATCGGTTGGTCCTGGTGTTTTGAATTTGCTCACCACATATGCCATATCATTATACTGCCAAAAAACTTGTAGGTTGCTCACCACATATGTGTCATGTGGCATCGGTTGGCCCTAGCTAGGCCCTAGCTAGTGACGCATGTATGGATCATTTTGGTGATTAGAGGAAGAGCAAGGATTAGAGGCAGTACGGACTTGCGTTTTCTAGCGCAATAAGAACTGTTCGTTTCGGACTTCGGATGATACATGTGTAGTTTGCCGTCACATGGTAATCGCTCTATCATGTGACCAGTTGGTGACGAGGTGTGACGAGTAACCAACGATGTCGAATGGCTTCGAAGAATTGATAACCTACATCGTGTAGTTTGATGTCACATGGTAATCACTCTGATCAACTCTTCAAAGTCATTTGACATTATTGGTTATTGGTCACACCTCGTCACCACCTGGTCATGCACTAGCTCAAGAAGGTGTTGCAGCGTCGTGTGTGTGCCTGGTCATGCACTAGCTCAAGAAGGTGTTGCAGCGTCGTGTGTGTGTGTGTGTGGATACGGGGACCAATCCCTCTTGACATCCTCGTCCCATGTAGACGCATCTAGCGACCACAAGTTATGCGCTTGCGTACCGTACCGGGCACCCTATTCGCTGTAGCGGGATGCTGGGGTGCAACCAAAATTGATGGTGAGCATCCTTTGAGACGTCATCTCTATCTCCGCTAGGTCCAAGTCGTCACTTTCTAGGAGCCCAAGCGTGCCACGATGCTCGTCCTTTTTCGCGGGTCGAACTAAGCTGAGCACGCATGGGCGATTTGATATATGAGTGAGTGGAATGGGACACATTGTGTTCTGGTTATGGCTCAAAGCAGGCTTTCACCCCTCTTTATATACAAGATGGAAATTGCACTATTATTATTATTCACACCATTCGGCCGTGTGAGTGAAAGGCAATAATGATAATATATGATGAACTAATTGAGATGAGAAAAGCTGGTATGAACTCGACCTCTCTTATTTTTATAAATATGATAGTTCTTTTTAGAGAAAAGGCGATCGCCCGACTTTATAAATAAAACCACCAGGCAGAGTCATAACACCAGCACATAACACCACATAAGTTTAGCAGAATAGGGCTAAGAAGTACGAGTACAAGGCATCCAGCCTAACATGGCACGCAGGCCGATCAGCAGAAACATTTAGGAATCCGTCCTCCTAGAGTGCCTCAGCAGGGAAGACGTCGTAGATTTCATTTTAGATAACATGTCGTCGAAAGCCACTAGGTCCCCTTCCTTAGTCAATGATCTCCACTGCTGCAAAAAGACACTGGCTTTAAATAAGCAACTCACAGGGTTAGCCGGGAAAATGTGTTCAATAGTGAACTTGTTTCTAGTAGTCCATAGCGACCAACAGATCGCAGCCCAGCCCACCAAGAAAACCCTCTTAGACCGGCCTGATAGAGAATTAATACAACGCCGTAAATCCTCAAAAGAAGATGGGTTCCAATTAACACGAAGCCAAAGTCTAATGCAAGTCCAAATGAATTTAGCCAAAGAGCATTGAAAGAAGATATGTTCGGTATTCTCAAGAGCACCACATAACTGACATCTATCAGAGCCCGGCCCATTCCTCTTCTTAATCGGATCAACCGCAGGGAGTTTACGACGGAGAGCTTAGGAAGATTTTAATCTTAGGAGGAATGCGGGCTGACCATATATTCTTAAACTTAGCAGTACGGCCGCAGGAGATAAGTTTTGAATACGCCGATTTAATAGAGAAACGCCCCGAGGAGGAATGGGGCCAAACAACGGAGTCCTCTTCCTTCGAAAGCAAGGGGAAGCAGGTAGTAAGGCGCTGTCATTCTTCCAACTCCACAGGGGAAAGAGAACGCCGAAAATCTAACACCCAGTCCTGAACCGAGAGCTCAAAGATAGAGATCTTGGGATCAGCACAAAACGAAAAGAAAGTCAGATAAGCAACTGCAAGCGTGGTATCCCCTACCCACCAGTCTAACCAAAAACGAGTAGATTTACCATTCCGAACTACAAATTTAACAAGAGATCGGAAAATCGGTCGAACTTTACCAAGCTGACGCCAGAATTGAGAACCACCAGAAGAGGGTGCGAACATAGGGCTCGAGGAGGGGAAGTATTTAGCTTTGAGAAGGGAAAGCCAAGTAGGACGATCCTCAAGGTACATTATCTTCCACCACCATTTTAACATAAGGCACTTGTTCATGATCCGGGTATTAATGATGCCAAGGCCCCCCATGTTCTTAGGTCTACAAATGAGGTCCCATTTAACCATCCTATATTTGCGTTTATTATCGGAGGAATTCCAATAGAAGGCACCCCTGTGCTTGTCGAAAGCAATGTGTATCCCTCCAGACAATAGATAGAAGCACATTAGAAACATCAGAAGGGAGGAGAGGCACGAGTTAGTAAGGGCAACCTTGCCCGCCTGAGAGTTATAGCGACCTCTCCACGGCAAAACTCTATTGCCAACTTTAGTCACTGCCGGGGTGAAATCTTTCGCCAAAAGCTTGAGATGGGAAATAGGTAAGCCCAAATATTTGAGAGGGTAAGACCCAAGAGAGCAATTCAAAATGTGCCACCCGCTGAGCTTCCGAATTAGACACCCCAGTAACAATGACCTCGCTCTGACAGAAGTTAATTTTAAGACCCGAAAGAGCTTCGAAGCATAGAAGAAGAAATTTCAGATTCGTGAGACTGTTCTCATTAAGTTCAACCATAATGATGGTATCGTCCGCATATTGGAGGTGAGTGATGCCATTAGGGATAAGGTGGGAGCTAACAGGCGAAATGTGTCTAGCAGCCGCAACACGAGAAAGAATGTGAGATAGAGCATCGGCTACAAAATTAAAAAGCAACGGGGACGCCGGATCCCCTTGTCTCAGGACCCTACCATTAGCAAAAATGTTACTAGTTTGACCATTCACCGCCACAGCCGTGTGCCCACCGGAGACTAGCTGCATCAAGCGGTGCACCACCGAACCCTCGAAGCCCTTAGCCAGCAGAACTTGGCGGAGGAAATTCCAACTCACCGAGTCATACGCCTTTTCGAAGTCTAGTTTAAGGACCACGGCCTTAGTGCTCTTACTTCGCAGATCATGAATTATCTCATGTAAGCAAAGCACCCCATCCAAGATAAATCTCCCCTTTATGAACGCAGATTGGAAAGGACTAATGACCCGATGGGCGATCGGAGAAACCCTAGTAGCCATGCCCTTAGCGGGAATCTTCGCAAAGTTGTTAATTAGAGCAATGGGCCTAAATTGGGAGATCAAGTCAGCACCTTTGACCTTAGGAATGAGGGTGAGTACCGCGTAGTTAAGTCTCGAGATGTCAACAGTTCCCAGCCAAAACCCTTGTGTAATAGCCTTAATGAGGCCTTTTAACTGAGGCCAGAATTGCCGGAAGAAAGGGATGGAGAAGCCGTCAGGTCCTGAAGCCGCATTAGAGTTGGCAGTACGAATCGTCTCAAAAATTTCCTCTTCAGACGGGGGGATCAGCAAACTATCATTTTCAGCGCTTGAAATCTGTTCGAGAGGGGACCAGAAAGATGGAGCTAACTTAAAACCCAGCTCAGGTTTAGCCGCTAATAGGTTAGAGAAGAATTGAACCACATGGCGCAGAATCACCGAAGGGTCAGAGACCCTGACGCCATCAATAAGGAGGCTATCAATCAGGCACCTCCGACGTCTACCATTAGCAATAGCGAAGAAATGGGCCGTGGGCGAGTCACCCTTTAAGGTCCAGCTGATAGTGCCTCTCTGCTTCCAGTACACTTCCTCCTGCCGATGAATACCCAATAGAGCCTCTTCTAAGCCGTAACGGATCTGCCATTCAGCCATGGACAGACCAGAAATATCCGCGTGCTCGTCAAGCTCGCCAATTTGAGCAGCCAGCCTAGCTTTGTCTCGCCTTGATTCAACATAATGATTTTTGGACCAACCTCTAAGGAATCTACGAAGAAAATAGGAGCATTGATGCCAGTCATCCATCGGGCCAAAAGATCGGCGGTTAGAGGATAGGAAAGTCGAAATCTTTTGCGCCAGTAAGTCGGTGAATCCCACCACTTGTAGCCAGGAAGCATCAAACTAAAACCTCGGGAAGCCAACCGAGCGTGAGCCATCGTCAAGAATCAGGGGGGCGTGATCAGATCCCACAATGGCAAGAGCTCTGAGACTAACACGGGGGAATATCAAATCCCAACTAGGACATAAAAAAACCCTATCAAGGACAGAACGAATAGGGGAGGTTTGGCGATTAGTCCACGTGTACCGGGCCCCAACCCTAGGAATTTCACGAATAGTCGTGTCCCTAATGAAAGCATTGAAGGCATCAGCCAGAGGCCAAGAGAAATTAGAGGAGCTCTTATCAGAAGGATACCGCATCAAGTTAAAATCGCCCCCAATCAGGAGAGGCAGCTGACAAGATTCAATTTTATTACTAAGTTCGTCCAAAAAAAACGTATGACATAGAGTGATCAGCCGGACCATAGACCACCATGATTTCTAGTAAAGAGTTAAGAGTTCGATGAGATACCACCGTGCTCTCCCAAAAGATGCCATGGTCAAAAGCAACAAAATCGAAAACATCTTTTTTGGTACCAAGGAGAATACCACCCGAATGTCCAGTAGAGGCCACAAAGTTCCAATTAAATCTATCTATCCCAGCAACGGCCGAGAGTTCGCTAGAGGTGAAGGATGATTTTAGAGTCTCGACAAGGCCAATAAAATCCACATTTTCATACCGCATCAGGTCTTTAAGCTGGTCCCTGCGCCCCCTAGCGTCGAAACCTCTAATGTTCCAGAATAAGGCCTTCATCTGTAGGATAAGTTTTTAATTCTAAGACTCGACCTACTCGGAGCCTTGCAGGGTTTAGCACATTTCCCAGTCCCACGTTTAGAAACCACCGGGGAAGCCTGACACCTGTCATCTCCCCCCTCGTCCCCACCGGCCACAACCAGTGAGGCAGTCGATCCCACCCAAGCCTCCTTAGCTTTCGCAATGTCAGCCTGAGCTAATTCATTAGCCCTAATAATACCAAGTACAGAAGAGGGTGATCCCAAACTAGAGTCTAAGCAAATGCCCACATCATCTAAAATTTTAAGCAAATGATCATCAGATTGCGAAGGGAGAACTAAACGAACAGGGGAGTGAACAGCGGGGAGGGAGGAGGAGGGGACTGGGCGCGAACCTGAGGGAGGCAGATCCCGAGCCGCAGCACGCCGAGTAGCCCGATCGGCCACCCGCTCGCCGCTGTTAGAGACGCGGCCGCTCTTGCGAGCCGTGGAGGCAGGCGAATGCACAGGCACAGGGCGAGCACGGCAGGGGGAAGCCGCAACAGAAGACGGGCCCGAGGCCGTACCCAGGTCAGCATCAAGCCTGCGACAAAGCCCAGCCGCAGACTGCCTAGAGTCTCCAGATGCCCTGCTCTTTGATGAATACTTCTTGACCGATGACTTCTTCTTCTTCTTCTTGGACGCAGCGGGGCCAGTCGGGGGAAAATCTTCAATGCCAGAAAGGGAAGGAGAGGCGGGGCGGGCAGGAAGATTAGAACACACCGCCGAGAATGGTGTGCCCTTAGCCCCACCAGAGGCCGCATCCCCTCCGCCCAAGTCAGGCATCGAGTCCTGAGCCCCCCTGCCAGCCGGAGCTTTCTCCTTCAGCGGCTCCTGGTCTTCGAGGGATAGCCCATCCCACTCCGACTGGGTAAAACGATGATCAGTACCATGCATGGAGTCATATGGGCATCCATCCCAATCTTTGCTCTTATCGTCATTGGCGGAGGCCGAGGGCGGAGGAGGAGGAGGGGGCGACACCGGGCCCGAGGCACCCTCCACCCGAACCCGGAGCCGAAAGCCACCAGCCGTAGGGAAGACATCAATGGAACCACGGATACACAGAGGGTCGACACACCAGACCCGGAGACGAGCCGGCCCAAGGATGGCCAGAGAATCTTGATCCACCTCAATAGGCTTACCGATGAGAACCCTGAACGCCATCAAGAATGCCGTGGTGCGCATGTTAGGAGGAACATCTTCAACAAGCACCCAAACATCATACAAAGAGGAGATCGCCTTGACCCATTGGAAGCAACTTTGACCGAAACCACCAGTTGATTCAACGGAAGCATAAAGCTAGTACAGGAGGAGATCATGCGAAGACTCTCTTTGGAAGGGAAAGTCGCAGCAAACTCGAAATCAGAAAGTTGGCGGATTTGCCAATCCCACCCACCCTCATCCCACAACCGAAGCTCATCAAGAAGAACCTGGGGAGAGATGCGTTTAGACTGGACAGAGATGATGCCAACGTTGGATAGCGATGGGATAGGAGCTGCCTCAGGGACCTCCCTATCTAAAGCAAAAAAAGAACATCCAGGAAGGCCAAGACCATAATGAACGAAAGATGGAGGTTTGAGACGGTTCTGGCAGTCCACCGTGAGGTGGCCGTCTTCCCTGCATATGAGGCAGAAGTGGGATTTTCACAATGAGACTCGAAGTGGCTGGGGCAATGACAAGCAAAGCAGGTGAGAATGGGATTGGAGACCTGAGATTGAGGAGGGATGCGACTAGGACCGCGAGGAGGAAGAGGGAGAATACCGTCACTAGATGCACCAGACCCAGATCCGGCACCCGGCCCAGCAGCAGATCCGACGGGGCGGCGAACCGGAGCCCCCGACGCACCACGAGGAACGAAGTGAGATGGACCACCACCAGCCACCGCCGGAGCCCGCAGCGGCCCGCCACCCTGGGGTGCAGCACCCTGCGAAGGAGGCGGCGGGGCCTGCCCCGACGAGCCCGCCCGACTGCCCGCCGCCACCAACTCCCAGGGGTCGACAGCAGCCGCAGGAGCACCAAGCACGGGGGCCAGAGGGACCGACGGGCCAGATCCAGAGGCACGGGGGGACGCACCGGCCGTCGCCACCGCAGATCCCGCCTCCGGGGCGAGCGAGGCCTGAAGCTTAGCACGGAGCGCAGCCTCATACTCCAGATCAGCGGCAGCCTTACCGGAGCCATCGCTCCCCCGCTTCTGGCCGGAGATCGCCTCACTGGAGGATCCACGGGAGCGATCCATCGCGGCCACCGCCGCGAAAGAGCGGGAAAGGGGAGGGGAGGAGCAAATCTGACGAAGCAGCGAATGGACAGGTGGCGCCGACGCAAATCGAAGGAGGAGGCAGGAAACCCTAGAATATGGGGGAACTGCACCCTTCCGCACCCATAAATACCCGGTCCGAGCTAGGCCCGGCTCGACATAAGGCACCACGGGAGGGGAGGCTGGTCCTGGGCCAACCGCGGCCCAGAAACCAAAGATGGGAGGGGGGAATCAGAAAAAGTGGCCAAAGCAGGAGCCGCAACAGGCCCACCAGGCCCAACATCAACCACAGGGGCCCACGGCCCAGACGAGGACACCAACGCGAGCCCCGATCCCAGATCTAGGGTTGGCGCCAGCGCCGTCGCCGCCAGAGAAGCGGGGGCCGCGTCCAAGGGCGAGCGGGCGAGGGGAACCACCGGAGAGAAGGACGCTGACGTCGCCACAACAACCCCACCGGAAACCAGCGGCGCCCCATCTAGAGACCAGACCGAAGCACGCCGACGAACACGGGAGACGCGGCGTCAACCATCCACCTCCACAGCAGGCCCGACGAGCCGCCCCCGCCCACCAGGAGCAAACTTACGCCGGCGACCCGCTGCCGGAGCCACAGAGATACAGCTCACGGGAGCCGAACGAGGGGGGGATGGAGGGGCCTCAGAGTATGACCCGGATCCATCTGAATCGAGCGCCCAAAATCTGTTAGCCCGGGGCGGAGCGAGGGAACCGGAGCGAGACGGGGAGGCTAGGGAGCAGGGGTGGTCGAGACGCCGCCGGAGAGGAGCCCAGAGGAGTCCGCGGAGGGGAGGGATAGGGGAAGGCCGCACGAGGCAGGGACGCCACCGGGGGGAGCCAATGGCAGGCGTCGCCACAGGAGAGAGGGGAGAGAGAAGCGCCATGTTGGTACCCCTGGCGTTTTTGACCTATATGATAGTTCATCATTCCTGATTCAGCTTGTTATGAATGAAACATGCTTGCAATGACAATTAGAGATCATAGCTGCTTATGCCATGCTTAATTAGCTGAGAGTTTATAATGGTCTATCTTGCGTACCAACATGATATTAAAATGATTGTGATGTGGTATGATGGGGTGGTATCCTCCTTTGAACTATGCAAGTGGTCTGACTTGGCACATATTCACGCATGTAGTTGAAACAAATCAACATAGCCTCCACGATATTTGTGTTCATGGTGATTTATATCCTACTCATGCTTCCATTCATTGTTGATTAATTTTAATGCATGTTCATGACCGTTGTTGCTCTCTAGCTGGTCGCTTCCCAGTCTCTTTCTAGCCTTCACCTATACTAAGCGGGAATACTGCTTGTGCATCCACTTCTATAAACCTCAAAGTTATTCCACTTGAGTCCACCATACCTTCCTATATGCGCTATTTACCTGCCGTTCCAAGTAAATTTGTATGTACCAAACTCTAAACCTTCAAATGAAATTCTGTTTTGTATGCTCGAACAGCTCATGTATCAATTAGGGTTATCTATATCTTCCATGCTAGGTGGGTTATTCTCACGATGAGTGGACTCCGCTCATCATTCATGAGAAAATGGCTGGTAACCGGGATGCCCAGTCCCATGCTTAAAATCATAATAATTAAACAAAACTCCCCCATGGTTGTTGCTTGTTTGGACGGTACCCCGTGGACTCGGATGGCCGTGGAGTGTGCTTGTTGGTGGTTGGAGGAGTATAAACTTTACCATTCTGTTTGGGAACCGCCTATAATGTGCGTAGCATGGGAGATATCGAGATTCTTGGTTGATATGTTGACAATCAAAGTATACCGCTCAAAATGTTATTCATCTCTATTTAAAAATTCGAGCTCTGGCACCTCTACAAATCCCTGCTTCCCTCTGCGAAGGTCCTATCTATTTACTTTTATGCAGAGTCATCATCCTCTTATAAAAGAGCACCAGTAGGAGAGCACCTCTGTCATTTGCATGTATTGCCGTTAATTTGCATTGAGTATGATCGTGACTGGATCTCTTTTACCATGAATTACAATATCTAGTCATTCCTTGATCCTTAAAGGTGCTCTGCATTTATGTTTTGCGGTCTCAGAAAGGGCTAGTGAGATACCATCTTGTTATATCATATCATGATTGTTTTGAGAAAGTGTTGTCATCCGAGGTTTATTATTATTGCTCACTAGTTGATTTTGCCATTGATGTGAGTAGACTTAAGACCTGAAAGTTATTGTGAATGTGGTTAGTTCATGATCTTGTTGAAAACCTGAATGATGGCTTACATATTTACAACAATAAGAGCAAACAGAGTTTGTCAAAGTTTTTCTTTATCACTTTCAGTTTATCAACTGAATTGCTTGAGGACAAGCAAAGGTTTAAGCTTGGGGGAGTTGATACGTCTCCAACGTATCTACTTTTCCAAACACTCTTTCCCTTGTTTTGGACTCTAACTTGCATTATTTGAATGGAACTAACCCGGACTGACGCTATTTTCAGCAGAATTGCCATGGTGTTGTTTTTGTGCAGAAATAAAAAATTCTCAGAATGACCTGAAAATCCACGGAGAATTATTTTAGAAAATATAAAAATTACCTGCAAGAAGATCGAGACCAGGGGGACCACACCCTGTCCACGAGGGTGGGAGCGCCCCCCCCCCCCTAGGGCGTGCCCATTGCCTCGTGGGCCCCCTGGTGCTCCACCGATGTATCCCTAGATCCTATATATTCACTTTCGGGGAGAAAAAAATCAGAGAGGAAGAATTATCGCGTTTTACGATACGGAGCCGCCGCCAAGCCCTAATCTCTCTCGGGAGGGCTAATCTGGGGTCCGTTCGGGGCTCCGGAGAGTGGAGATCGCGCCATCGTCATCATTAACCTTCTTCCATCACCAATTCCATGATGCTCACCGCCGTGCGTGAGTAATTCCATCGTAGGCTTGCTGGACGGTGATGGGTTGGATGGGATCTATCATGTAATCGAGTTAGTTTTGTTAGGGTTTGATCCCTACTATCCACTATGTTCTGAGATTGATGTTGCTATGACTTTGCTATGCTTAATGCTTGTCACTAGGGCCCGAGTGGCATGATTTCAGATCTGAACCTATTATGTTTTCATGAATATATATATGTGTTCTTGATCCTATCTTGCAAGTCTATAGTCACCTACTATGTGTTATGATCCGGCAACCCCGAAGTGACAATAATTGGTACCACTCCCGGCGATGACCGTAGTTTGAGGAGTTCATGTATTCACTATGTGTTATTGCTTTGGTCCGGTACTCTATTAAAAGGAGGCCTTAATATCCCTTAGTTTCCATTAGGACCCCACTGCCACGGGAGGGTAGGACAAAAGATGTCATGTAAGTTCTTTTCCATAAGCACGTATGACTATATTCGGAATACATGCCTACATTACATTGATGAACTGGAGCTAGTTTTGTGTCACCCTAGGTTATAGCTTTTACATGATGAATTGCATCCGACATAATTTCCCATCACCGATCCAATGCCTACGAGCTTTTCCCATATTGCTTGTTGCTTATTTACTTTTCCGTTGCTACTATCACAAAAACTACAAAAACATTATCGTTACTTTTATTGCTGCTACGGCCACTATCATATTACTTTGCTACTAAACTATCTTGATGCAGATACTAAGTTTCCAGGTGTGGTTGAATTGACAACTCAGCTGAATACTTAAGAGTATTCTTTGGATCCCCTTGTGTCGAATCAATAAATTTGGGTTGAATACTTTACCCTCGAAAACTATTGCGATCCCCTACACTTGTGGGTTATCAGTTACTGAACAAAAGTCAAGCTCTGAAGATACCGATTATACTATTTGCATGCTTATATGATATGGATAATGCACTTACCATATTATTATAGCCCTACCAAAGCAGCCGTGCATCGTCAACTCTACATAGTGTTGGGTCACCTTCATTTCCCCGTGCTTGGTCAACTCTACATAGTGTTGGGTATTGAGGTAAGAAAACATAAGACATCTACACAAATATGTACACTATAATTCCATACCTAAGTTCTTCAATATGCTCTTCGGACAACATAATCTTCACTTCCTTCCCACAGACATCACATATTTACAACTCCTCACGCATGGTGCTATAATTCTTGTAAGCTCTGATTGCATAAAGCAATCCACCTGCTGCCGATGCAGCTCCAAAGCCATAAGAACAAATTGCCACAAAAAGAGCTGAAGCCGCCATCGGTCACTAGCAAAGTGCACAGAGAACTGTCACTAGCGGATCATCAGATGAAACGGAAATCATAAAATGCTAAATTTATGATGTACAGTCAGAACATGTTAATAGCTAGAGGTTCAATAAGCAACTTTAGAAGTCAACTTCCTGAGAGAAAAAAATTGGTGTGGCACAATAAAACTCTACTCCTAGAAGAAAAAAATACCCAGCCAATGGCTGGATAACCAACTGTGCAGGACCCTTTCACTGCAGATTCAACGAGACCGCAAGGCACATCTGGCCCGATGATATTAGAGTACCAAAAGTCACAGAAGTACTTCCTCTCAAGTCACAACAAGTGGTTGATGATAGAACCTTTAGTAACTATTCTTACACAATCCAAGTATCATCAATCAGATTGTTTGCATAGAGGATCAAACAAACCGTAAGGAAGTAGTCTATACTGATCACTGGAAATAGCTTGCAGGAATTTTGTCAGAGTAGTTTTCTCTTATGCGATTAACCTCCACCTACCTCCAATCTGAAATGCAGTAAACGGATCTTATCCTAAACTGACTAACAGGAAAAATCATCTTCAAAAAATAAGTTGCAGATCAAGGTTGTAGCACATAAGAGAACAATCATAGATAAGATATCATGATCTCGAGTTAGCTACCTATACACAATCATAGAGAATCTAAAAGGACCACCACCTGAGATCTGACCAAGTCACAAAAATGATTTCTCATCCGACATGAGTTCCTTTCCGAGCAGAGAGAGAGAGAGAGAGAGAGAGAGAGAGAGAGAGAGAGAGATGAACTTGAGGGCCCTCGTTGGTTTTCTGCATATGCGGTGGCCCTTTGCAGTACATGCCCCACGCGCTACGAAGATGGATCTGAGACGTACCTCGAGGACAGCATTGCTGGACGGCATCCTCCCTGACGATGAAAAGGCACAAAGGGCAGCTGCCTGCTTGCCCGCGACCTCGATGACGAACCGGAGCTGAGCACCGCGCATTAGAGGCACAACGCCTGATGCACCTGAGGAACGACGGCGGTGCAAGAAGAGAGACGCGGAGGAGATGCTCGGGGATGTTTCAGCCGTGGGAGCCGGCGCAGGCGCGTGGCCACCGTGGCTCACCTCACTAGAGCCGTGGGCTTTGGCGGTCGTGTTGCGGATTGGGGGAAGGCACCGGCAGAAATTGGCTGCTCCTCCTCGTCGGGATCCACTGGTAGAGGTGATGGGGTGGGGAAGGGGAAGGGGGAGCTCAAGGAGATGGAGCGGTCATGGCGCGAGGGGGAGGAGGGAGGAGAGCGGCGACGCAGGGTAAGGATGGAGAAGAGCGAGGCGGCCACGGACGGGGAGGATGGCTGGCGGGCGACGGCGACGGGAGGAGAGGAGGGGAGTCGGGGTGAGGGTGAGGGCTGACGAGTGGGAAAGGACAGAGGCGGCTAGGGTTACACACGCGCGTGCTGCATTTTATGTGCCTGAGTGTGAAAAGACAAAAATGCCCTCGGTAGGGCATGGGATTTACCGGCGGTGGCACGAGCTTGACCACACTATTCATTGTAGCGGTTCTCAACTCGATCGGACGGCTAGGAGCAGTGCTCATTTTGATCGGACGGACAGGATTGCTCCACCCGGAGATCCGACGGACAGGATCATTTTGGAAACGCAATCCGACGGTCCAAAATCACATGGCCTGAGGAGGCTTCATTTTGTTCCGGACTCTAACAAAGGGATAAAACAACATGCAACAAAGTACACGGCCCAACGATACAAGATGGTGAGATGGCTCTCATACAACGCCGATCCTAGAATAACCGAAGCACACACAACTCTACCAAAAAATAACACAGGAAGAACGAAGTACAATGCCACACTATGCCCTAACACACCTAAACTCCACGACAACGCCCTCGAGACAGAAACGGCGCAAAGTGTCGCCGCTGCCGAGTCCAGAACGGACAAGGGGTTTCACCCGAAACTCTAACACTGAAAAGGAGCACCTTGACAACATCTTCATGAAGAGAACGGCGCCCGCAAGCGTCACCGTCGTTGGTGCCAAAGCGTTGAGCTTTCACTCGCTAACTCGGACGTGCCACGAGGAGGTCTGCGGGACTAGCGCGACGAGATCAGCTCCCCAGTTCCGGATCGGGGCGTCGTCACTATCAAGACACAACGACCGCCTGAGCCACCCACCGCTACCCCTCTTGCCGCCCACACGACCAAGAGTGGTAGCCGTCATCACCACCATGGAGTCCACCAGAGAGACACTAATTTCTACTACGCAAGCTTCTTCTTGTAGACGTTGTTGGGCCTCCAAGTGCAGAGGTTTGTAGGATAGTAGCAAATTTCCCTCAAGTGGATGACCTAAGGTTTATCAATCAGTGGCAGGTGTAGCATAAGCATGGTCTCTCTCAAACAGCCCTGCAACCAAATAACAAAGAGTCTCTTGTGTCCCCAACCTACCCAATACAGTGGTAAATTGTATAGGTGCACTAGTTCAGCGAAGAGATGGTGATACAAGTGCAATATAGATGGTAGATATAGGTTTTCGTAATATGAAAATATAAAAATAGCAAGGTAACAAGTGGTAAAAGTGAGCATAAACGGTAATGCAATGCTTTGAAACAAGGCCTAGGGTTCATATTTTCACTAGTGCAAGTTCTCTCAACAATAATAACATAACTGGATCATATAACTATCTCTCAACATGTAACCAAGAGTCACTCCAAAGTCACTAATAGCGGAGAACAAACGAAGAGATTATTGTAGGGTACGAAACCACCTCAAAGTTATTCTTTCTGATCGATCTATTCAAGAGTCCGTAGTAAAATAACACGAAGCTATTCTTTCCGTTTGATCTATCCTAGAGTTCGTACTAGAATAACACCTTAAGACACACATCAACCAAAACCCTAATGTCACCCGGATACTCCATTGTCACCTCAAGTATCTGTGGTCATGATTATACGATATGCATCACACAATCTCAGATTCATCTATTCAACCAACACAAAGAACTTCAAAGAGTGCCCCATAGTTTCTGCCGGAGAGTCAAGAAGAAAACGTGTGCCAACCCCTATGCATAGATTCCCAAGGTCACGGAACCCGCAATTTGATCACCAAAACATACATCAATTGAATCAATAGAATACCCCATTGTCACCACGGGTATCCCACGCAAGACATACATCAAGTGTTCTCAAATCCTTAAAGACTCAATCCGATAAGATAACTTCAAAGGGAAAACTCAATCCATCACAAGAGAGTAGAGGGGGAGAAACATCATAAGATCCAACTATAGTAGCAAAGCACGTGATACATCAAGATCGTGCCATCTCAAGAACACGAGAGAGAGAGAGAGAGAGAGAGAGAGAGAGAGAGAGAACACATAGCTACTGGTACATACCCTCAGCCCCGAGGGTGAACTACTCCCCCCTCATCATGGAGAGCGCCGGGATGATGAAGATGGCCACCGGAGAAGGACTCCCCCTCCGGCAGGGTGCCGGAACGGGTCTAGATTAGTTTTTGGTGGCAACAGAGGCTTGCGGCGGCGGAATTCCCGATCTAGGTTATTTTCTGGAGGTTTGGGTATTTATAGGATTTTTTGGCGTAGGGCACAAGTGAGGGGGGTCTCCGGGCTGTCCAGGAGATAGGGGGCGCGCCCAGGGGGGTGGGCGCGCCCCCCCACCCTCGCGGGCAGCCCGAGACTCTTCTAGCCAACTCTTTTACTCTGAGGGCTTCTTTTGGTCCATTAAAAATCATCAAAATTGGCACGTCAATTGGACTCCGTTTGGTATTCCTTTTCTGTAAAACTCAAAAACAAGGAAAAAACAGAAACTGGCACTGGGCTCTAGTTTAATAGGTGAGTCCCAAAAATCATATAAAATAGCATATAAATGCATATAAAACATCCTAGATGGATAATATAATAGCATGGAACAATCAAAATTTATAGATACGTTGGAGACGTATCAAGCATCCCCAAGCTTAATTCCTGCTCGTCCTCAAGTAGGTAAATGATAAAAACAGAATTTTTGATGTGGAATGCTACCTAACATAATTCTCAATGTAATTCTCTTTATTGTGGCATGAATGTTCAGATCCGAAAGATTCAAGATAAAAGTTTGATATTGACATAAGAATAATAATACTTCAAGCATACTAACAAAGCAAATATGTCTTCTCAAAATAACATGGCCAAAGAAAGTTCATCCCTAGAAAATCATATAGTTTGGCTATGCTCCATCTTCGTCACACAAAGTACCCAAATCATGCACAACCATGGTTTGAGCCAAGCAATTGTTTCATACTTTAATTTTTTTTCAAACTTTTTCAACTTTCATGCAATACATGAGCGTGAGCCATGGATATAGCACTATAGGTCGAATAGAGTGGTGGTTGTGGAGAGGACAAAAGGAGGAAGATGGTCTCACATCAACTAGGCATATCAATGGGCTATGGAGATGCCATCAATAGATATCAATGTGAGTGAGTAGGGATTGCCATGCAACGGATACACTAGAGCTATAAATGTATGAAAGCTCAACAAAAGAAACTAAGTGGGTGCGCATCCAACTTGCTTGCTCACGAAGACCTAGGGCATTTGAGGAAGCCCATCGTTGGAATATACAAGCCAAGTTCTATAATGAAAATTCCCACTAGTATATGAAAGTGACAAAACAAGAGACTCTCTATCATGAAGATCATAGTGCTACTTTGAAGCACAAGTGTGGAAAAAGATAGTAGCATTGTCCCTTCTTTTCTTTTTTCTTTTTTTTTTATTTTTATTTTTTATTTTTTTCCTTTTTTTGGCCTTCCTTTTTTCTTTGGCCTTTCTTCCTTTTTTTCCTTTTTTCCTTTGGGACAATGCTCTAATAATGATGATCATCACACTTTTATTTACTTACAACTCGATATTACAACTCGATACTAGAACAAAGTATGACTCTATATGAATGCCTCCAGCGGTGTACCGGGATGTGCAATGAATCAAGAGTGACATGTATGAAAAATTATGCATGGTGGCCTAGCCACAAATACGATGTCAACTACATGATCATGCATGGCAATATGACAATGATGAAGCGTGTCATATGAACGCAACGGTGAAAAGTTGCATGGCAATATATCTCGGAATGGCTATGGAAATGCCATGATAAGTAGGTATGGTGGCTGTTTTGAGGAAGGTATATGGTGGGTGTATGGTACCGGCAAAAGTTGCGCTCTACAAGAGAGGCTAGCAATGGTGGAAGGGTGACAGTGCGTATAATCCATGGACTCAACATTAGTCATAAATAACTCACATACTTATTGCAAAAATCTACAAGTCATCAAAACAAATTACTACACGCATGCTCCTAGAGGAAGGGTTGGTAGGAGTTAACCATCGCGCGATCCCGACCTCCACACAAAGGATGACACTCAATGAAATACATCATGCTTCAAATTTGTCACACAGTGGTTACCATACGTGCATGCTACGGGACTTGCAAACCTCAACACAAGTATTTCTCAAATTCACAACTACTTTACTAGCATGACTCTAAAATCACCATCCTCATATCTCAAAACAATCATCAAGTATCACACTTCTCATAATATTCAATGCACTTTATATGAAAGTTTTTATTATACCCATCTTGGATGCCTATCATATTAGGACTAATTTTATAACCAAAGCAAATTACCATGTTGTTCTAAGAAACTCTCAAAATAATATAAGTGAAGCACGAGAGATCAATAATTTCTATAAAATAAAACTACAACCGTGCTCTAAAAAGTTATAAGTGAAGCACTAGAGCAAAAATATCTAGCTCCAAAGATATAAGTGAAGCACAAAGAGTATTCTAATAAATTCCGATTCATGTGTATCTCTCTCAAAAGGTGTGTCCAGCAAGGATGATTGTGGTAAACTAAAATGCAAAGACTCAAATCATACATGACGCTCCAAGCAAAACACATATCATGTGGTGAATAAAAATATAGTCTCAAGTAAAGTTACCGATGAACGAAGACGAAAGAGGGGATGCCTTCCCGGTGCATCCCCAAGCTTAGGCTCTTGGTTTTCCTTGAATATAACCTTAGGGTGCCTTGGGCATCCCCAAGCTTAGGCTCTTGCCACTCCTTATTCCATAGTCCATCGAATCTTTACCCAAAACTTGAAAACTTCACAACACAAAACTCAACAGTAAACTCGTAAGCTCCGTTAGTATAAGAAAATAAAACCACCACTTAGGTACTGTTGTGAACTCATTCTAAATTCATATTGGTGTAATATCTACTGTATTACAACTTCTCTATAGTTCATACCTCACTCTGTGCGTTCGGTTTATTCGGTTTACATGGTTCAGTTTATACGGTTTTTCGGTTTGTACGGTATTAATACTTCGGTAAATACGGTATGACATGAAAATACGGTTCGGTTTTGGTATATACCAAATTATTTCGGTATGGTTTCGGTATATACCATAAAAACCAAAGTTGACGCGAATTTGAAAATGACGTAATAATAATTTACAAATTTATGACTCAAAACCAATCAAAACACATACTATTTTACATAAATAGTATATAACTATATATATATATATATATATATATATATATATATATATATAAGTATATATGCATGCATATATTCATCCCTTAATGATTATGGACGTGCTTAGCATCTTTTAAAGAGAAAAGTAACTATGTTACAAGAAAAATGTACATGCTTAGTAGTGAATTTGACTCATGTACAAGAAAAATGACAACTTGTATGGTTGTTTGTCTCAAGAAATATAAATTTATTTTTTACTTCGGTTTATTCGGTTAACCGTTCGGTTTTTCGGTATATACCATAAAAACCAAAGTTCAAAACGGTATGAAAATTCCATACCATACCAAAACCATAAACCATAAAAACCATAAAATTGGTTCGGTTCGGTTTATTTTCGGTATGGTTTTTCGTTTCGGTTTCAAAATGCACAGCCCTATTCATACCCATCGATACTACTCATAGATTCATCAAAATAAGCAAACAACACATAGAAAATAGAATCTGTCAAAAACAGAACAGTATGTAGCAATCTGTAACTTTCGAACACTTCTGTAACTCCAAAAATTCTGAAATAAATTGGTGGACGTGAGGAATTTGTCTATTAAGCTTCTGCAAAAAGAATCAACTTAAAAGCACTCTCTAGTAAAAAATGGCAGCTAATCTCGTGAGCGCGAAGTTTCTGTTTTTTACAGCAAGATCACATTAACATTCACCCAAGTCTTCCCAACGATTCTACTTGGCACTTTATTGAAACAATAGCTATAAAACATGATTAATATAGTAGCTTAATCATGTGAACGCGCAAAAACAGTAGGGGTAAATATTGGGTTGTCTACCAACATGCGCTTTTCTTTAATGTCTTTTAGCTAGGCATGATGATTTCAATGATGCTCGCATAAAAGATGAGAATTGAAACATAAAGAGAGCATTATGAAGAATATAACTAGCACATTTAAGTCTAACCCACTTCCTATGCATAGGGATTTTCTGAGGAAACAACTTATGGGAACAATAATCAACTAGCATAGGAAGGCAAAACAAGCATAACTTCAAGATTTTTAACACATAGAGGGGAAACTTGATATTATTGCAATTCCTACAAGCATATATTCCTCCCTCATAATAATTTTCAGTAGCGTCATGAATGAATTAAACAATATAACCATCACATAAAGCATTCTTTTCATGATCCCCAAGCATATAAATTTTATTACTCTCTACATAAGCAAAATTCTTCTCATTCATAGTAGTGGGAGGAACAAATTCAACAAAATAACTATCATGTGAAGCATAATCCAATTGAAAATTAAAATCATGATGACAAGTTTCATGGTTATCATTATTCTTTATAGCATACGTGTCATCACAATAATCATCATAAATAGGAGGCATGCTTTCATCATAATAAATTTGCTCATCAAAACTTGGGGGACTAAACATATCATCTTCATCAAACATAGCATCCCCAAGCTTGTGTCTTTGCATATCATTAGCATCATGGGTATTCAAAGAATTCATACTAACAACATTCCAATCATGCTCATCATTCACATATTTTAGGCCAAGCATTCTATGTAATTCTTCTTCTAGTACTTGATCACAATTTTCCTTCCCATCATTTTCATGAAAGATATTAAGAAGATGAAGCATATGAGGCAACCTCAATTCCATTTTTTGTAGTTTTCTTTTATAAACTAAACTAGCGATAAAACAAGAAACTAAAATATTCGATTGCAAGATCTAAAGATATACTTCAAGAACTCACCTCCCCGGCAACGGCGCCAGAAAAGAGCTTGATGTCTACTATGCAACCTTCTTCTTGTAGACGTTGTTGAGCCTCCAAGTGCAGAGGTTTGTAGGACAGTAGCAAATTTCCCTCAAGTGGATGGCCTAAAGTTTATCAATCTGTGGGAGGTGTAGGATGAAGATGATCTTTCTCAAACAACCCTGCAACCAAATAACAAAGAGTCTCTTGTGTCCCCAACACACCCAATACAATGATAAATTGTATAGGTGCACTAGTTCGGCGAAGAGATGGTGATACAAGTGCAATATGGATGGTAGATATAGATTTTTGTAATATGAAAATATAAAAACAGCAAGGTAACAAGTGGTAAAAGTGACCATAAACGGTAATGCAATGCTTTGAAGCAAGGCCTAGGGTTCATACTTTCACCAGTGCAAGTTCTCTCAACAATAATAACATAACTAGATCATATAACTATCCCTCAACATGTAACAAAGAGTCACTCCAAAGTCACTAAAGCGGAGAACAAACTAAGAGATTATTGTATGGTACGAAACCACCTCAAAGTTATTCTTTCTGGTCGATCTATTCAAGAGTCCGTAGTAAAATAACACGAAGCTATTCTTTCCATTCGATCTATCCTAGAGTTTGTACTAGAATAACACCTTAAGACACACATCAACCAAAACCCTAATGTCACCTAGATACTCCATTGTCACCTCAAGTATCCGTGGTCATGATTATACGATATGCATCACACAATCTCAGATTAATCTATTCAACCAACACAAAGAACTACAAAGAGTGCCTCAAAGTTTCTACCGGAGAGTCAAGACGAAAACGTGTGCCAACCCCTATGCATAGATTCCCAAGGTCACAGAACCCGCAAGTTGATCACCAAAACATACATCAAGTGAATCAATAGAATACCCAATTGTCACCATGGGTATCTCACGCAAGACATACATCAAGTGTTCTCAAATCCTTAAAGACTCAATCTGATAAGATAACTTCAAAGGGAAAACTCAATCCATCACAAGAGAGTAGAGGGGGAGAAACATCATAAGATCCAACTATAGTAGCAAAGCTCACGATACATCATGATCGTGCCATCTCAAGAACACGAGAGAGAGAGAGAGAGAGAGAGAGAGAGAGAGAGAGAGAGAGAGAGAGACAAACACATAGCTACTGGTACATACCCTCAGCCCCGAGGGTGGACTACTCCCCCCTCGTCATGGAGAGCACCGGGATGATGAAGATGGCCACCGGAGAAGGACTCCCCCTCCGACAGGGTGCCGGAACGGGTCTAGATTGGTTTTTGGTGGCAACAGAGGTTTGCGGCGCTGGAACTCCCGATCAAGGTTATTTTCTGGAGATTTGGGTATTTATAGGATTTTTGGCGTAGGGCACAAGTCAGGGGTGTCTCCGGGCTGTCCATGAGATAGGGCGGCACGCCCAGGGGGTGGGCGCACCCCCCACCCTCGTGGGCAGCTCGGGACTCTTCTGGCCCAACTCTTTTACTCCGGGGGCTTCTTTTGGTCCATAAAAAATCATCAAAAATTGGCACGTCAATTGGACTCTGTTTGGTATTCCTTTTCTGTAAAACTCAAAAACAAGGAAAAAAACAGAAACTGTCACTGGGCTCTAGGTTAATAGGTTAGTCCCGAAAATCATATAAAATAGCATATAAATGCATATAAAACATCCTAGATGGATAATATAATAGCATGGAACAATCAAAAATTATAGATACGTTGGAGACATATCAGCCACCCATGTGGACCGCCATCCAGAGCCGCCGCCCCGGCATCCATGTCCGAAAAACCGCCAACGATCTCCATCATGGCATCCCAACCACGGTAGAAAGAGCGAAAGGTGCCTCCTTTCACTCCTAGTTCGGCATCAGTCTGGAGCCTAGGTCGACACCTCCACTGTAGGAGGCGTCCACGCCAGCATCCCAACCCAGTCCCGGTGGATTGGGGGGGGCACGGCCCCGAGACTACTGATGGACGTCAGCGAGGAAGCTTGCACAACGTCATACCCATTGACACGGATATCGAGCTAGCCAACCATGTAGCCAAATCCTGACAACCGCCAAATCCCACCGCACCTGCGAGGAGAAGGACCACATCACCCGCAAGCACCGTTCGGACCATGCTAAATCTCACCTACCCGGACAACGAGCTCCGATCTACCCTGGGTCCAATGGGTCCACCCGAGTGCGAGCCCCAGATCCGAAGCCGTCATCGCCACACAAGCCGCCGGTTCCGGCCATCCAGCACCAGGACGAACTCACGCAATGTCCGCCTATCACCAGGAGAAGGGAGGGCCACAACCACTCCCCTGCACCACCAGCAGAGGCACGGTAGCCATGAACACCACCATGACAGCCGCCAGACTGCATCCCCACCGCCAAACCACTGGAAGCAGGATACAATCGCCCGAGAAACAACCCCGTCGCCCGCCGCCACACGGCCGGTCCACGCTGCTTGCGGGGCCGGAGGAGCCACCAGCTCAAGAACTGAATTGGGGAGACACCGCTACCATCTCGCAAGGCACACACCACCAAACTCCTGTCTCGCAGCTGTGACGGCCCCGATTTGACCATACACTAATCATGCACGCAAATATGTATGACCAAGATCAGGGACTCACGGGAAGATATCACAACACAACTCTAGACACAAATAAAAGAATACCAGCTTTATATTACAAGCCATGGGCCTCGAGGGCTTGAATACATAAGCTCGAATACACAAGACTAAGTGGAAGAAACAATATCTGAGTACATACATAAGTTAAACAAGTTTGCCTTAAGAAGGCTAGCACAAAAGTAACAACGATCGAAAAGGCAAGGGCTCCTGCCTGGGACCTCCTAACTGCTCCTGGTCGTCAGCTGCCTCCATGAGGTAGTAGGCTTTGTCGGGGTAGTAGCAATCGTCAAAGGTGGCTGCTGGCTCCTGGACTCCACCATCTGGTTGCATCAACCAGAAAGAAGAAAGAAGGGGGAAAAGGGGGGGCAAAGCAACTGTGAGTACTCATCCAAAGTACTCGCAAGCAAGGATCTACACTACATATGCATTGGTATCAATGAAAAGGGTAGTATATGTGGACTAAGCTGTAGACTGCCAAAATAAGAGGGGGAGAAGCTAGTCCTATCGAAGACTAGCATCTTGTGGAAACCACCAATCTTACAGCAGTAGAAGAGAGTATAGAATAACATATTATAGTTATCAAGCATGTTGTAGCATTAACACCCAGAGATCCTTCCTCGACTCCCTGCGAGGAAGCAATCCCGGAGCCACATATCCATTCATGTCTCGGCATCCAGTTCTAGTTGTATCGATCGGCATACAACTCCAAGTGTCTGTTACCGTAGGACAGGCTATCGATAGATGTTTTCTTCCCTGCAGGGGTGCACCAACTTACCCACCACGCTCGCTTGACTTCGGCCGGACACACCATCAGGTCATGCCCAGCCTCGGCCAAACAATACGCCGCAACCCGACCTAGGCTTAATAGAGAGGTCATGCACGCTGGACTAAACCTATGCCCCCAGGGGTCATGGGCCATCTCCCCGGGAACTCCTGCACGTTGCGTGGGCGGTCGGTGAGCAGACCTAGCTACCTCCTTGAAAAGGTAGGTGCATAACCAGTCCAACTCGGCGCGCGCCGCTCAGTCGCATGACGTCAGTTAAGCTTCGGCTGATGCATACGACGCAGAACGCCCATACTATGCCCACGTGATGGTTAGCGCCATCAGGCCAGAGGCCCCTCAGATCAAATATCCAAACCGTTTAGTGTCTTGGGAACGCGGTAACGAGCAGACACTCACTATCATGTGACCCCGTCGCCCCGTCTCGAGGACTTGCGGCAAGGGCTAAGAGTGCCCAGCCATGCCTCGTATTCAACTCTCGGGTACCCTCCAGGTTAACCCGTCTCCACATCACTCGCGGGTACCCCTTAGGGTAGACTCACCTTTCCAAGTAACAGTAGTAAAGTCATAGTAACCATAGTAACTGTGTGTCTAACACCAAGGGGGAACCCTGAAGGATCACCCTCGATGGAATTCCACCTGATGTTTATCGTCAAGGTGAACGAAGGAGGAGTCACCCTCGAGGTCCACTCTTGAGGAGTTGCACGACAGTGTCGTTATCAGGAGTGGAGAAGGAGGAAATCACCCTCGATGACCATAACCGATGAACTAACCTACAAGGTTAACATCAGAAGTGCTGATGAGGTCTCACCCTCGGCACTCGATAGTAACCCAGTAGGGTCGACCAACTAAGGGGGACGTGATGTGCGGTACCGGGGCCTGGTCTTCGACCCCGTTGATCGGGTCTTCTGATAATCCAGCGGGGCAGTTGGGACAAAGTGGGGGGTCTCTGATGGATCTCTAACCAGCCTATACTAAGCAGTTTAGTATAAACATGTAAGGTATGAAAGAAGGTATCAACAACAGGCTATGCATCAGAATAGGATCATACAAAAATACTAGCAGTTCTAATGCAAGCATAAGAGAGAAGGAAATGGGCGATATCGGAATGATCAAAGGGGGTTGGCTTGCCTGGTTGCTCAGACGAGAAGGAGGGGTCGTCGTCGATGCAGTCGACCACCGAGGTAGCATCAATCTCACGGTCTACCGGAGAGAAGAGGGGTAAGAAACAATAAATACAAAGCATACAGATGCAACAAAGAAGCACGACAAGTCAACACGCAGTGCTAGGGTGCTCTAACGCGGTGCTACACGATACCGGCGAAGGGGGACAACATCCGGGAAAGTATTCCCGGAGTCTGGCATTTTTTCGGACAGATGAATTGGAAGGGGAAAGTTGCATGTTTACTATGCTAGGAGCATGTGGCAGACGAACGGGCCACGTATTCGGATTCGTCTCGGAATTCTGAGCAACTTTCATGTATAAAGTATTTTTATCCGAGTTACGATTTATTTTATATTATTTTTCAAAGTTTTAATGATTTCTGAAATTATTTTAATTCGGGTTGACCAAGTCAACTTGAGTAGTCAAATGTAAAATGGTGCAGGGGGTCTCACATGGCATAGACTAAAACTAAACAATAAATAAAAACTAACCTAATTAAAGGAGTCCACATGTCATAGGGTAGCAACTATCCAACTACAACGCTAATTAGCCTAACTAACAAAATTAGACCCTAAGCTAATTTGGGCTGATTGGACACACAGAACACACACGCATACACAGCAAGCACACACCACACTAAGCTAGGGGTTGTTTTTGTTCTTTGTTAACACGGGATAGCATTTTGTGATTTTTGCAGGAGTTAATACATGCATCAAATGAATTTGGTCCAATGGACACATTTGAGCCTTGTCAAGTGTACTACCTCATATTATTTTTAGTCCTGTTAACCATTGTTTAACCACAGATTAGGGACTTTCTAGGGGTTATTTAACGCTAAAATTGAAACGCTAGCTAGTGCTACAGTGGCAATCAACACCAACTACGTATCTTCAGTAGAGCAGCGGCAACCGAGTAGCGCTGGACGCGCGCTCTGGCAGCGGCGGAAGGGCGTGGGCCGGCACGGCTGGGTGCGTGCGCGGATGTGCAGGGCAGCGGTAGTAGCAGGTGGCCGCCGGAGGCAGCAGCGCCAGCAGGCCACCGCGGGCGGCCCGGAGCTGCGGCGCACAGGACTGCTCGCGCGCGAGGTACTACAGTAGCAGCGCGTAGCAGCAAGCGGTCCGCGAGCGAGACAGAGCAAGCAGCAGGTAGGCAGTGGCGATGCGGGCTGTGCAGCGGGATGTGGGGCACGCGCGTGCGTGCGGGTAGGCGATAGCGGCTCGGCCGGGCGCGCCGGCGAGCGGGGCGTTAGAGGCACCAGCAATAGCTGCAGTGCGGGGTGAGGAGCACTTGCGCTTGGGCGCGCGCGAGGCCTGTACAGGGTGCCGCCGATGCATAGGGACGGACGACGCGGGCGGTCGGGGCGGCGGCGTCTACGGCTACGGGCAACTGAAGACGACGCAAGGGAGAGAAGGGAGCGGGAGCTCACCGGGCGGCTCACAAAGGCCGGCGACAGTTTAGTAGCAGCAGGGTGGCCCGAATCGATGGAGTTCGCCGGCGACCCGAGGAGGAGGAAAGGCATCGTGGGGCTCGATGTAGCGCTCCTCGGCTCGGGCTCATGGTCGAGGACGACGTACCGAAGGCGGGCGGAGCTCATGGACAAGACGGCGAGGTGAGAGGAGGCCGGAGGCTACGCGAATCTCGGCAACGCAGCCATGGCAGCGCTCGGTGTCACACCCCGCTATGGATCGGAGCAGGATTCAAACGGATTTCTCAAATCGCGAGCTAGAGGAAAGGGGAAAGTAGGCACTGCTAAAGCTTGTATTACTGTAAGATATATGTTTGTGAACAAAAAATAACTCTGGAATACTTCGATGCCTATTACAGACGGGGGTCGCTGGTTTACATAGCTCAGCTGGCACTTAACGAAACGGTACAGTAACGGCAAGTTACAATTACAGTAAACGGTGGCTGCTAGACAGGGAGTAGGCGAGCAAGGCGAGCCGTCGGATGACCGTCTCTGTCTTGAATCTGTGCTATTCGTTAACTAAAGATGATGTACAGTTGACGCTGCAAGTTCAGGCTTGACAATGCCCCCTGGAGAGAGCGAACTTGTCCTCAAGGAGGTGATCGATTGAACCATCGATCAATGGTGTCCTTGAAAAAGGCTGGAAAGGTTTTCTTCATGAATGATGCATCTTCCCATGAAGCTTCTTCCGGAGGAAGATTTGCCCATTGCACAAGCCACTGTACTACATGTAAGTTGTTGCGGGGGACTTGACGAGTTTCAAGGACCAGAACTGGCTCAGTGTGAATCATACCATCAGCACGCACAAGTGGGGGATCAGCGCAAGGGACGGCCTTCGGTCCAACATGCTTCTTCAATTGGCTGACGTGGAAAACGGGATGAATATTAGCAGATTCCGGCAGCAACAGTTTATAAGCCACACGCCCCACCTTGGCAGTTACTCGGAAAGGGCCATAATACTTGCTCCAGAGTTTAATATGAGTCCGGAGTCCGAAAGCATTTAGACGATATGGTTGCATTTTGAGGTAAACCATATCACCAACTTCCAAAACCCTTTCCGTGCGTTTGCGATCGGCATACATCTTCATGCGTGCTTGTGCTGCGAGTAAGTTACCTTTCAATTACTGCAGTAAGGCATCTCGGTCTGTCAAGAACTGCAGCGCCTCGCCATTCAGATTATCAGGAAGAATGTTCTCACAAATATTAGGAGGTGGATATCCATAAGCTGCTTCAAATGGTGTCTTGTTGAGGGATGAGTGGTATGAAGTGTTGTACCAATACTCCACCATGGAGAGGTGATTTGCCCAATTCTTGGGGTGTGTTGAGGCCAGGCAACGCAGATAATTCTCAATGCATTGGTTCGCACGCTCTGTTTGGCCGTCAGATTCTGGGTGGTAAGCAGTACTATACCAAATTTCAGTGCCCATGCCTTTGAAGATATCCTGCCATAGTTGACTGGTGAAAATGCAATCTCGATCAAAAACAATGGCAAGATGGGGGCCATGTAACTTCAGGACATTGTCAATAAAAGCTTGGGCGACTGTCTGAACATTATAAGGGTGAGACAGTGGTATAAAGTGTGCAAACTTTGACAGTCTGTCAACTACCACGAAGATCACATCTTTCTTGTTTGACTTTGGAAGGCCCTCGATAAAATCCATGCTCAAGTGTGTCCATACCATATCAGGGAGCTGAAGGGGGTCCAAATATCCAGGATAAGAGCAATTTTCCCCTTTGTTTTTCTAGCAAGTTGGACATTCAGTGACTAATTTGTCTACATCCTGTTTTAATCCAGGCCAATAGAAAATTTGCTTGATCCTCTGGTATGTGGCTTTCATACCAGAATGTCCACCTAGTGCTGATGCATGTAAAGCTGTTAGCAGTTTGGTTCTCAAGTCATGATTCCTTCCCACAGAGATTTTACCCTTGTGCCTAATAATGCCAGAATGCAAAGTGTTCTGATCAACAGTGTGAGTGGGGGAAAGGAGCAGTTTTTCCAAGAGGAACTTGCAAGTATTGTCATTGCTGTAGGAATCTTCCACTTCAGAAACCCATTGGGGTGTCACCATTGATATGGCTGAGATGGATGTCTTTCTAGAAAGGGCATCAGCAACAACATTTTCCTTCCCTTTTTTGTATTGCAGTGTGAAGTTGAACTCCAATAGCTTGAGCATTAGCTTGTGTTGTATCCAAGTTGTTATTTTCTGATTAGTCATGAACTGTATTCTCTGATGGTCTGTCCTGATAATCAGATCATTTCCCAGGAAATAGTGCCTCCATCTTTTCAGTGCAGCAATAATGGCTAGAGCTTCTTTTTCATATGTGGAAAGGGCAGCATTCCTGGGGCATAAAGTGGAACTGTAGAATGTCAACGGTCTGTCCTGCTGCATCAGAACTGCTCCCAGTCCTACACCTGATGCATCTGTCTCTAGGATGAAAGGCTCAGAGAAGTTGGGAAGAGCTAGAATAGGAGCCTGAGTCATAGCTTGTTTCAAAGCTTGGAAGGCTGTTGTTTGGGCCTCTGTCCAGCCAAATTGGTCTTTTCTGAGTACATCATGTAGGGGTCTTGCAATCAGGCCGAAATCTTTCACAAAACGTCTGTAGTATCCACATAGCCCAAGAAATCCCCTTAACTGTGTAGGTGTAGTTGGGACAGGCCAATCAACAACAGCTGCTATTTTTGAAGGATCTGTGGACACTCCCTCACCTGTAATTATGTGGCCCAAGTAGTCTACTTGCTTGACAGCAAAAACACACTTGGACAGTTTAGCAAACAACTGATGTTCTCTGAGTAACTGGAGCACAATTTTGAAGTGGGCCACATGTTCAGAGAGGGATTTGCTGAAGATAAGAATATCATCAAAGAATACCAACACAAATTTCCTCAAGTAAGGGCCAAATATACTGTTCATGAGAGCTTGAAAAGTACCAGGAGCATTGGCCAGTCCAAAAGGCATCACTACAAATTCATAGTGGTCAAAGCAAGTTCTGAATGATGTCTTTGGTATATCTTTTTCGTCCATTCGCACTTGATGATAGCCTGACCTCAAATCCAACTTAGTTAAATAGGTTGCTCCATGAAGCTCATCGAGTAAATCTTCAACGATAGGGATGGGGAATTTGTTCTTTATAGTAGCAGCATTTAGTTTCCTGTAATCAATGCACATTCTCCAAGTCCCATCTTTATTCATCACCAGAATTGCTGGAGAAGAATAAGGGCCTTCACTTGCCCTTATAATCTTGTCTCTGAGCATGGCATCAATTTGCCATTCTAATTCATTTTTCTGCATATGAGGAACTCTGTATGGTTTGGAGTTGGGGGGGACTACTTGATCTTTCAGGTGTATCTTGTGGTCATGAGCTCTCTTAGGTGGTAAGCCTTTAGGTTCCTGGAAAACCTCAGGAAACTGTTGCAACACTTCTTCCACTGGAGCTGGAATATCTTGCTTAGCAGGTGGTTTGACTGTTGTATCTCTGATAAATTGTAAAACATATCCTGGAGCTCCTGCTGCTAGTAACTTGTTAACCCCATTAGTATCAATTGGTGCTGCTTTAGATAAGGTATCACAGGCCTTGATAGTGATAGGAGTAAGTTTGTCCTTCATGACTGTGATTTTCCTGGGGTTGTAATGGAATGCTACTGGACTATGGCTGGCCATCTAATCACTACCCAGTACAATATCATGTCCAGGGAGATCTAGGACTCTAAACTGTTGTTGGAAAGTAGTGCCCCCTGCAGTGAAGGTTGTAGTATGTACAAAGGAACCAAACCACAAGGTCCCTCCTCCATCAACAGTTACTGCTCGAGTAGCATCCTTGATGATTGTGCAGGAAGTTGTCAGTGCAAACTGGAGATTAATGAAAGTGGAGTTACTACCTGAGTCAACCAGAGCAATTGCTTGTTTGCCACTAATGTGGACCAATGTAGAAATAGTGTTCACATTGTCACACTGCATAGCTTGTGCAGAAATGGTCATACAGTGCTCCTCTGGTTGTTGCTGTTCCTCGGGATTGTTTTCCTCACTATCCTCTTGCTCTTTAGGCTGTTCAGTAGGGTCTTCACCTATTAATACATTGAGCATAGATGCTAATTTGCACTTGTGACCATGGAACCAAGTATCCCCACATCTCCAGCACTTACCAGGCTCTCGGGCCCTCTATGGTACAGCAGCTTGCTTAGGTTCAGGAGATTTTCAATTGTTGTAGTGTAGGACTTTTGATAGCCCGCTGATGTTTTCTTTGTGCTTGAGTATGTGTGGTAAGGTTTCTTCTCGGGAACACCTTTTTCCAAGTCCACACCTAGCCAGTAAGCCTTGGTTAGAGATGTAGGTCTTAGGGGCGGAACCTGGAATTTGATTTGGTGGCGAAGACCATTTACATAGAACCTAACAAACCAGTTTTCATCCATGATTGGGTTATCTGCTTGTACTTCAGCCATCAGTTCCTCAAATTAGTCAGTGTATTCTGAGACTGTGAGGGTGTTCTATTTCAGACTGTTAAACTTTTCAGTGAGTTCATAGGATCTTGCAGATGAGAACCTGCGAAGTACTTCTTCACAGAATTGAGCCCATGTCAATTGCTTTTTCAAGATGCCCGAGCACCTCAGCCACACATCTGCCCTCCCTACAATATAGAGCTGTGCAAGGTTAACTTAAAATTCTGCTGGTGCACCTGCCATCCGAAAGTATTTCTCACATTGGCGAATCCACCCTGCAGGGTTTTCGCCATCAAAACGCGGAAAATCCATGCGAGGGCCCTTGGTGATGCTCTTGAGGAACTGGGTACGCATCTCGTGCTCGTACTATTTCTGAAAGTCCTCCCAGCTTTGACGCACTCCTGGAGGTTGAAAACTGTGGAAACTAGGTGTGCGAGAAGTTTTGTAAGCCGATGTGGGTGTAGCATTACCCGAGTGAACATCCAAAGTTGTGCCCACACCATAACCAGGAGGAACAGAGGACCTAGGAACTTGGATTGCAGGCAAGTTGGGAGGGATTTGCGAAGCAACCTGACGTGTTTTAGCTTGCTCAAGCACCAACCTTTTTCGTAATTCCTCAATCAGGGGTCTGTCTTCGAGTATAGGTGCATCTTTGCTTGCTTTTTGCTGAAGTGGAAGCGTTGGTTGTTCTGCACTTGGTTGGACCTGCTGTGTTGAGGTGGATGCGCCCATGATACTCAGTGATTTGAGCACATCGGACATGGTCGCAAGTTGTGTATTCAGAGATGAGATAGCCTATTGTACTCCGTTCATCACTTGTACCATGGTGTCCTGCTTGTTGGTGATGTTGTGCACCTCCTTGCGCATGTCATCCACTTCGCCTCGCAATTCCGCCGTTTCTTCACGATGCTGCTGGAAGTCGTCCTTCATGGCGAGGAGATCAGCCACTTCAGTTTCATCCAGACTAGGCTTCGAGCGCCCCATCGTAGTCAAGCGATCAGAGGGGAATTTTACCTCCAGAAAGTACTGGGAACCAGATCTGACCCTTGACTCTGCCGCCGCCGCTGGAAATCGCCACCAGAACAGCACCACCCGCCGCTTGACCTGGGATTTTACTGAGAGAGCGATGTGCTCAAACAACCAGTCGTGCCCAACGAGTTGCCGACGAATTTGTCTACCACCGCCAGCACCGCCCAGGACCCCGCCACCATCACCGCCGCCGCAGACAAAAATAGGGACGGAAGGGTGGGAATTTCACTACCGCAGCTTCGATCTATCATGTCGCCGAGGAAAACCTATGCTCATGATACCAATTGTCACACCCCTCTATGGATCGGATCAGGATTCAAACGGATTTCTCAGATCGCGAGCTAGAGGAAAGGGGAAAGTAGGCACTTCTAAAGCTTGTATTACTGTAAGATATATGTTTGTGAATAGAAAATATTTCTGGAATATTTCGATGCCTATTATAGACGGGGGTCGCTGGCTTATATAGCTCAGCTGTCACTTAATGAAACGGTACAGTAACGGCAAGTTACAATTATTGTAAACGGTGGCTGCTAGACAGGGAGTAGGTGAGCAATGCGAGCCGTCGGATGGCCATCTCTGTCTTGAATCCGTGCCATTCGTTAACTGAAGATGATGTACAGTTGCCGCTGCAAGTTCATGCTTGACACTCGGGCGCCGGTCCAGATCGAGAAAATGGAGCGATGGGAGAGGAGAGGGGGGACTGGGAAACTAGGGTTCGGCCAAGGGCGATGGGGGAGGCTTATAGGTAGGGGTAGCCGGGCGATGGCCGCCACGGCACCGTTGGCAGCGGCCGATGGCCGCCACGCCCCACTGTGAACATGAGGAGGACCGGGGCGCATGTGGGCTGCCTGGTGGCAGCTGGGCCACTTGGCCCAGCGTAGTGTGGAGGGGCCTTTTGTTTTTCCTGTTTTTGTTTTATTAATTGTTCTATTTACAAAATTTCTGTTTTATTTAATCTCCACACTATTTTAGCTTAAGTAAAATACAAAACTAGTTTCTAAATTATTATTATTACTAATAGCTCTGTCACAAAAAGTTTGGTACTCAAATAAAATAGTACAATGTTTTAGAATTTTTAAAAGGCATTTAACTAATTGTTTAAGCCACTGTTATATTCACAAAACAGAATTTAAACACTTACAAAAGTGTTGGGTCACCACCATAATTAGTTATGGAATATTTGCCATACTTTGAACATTTTTACTTTGCATGTTTGAGAAACTTGAATTTTGGATTTTTATTTCAGGTTTGAAATTGAATCGATTTGAATCTAAGCAAGATTAGCAACAGTAACAGTGATCACTTGGCATCATTAGCAAAGAATTATTGTAGCTTAATTATCTTGGCGTTACAGCAGCCACCCGCGCATCCACACCAGGGCACCACCGTTGGACACCCAGCCACAGTTGTGATGTGCCGCCCTGCTGAGCATCATGTCCCTGGACGAAGACGTTGTCCCGCGCCAGCCCACATCACGAGGAAGAGAAAGTAGCCCCGTCGCCACCGACGTTGGCCGAGCTTTGCCCGGCAGCGCGTTCTATCGGCGGTGGGGAGAGGGCAGAGAGTAGGGGGGAGCCTCTGCTCCTGGCTAGGGTTGGCCCGCCCCGGCCGCTCGCTGGAGCGACGCAGCTGCGGGTATGCTCCGCTCCCTGTGTTGTGGTTATGACGGCGGCAACATGGTCTAAATAGGAGCGACTTGCTAACGAGTGAGAAAGTCGGTGAGATTTGGCGAAAGAGAGGAGGGAGAGTTGCGGGGAAGGGTTGTCCACGCGATTTGATATCGGACGTTTCACGCTTTGTTCAGTTGTCTGCCTAAATTCAGACTGGTTGTAATCTACATTCTCATGTTATATTGTGTTTCGAACATCACCGTGCTAATCTTAGGCCAAAACAGAACGAGGAGAAAAATAAGTTAAGAACACAAAGCTATACTTCAACCTATGATCTTATGTCCATGCAACTATATACTATGCTCGAAATAGACTTTTGCTTCGCTTTATAGATAAAACAAAATTCCGTACAACAGTCATTCATATCCCAAACAGCAAACCGACGGCTGGGGCCACAACACAACAATGCCCAAGAAACATAAAAGAAATAGGGAAAAGGGCCACCTAGTGGCAGTCGCGAAGCAACACTATGATATTGAGAGCCGACGCGCTGTAGCCAAAAGTGCATCCATTATGTGGCTGATGCTGAGATCCATCATGCAACTATATACTATACGTTGGAGACAGGGGCGGATCCAGCACATGTCATGGGTGTACAGATGTACACCCAATTTTTTCTGGAAAAAAATCGTTTTGTATATGGAGATATATGGCAAAAAATACTATTAGCATACGTTTTTCTTAGGGGAAAGCTAAGCTTTATTGATGATAATCCACATGTAGTGGGATACAATTCGGATCATGGGGATTAACCAACCAAGTATGGCGTCTTAGACCGAGAGAAAGAGAGTGCTTAGCTAAACTATGTGCTTCGCCATTAACAGCTCGGCCTTCAAAAATAAAATTACAATCAAAATTCATAACTCTAAGTTTTATTTATGTGATAACTGAGCCATATCGTCCCTGATTTCCTCTGTTAACATCCTCTACCACCTGCTTGCAATCCGATGAGATGATAAAGTCATGGAGCAGCAGATCTTCCGCCAAGGCCAACGCCTCCCTGCACGCGATTGCTTCGAGCGTCGCCGGATCGGTTTGGCCTTCAATCACTAGCGAGGAGCTTCCAAGATGGTTCCCTGCTTCATCTCGACACACTGCTGCCGCGGAGCCACCTCTGTTGCTTAAAACCACACCGTCGACATGGATCTTTGCGTACCCTGCGGGGGGAGGACGAGGCCTTGCATGTGGCTGCCTTATTCCTCGGGGGGTAGTCTGCACTTCGGTCGGTTTGTTCTGCAGCATGGTGATCTCATCGATAAAACGATGGATAAACGTATGGGTAGAATGCGGAATCTGGGACACGCCCTCATGAATGAATTTCCTGTGGGAAGACCAAATCGCCCATAGTGTTACGGACATCCGAACAAACTCTGAATGAGACAGACCTCCATCATTCCAAACAGCCAATGCTTCGCCCTCGGCTCTGTATTAGTGATCATGATGCTCACCAGATCGCTGTTGTCAAGAGCCCAAACACATCTCGCCATCGAACACTCAAGTAACGAGTGTCTCCATGAATCCGGCAAACCACACAGACCACATGAGCTCGTATTAGACATGTGCCGGTGCGCACGTAGATCCTCCGTGGGGAGTGACTGCTTCGACAAACGCCATAAGAACATCCTCACCTTGGCTGGGACCTGAATCTTCCAAAGCGTCTTCCATGATTTTGCTTCCATGTTCGAACTAGAAGCTGCGGAAGTGCCATCCAACCATGCTTCTCTCCGTTGTCGTGTCGCCACCAACATTCTGTAAGCCGAACGTACAAAGAAAAAACCATTTCTTTCAAAATTCTATGCCCAGTAGTCATCAAAGTTCCTTGTGCCGATGGGGATGGTTAAGATCACCGCAGCGTCAATGGACAAAAAGATTTGCTGGACTAGTTGTTTATCCCAAGTCGCAGAGGTTTGATCTATATATTGAGACGCTAACCTCATGGGGTTCTGTACCCTGCAGCCATAGGGACGCAACATCTCGTTTCTTGGAATCCAATTCTCCGTCCACACATCTGTGGATTCACCATTGCAAATCCTCTTGATAAGCCCCAGTTTCAAAACCTCTACACCCTCCATTATAAATCTCCAAATTTGGCTAGGGTGAGAGCCGACTTGAGCATGTAGTATGGATGAATTAGGGAAATAAACCCCCTTCAAGATTCGAGCACTCAGAGAATCAGGCTACTAGAGGATTCGCCACCCTTGCTTTGCGAGCATTGCTAAGTTGAATAATTCAAAATCTTTGAACC
>LR738713.1:591552952-591579204 GCA_902687465.1 Secale cereale
ATCGAATCTCGGGCAAGTAACATACCGTTTGACAAAAGGAACAACGTATGTTGTTATGCGGTTCTGACCGATAAAAGATCTTCGTAGAATATGTAGGAGCCAATATGAACATCCAGGTTCCGCTATTGGTTATTGACCAGAGATGAGTCTCGGTCATGTCTACATAGTTCTCGAACCCGTAGGGTCCGCACGCTTAACGTTTGATGACGATCGGTATTATGAGTTTTTGAGTATTGATGTACCGAAGGTAGTTCGGAGTCCCGGATGAGATCACGGACATGACGAGGAGTCTCGGAATGTCCGAGACATAAAGATTGATATATTGGACGGCTATATTCGGACACCGGAAGTATACCGGAAAAGTTTCGGATTTATCGGGAATGCCGAAGGGGGTTACCGGAACCCCCTACGAGAGGGGATGGTCCATAGTGGGCCTAAAGGGTGAGAGAGAGGCAGCCCATAGGGCTGGCCGGCGCCCCACCTAGCAATCCTAGTTGGACTAGGATTGGAGGGGGCGCCACCTCTCCTAATCCTTTCCCCCTTCTTCCTTCCGGTGAATCCTACTAGGAATAGGATTGCAATCCTATTCCTAGTAGGAGTCCCCTCCATAGCCGCACCATAGGAGGTGGCGGGCCCCTCCTCCCTTGCTCCTTTATATACGGGGGCAGGGGGGCACCCAAAGACACACAAGTTGAATTGTTTAGCCGTGTGCGGTGCCCCCCTCCACAGAATCACACCTCGGTCGTACCGTTGCGGAGCTTAGGCGAAGCCCTGCGCCGGTGAACACATCATATCCGTCACCACGCCGTCGTGCTGACGAAACTCTCCCGTGAAGCTCAACTGGATCAAGAGCTCGTGGGACGTCATGAAGCTGAACGTGTGGTGAACGCGGAGGTGCCGTACGTTCGGTGCTTGATCGGTTGGATCGCGAAGAAGTTCGACAACATCAACCGCGTCACTTGACGCTTCCGCTCCCGGTCTACGAGGGTACGTAGACACACTCTCCCCTCTCGTTGCTATGCATCTGGTAGATAGATCTTGCGTGATCGTAGGAAAATTTTAAAATACTACGTTCCCCATCAGTGGCATCATGAGCCAGGTCTATGCGTAGATGATATGCACGAGTAGAACACAATGAGATTGTGGACGATACTAGTCATACTGCTTACCAGCATGTCATACTTTGCTTCGGCGGTATTGTGAGATGAAGCGGCCCGGACCGACATTACGCGTACGCTTACGCGAGACTGGTTTCACCGTTACGAGCACTCGTTGCTTAAAGGTGACTGGCGGGTGTCTGTCTCTCTCACTTTAGCTGAATCAAGTGTGGCTACGCCCGGTCCTTGTGAAGGTTAAAACAGCACATACTTGATGAAACATCGTGGTGGTTTTGTATGCGTAGGTAAGAACGGTTCTTGCTAAGCCCGTAGCAGCCACGTAAAACTTGCAACAAACAAAGTAGAGGACGTCTAACTTGTTTTTGCAGGGCATGTTGTGATGTGATATGGTCAAGACATGATGAGTTATACGGTTTTGTATGAGATGATCATGTTTTGTAAAGTTATCGGCAACTGGCAGGAGCCATATGGTTGTCGCTTTATTGTATGAAATGCAATCGCCATGTAATTGCTTTAGTTTATCACTAAGCGGTAGCGATAGTCGTAGAAGCAATAGTTGGCGAGACGACAACGATGCTACGATGGAGATCAAGGTGTCAAGCCGGTGACGAAGGTGATCATGACGGTGCTTTGGAGATGGAGATCAAAAGCACAAGATGATGATGGCCATATCATGTCACATATTTTGATTGCATGTGATGTTTATCTTATTATACTTCTTATTTTGCTTAGAACGACGGTAGCATTATAAGATGATCCCTTACTAAATATCAAGGTATAAGTGTTCTCCCTGAGTATGCACCGTTGCGAAAGTTCGTCGTGCCGAGACACCACGTGATGATCGGGTGTGATAAGCTCTACGTTCAAATACAACGGGTGTAAGCCAGTTTTGCACACGCAGAATACTCGGGTTAAACTTGACGAGCCTAGCATATACAGATATGGCCTCGGAACACTAGAGACCGAAAGGTCGAGCGTGAATCATATAGTAGATATGATCGACATACGATGTTCACCATTGAAAACTACTCCATCTCACGTGATGATCGGACATGGTTTAGTTGATTTGGATCACGTGATCATTTAGATGACCAGAGGGATGTCTATCTAAGTGGGAGTTCTTTAAATTAATATGATTAAATTGAACTTTGATTTATCATGAACTTAGTCCTGATAGTTTTGCATATCTATGTCGTTGTAGATCAATGGCCCGTGCTACCGTTCCTTTGAATTTTAATGCATTCCTAGAGAAAGCTAAGTTGAAAGATGATGGTAGCAATTACACGGACTGGGTCCGTAACCTGAGGATTATCCTCATTGCTGCACAGAAAAATTATGTCCTTGAAGCACCGCTAGGTGACAAGCCCCCTTCCGCTAATGCAGACGCTTTGAACGTCTGGCAGTCGCGGTCTGATGACTACACGATAGTTCAGTGTGGCATGCTTTACGGCTTAGAACCGGGACTTCAACGACGTTTTGAACGTCATGGAGCATATGAAATGTTCCAGGAGTTGAAGTTAATATTTCAAGCAAATGCCCGAATTGAGAAATATGAGATTTCCAATCAGTTCTACAGCTGCAAAATGGAGGAGAATAGTTCTATCAGTGAACACTTGCTCAGAATGTCTGGGTACTACAATCATATGACTCAACTTGGTTGCAATGTTGACGAGGATAGTGTTATTGATAGAGTTCTTCAATCACTGCCACCAAGCTATAAAGGCTTCGTGATGAACTATAACATGCAAGGGATGCAAAAGACAATTCCCGAGCTCTTCGCTATGCTCAAAGCTGCGGAGGTAGAAATCAAAAAGGAGCATCAAGTGTTGATGGTTAACAAGACCACTAGTTTCAAGAAAAAGGGCAAGGGAAAGAAAGGGAACTTCAAAAAGAATAGCAAATCAGTTGCTACTTCAACGAAGAAACCTAAATCTGGAGCCAAGCCTGAAACTGAGTGCTTCTACTGCATGGGAACTGGACACTGGAAGCGGAACTGCCCCAAGTATTTGGCGGATAAGAAGGATGGCAAGATGAACAAAGGTATATGTGATATACATGTTATTGATGTGTACCTTACTAATGCTCGTAGTAGTACCTGGGTATTTGATACCGGTTCGGTTGCTAATATTTGTAACTCGAAACAGGGACTACGGATTAAACGAAGATTAGCTAAGGACGAGGTGACGATGCGCGTGGGAAACGGTTCCAAAGTCGATGTGATCGCCGTCGGCACGCTACCTCTACATCTACCTTCGGGATTAGTTTTAGACCTAAATAATTGTTATTTGGTGCCAGCGTTGAGCATGAACATTATATCTGGATCTTGTTTATTGCGAGACGGTTATTCATTTAAATCAGAGAATAATGGTTGTTCCATTTTGATGAATAATATCTTTTATGGTCATGTACCCTTAAAGAGTGGTCTATTCTGACTGGATCTTGATTGTAGTGATACACATATTCATAATATTGAAACCAAAAGATGCAAGGTTAATAATGATAGTGCAACTTATTTGTGGCACTGCCGTTTGGGTCATATTGGTGTAAAACGCATGAAGAAACTCCATAAAGATGGACTTTTGGAATCACTTGATTATGAATCACTTGGTGCTTGCGAACCATGCCTCATGGGCAAGATGACTAAAACTCCGTTCTCCGGAACTATGGAGCGAGCAACAGATTTGTTGGAAATCATACATACTGATGTATGTGGACCAATGAGCGTTGATGCTCGCAGCGGGTATCGTTATTTTCTGACCTTCACTGATGATTTGAGCAGATATGGGTATATCTACTTAATGAAACACAAGTCTGAAACATTTGAAAAGTTCAAAGAATTTCAGAGTGAAGTAGAGAATCATCGTAACAAGAAAATAAAGTTCTTACGATCTGATCGTGGAGGAGAATATTTGAGTTACGAGTTTGGTCTTCATTTGAAACAATGTGGAATAGTTTCACAACTCACGCCACCTGGAACACCACAACGTAATGGTGTGTCCGAACGTCGTAACCGTACTTTATTAGATATGGTGCGATCTATGATGTCTCTTACCGATTTACCACTATCATTTTGGGGTTATGCTTTAGAGACAGCTGCATTCACATTAAATAGGGCACCATCTAAATCCGTTGATACGACGCCTTATGAACTGTGGTTTGGCAAGAAACCAAAGTTGTCGTTTCTTAAAATTTGGGGCTGCGATGCTTATGTGAAAACACTTCAACCTGATAAGCTCGATCCCAAGTCGGAAAAATGTGTCTTCATAGGATACCCAAAAGAAACTGTTGGGTACACCTTCTATCACAGATCCGAAGGCAAAATATTCGTTGCTAAGAACGGATCCTTTCTAGAAAAAGAGTTTCTCTCGAAAGAAGTGAGTGGGAGGAAAGTAGAACTTGATGAGGTATTTATACCTTCTCCCATATTGGAAAGTAGTACATCACAGGAAATTGTTCCAGTGATTCCTACACCAATTAGTGAGGAAGTTGATGATAATGATCATGAAACTTCGGATCAAGTTTCTACTGAACGTCGTAGATCAACCAGAGTACGTTACGCACCAGAGTGGTACGGCAACCCAGTTCTGGAAATCATGTTACTAGACCATGATGAACCTACGAACTATGAGGAAGCGATGATGAGCCCAGATTCTGCAAAATGGCTTGAAGCCATGAAATCTGAGATGGGATCCATGTATGAGAACAAAGTATGGACTTTGGTTGACTTGCCCGATGATCGGCAGGCCATCGAAAATAAATGGATCTTCAAGAGGAAGACCGACGCAGACGGTAATATTACTGTTTACAAAGCTCGACTTGTTGCGAAAGGTTTTCGACAAGTTCAAGGAGTTGACTACGATGAGACTTTCTCACCTGTAGCGATGCTTAAGTCTGTCCGAATCATGTTAGCAATTGCCGCATTTTATGATTATGAAATCTGGCAAATGGATGTCAAAACTGCATTCCTAAATGGATATCTCAAAGAAGAGTTGTATATGATGCAACCAGAAGGTTTTGTCGATCCAAAAGGTGCTAACAAAGTATGCAAACTCCAATGATCCATCTATGGATTGGTGCAAGCATCTCGGAGTTGGAATATACGCTTTGATGAGGTGATCAAAGCATATGGTTTTATACAGAATTTTGGAGAAGCCTGTATTTACAAGAAAGTGAGTGGGAGCTCTGTAGCATTTCTAATATTATATGTAGATGACATATTGTAAATTGGAAATGATATAGAATTTCTGGATAGCATAAAAGGATACTTGAATAAAAGTTTTTCTATGAAAGACCTCGGTGAAGCTGCTTACATATTAGGCATCAAGATCTATAGAGATAGATCAAGACGCTTAATTGGACTTTCACAAAGCACATACCTTGATAAGATTTTGAAAAGGTTCAAAATGGATCAGTCAAAGAAAGGGTTCTTGCCTGTTTTACAAGGTATGAGGTTGAGTAAGACTCAATGCCCGACCACTGCAGAAGATAGAGAGAAAATGAAAGTCATTCCCTATGCCTCAGCCATAGGATCTATCATGTATGCAATGCTGTGTACCAGACCTGATGTGTGCCTTGCTATAAGTCTAGCAGGGAGGTACCAAAGTAATCCAGGAGTGGATCACTGGACAGCGGTCAAAAACATCCTAAAGTATCTGAAAAGAACAAAGGATATGTTTCTCGTATATGGAGGTGACAAAGAGCTCGTCGTAAACGGTTACGTCGATTCTAGCTTTGACACTGATCCGGATGACTCTAAGTCACAAACCGGATATGTATTATTATTGAACGGTGGAGCTGTCAGCTGGTGCAGTTCCAAGCAGAGCGTCGTGGCGGGATCTACGTGTGAAGCGGAATACATAGCTGCTTCGGAAGCAGCAAATGAAGGAGTCTGGATGAAGGAGTTCATATCCGATCTAGGTGTAGTACCTAGTGCATCGGGTCCAATGAAAATCTTTTGTGACAACACTGGAGCCATAGCCTTGGCGAAGGAACCCAGGTTTCACAAGAGAACAAAGCACATCAAAAGACGCTTCAATTCCATCCGCGATCTAGTCAAGGAGGGAGACATAGAGATTTGCAAAATACATACGGATCTGAATGTTGCAGACCCGTTGACTAAGCCTCTTCCACGGGCAAAACATGATCAGCACCAAGACTCCATGGGTGTGAGGATCATCACTTTGTAATCTAGATTATTGACTCTAGTTCAAGTGGGAGACTGAAGGAAATATGCCCTAGAGGCAATAATAAAGATGTTATTTGTATTTCCTCATATCATGATAAATGTCTTTTATTCATGCTAGAATTGTATTAACCGGAAACTTAGTACATGTGTGGATACATAGACAAAACAGTGTGTCCCTAGTATGCCTCTACTAGACTAGCTCATTGATCAAAGATGGTTATGTTTCCTAGCCATAGACATGAGTTGTCATTTGATCAACGGGATCACATCATTAGTAGAATGATGTGATGGACAAGACCCATCCGTTAGCATAGCACTATGATCGTTTAGTTTTACTGCTATTGCTTTCTTCATGACTTATACATGTTCCTATGACTATGAGATTATGCAACTCCCGAATACCGTATGAACACCTTGTGTGCTATCAAACGTCACAACGTAACTGGGTGATCATAAAGATGCTCTACAGGTGTCTCCGAAAGTATTCGTGGTGTTGGCATAGATCAAGATTGGGATTTGTAACTCCGAGTGTCGGAGAGGTATCTCTGGGCCCTCTCGGTAACACACATCATAATAAGCCTTGCAAGCAAAAGACTGATGAGTTAGTCACGAGATGATGTGTTACGGAACGAGTAAAGAGACTTGCCGGTAAACGAGATTGAACTAGGTATAAAGATACCGACGATCGAATCTCGGGCAAGTAACATACCGTTTGACAAAAGGAACAACGTATGTTGTTATGCGGTTCTGACCGATAAAAGATCTTCGTAGAATATGTAGGAGCCAATATGAACATCCAGGTTCCGCTATTGGTTATTGACCAGAGATGAGTCTCGGTCATGTCTACATAGTTCTCGAACCCGTAGGGTCCGCACGCTTAACGTTTGATGACGATCGGTATTATGAGTTTTTGAGTATTGATGTACCGAAGGTAGTTCGGAGTCCCGGATGAGATCACGGACATGACGAGGAGTCTCGGAATGTCCGAGACATAAAGATTGATATATTGGACGGCTATATTCGGACACCGGAAGTATACCGGAAAAGTTTTGGATTTATCGGGAATGCCGGAGGGGGTTACCGGAACCCCCTACGAGAGGGGATGGTCCATAGTGGGCCTAAAGGGTGAGAGAGAGGCAGCCCATAGGGCTGGCCGGCACCCCACCTAGCAATCCTAGTTGGACTAGGATTGGAGGGGGCGCCACCTCTCCTAATCATTTCCCCCTTCTTCCTTCCGGTGAATCCTACTAGGAATAGGATTGCAATCCTATTCCTAGTAGGAGTCCCCTCCATAGCCGCACCATAGGAGGTGGCCGGCCCCTCCTCCCTTGCTCCTTTATATACGGGGGCAGGGGGGCACCCAAAGACACACAAGTTGAATTGTTTAGCCGTGTGCGGTGCCCCCCTCCACAGAATCACACCTCGGTCGTACCGTTGCGGAGCTTAGGCGAAGCCCTGCGCCGGTGAACACATCATATCCGTCACCACGCCGTCGTGCTGACGAAACTCTCCCGTGAAGCTCAACTGGATCAAGAGCTCGTGGGACGTCATCAAGCTGAACGTGTGCTGAACGCGGAGGTGCCGTACGTTCGGTGCTTGATCGGTTGGATCGCGAAGAAGTTCGACAACATCAACCGCGTCACTTGACGCTTCCGCTCCCGGTCTACGAGGGTACGTAGACACACTCTCCCCTCTCGTTGCTATGCATCTGTTAGATAGATCTTGCGTGATCGTAGGAAAATTTTAAAATACTACGTTCCCCATCTGGATCGTGCAACTGAAGAACGTGCAGCATGTCCCCGCCATCAAGAAGAATCTCGTTAGTGGTTCCCTTCTATGTAGAGAAGGGTTTAAGCTGGTATTCGAGTCTAATAAAGTAGTTGTTACGAAATATGGACTGTTTGTTGGAAAAGGTTATGAATGTGGAGGTCTATTCCGCTTTTCCCTCGCTGATTTTTGTAATAAAGTCGTGAACAATATTCATTCAAATGTTAATGAAACAGAAGTTTGGCATTCACGTCTTTGTCACATTGGTTTTGGTTGTATGACGCGGTTAGCAAAGTTAAATTTAATCCCAAGTTTCACTTTAGCCAAAGGTTCTAAGTGCCATTCGTGTGTGCAAGCAAAGCAACCTCGCAAGCCCCATAAGGCTGCGGAGGAGAGACACTTGGCGCCATTAGAACTCATACATTTTGATCTTTGTGAGATGAATGGTGTGTTGACTAAAGGTGGAAAGAGATACTTCATGACACTGATAGATGTTTCTACTAGATACTGCTATGTATATCTTTTAAACACTAAAGATGAGGCTCTACACTACTTTAAAATCTATAAGGCAGAAGTTGAGAATCAACTTGAAAAGAAAATAAAACGAGTCCGGTCAGATCGTGGTGGAGAGTATTTCTCTAATGAGTTTGATTCCTTTTGTGCGGAACATGGTATTATTCATGAGAGGACGCCTCCCTACTCACCTCAGTCAAATGGGGTTGTCGAACGGAAAAACCGTACTCTAACTGATTTGGTTAACGCCATGTTAGATACATCGGGTTTATCCAAGGCATGGTGGGGGGAGGCTATATTGACATCATGTCATGTCCTGAATAAAGTTCCGACAAAAGACAATGAGATCACTCCCTATGAACAATGGGAAAAGAGAAGAACAACACTCTCATACTTACGTACTTGGGGTTGTTTGGCGAAAGTCAATGTGCCGATCCCCAAAAAGCGTAAGCTTGGACCAAAGCCTGTGGATTGCGTTAATTTGGGCTACGCTAAGAATAGCGTCGGCTATAGATTTCTGGTAGTGAAATCTGAGGTACCTGACATGAAAGTCGGTACGATTATGGAGTCTAAAGATGCTACATTCTTTGAGGATATTTTTCCTATGAGAGATATGCAAAGCACTTCTAGACTGGAATCTGATGAGACTCCTGAACCTGCCATTCCGATGGAATATTATGAACAAACACATGATGAAAATCCTGAGGAGGAGGACAAGGAAACCCTTGGTAGGGGCAAGAGACAGAGGACTGCAAAGTCCTTTGGTGATGATTTCCTTGTGTACCTTGTGGATGATACTCCCACTTCCATTTCAGAAGCTTATGCGTCTCCGGATGCTGACTACTGGAAAGAAGCGGTCCGTAGCGAGATGGACTCCATCTTGGCTAATGGGACATGGGAAATCATAGAACGTCCCTATGGCTGTAAACCATTGGGATGTAAGTGGGTGTTCAAAAAGAAGCTTAGGCCTGATGGTACGATGGAAAAATACAAGGCTAGGCTTGTGGCCAAGGGTTATTCCCAGAAAGAAGATGAGGATTTCTTCGATACTTATTCACCTGTGGCCAGACTGACCACCATTCGAGTATTACTCTCGTTGGCGGCCTCGCATGGTCTTCTCGTCCACCAGATGGATGTTAAGACAGCTTTCCTGAATGGAGAGCTAAACGAGGAAATCTACATGCAACAGCCAGATGGCTTTGTGATAGATGGTCAGGAAGGAAAAGTGTGTAGGTTGATAAAATCTTTATATGGCCTGAAACAAGCACCTAAGCAATGGCATGATAAGTTTAATACAACACTGACATCTGTTGGCTTCGTTGTTAATGAAGCTGACAAATGTGTATACTATCGCCATGGTGGGGGCGAAGGAGTTATACTGTGCTTGTATGTTGATGACATACTGATATTCGGAACCAACCTCAAAGTAATTGAGGAGGTCAAGTCGTTTCTATCTCAGAACTTTGAGATGAAAGACCTTGGTGTGGCTGATGTTATCTTGAACATCAAGCTACTGAGAGATAATGAGGGTGGGATTACACTTTTGCAATCCCATTATGTTGAGAAGGTGTTGAGTCGTTTTGGATACTCGGACTGCACACCATCTCAAACACCATATGATCCTAGCGTGTTGATTCGAAAATCCAAAGGCACGGCTATAGATCAATTGAGATACTCTGAAATCATTGGTTCACTGATGTACCTAGCTAGCGCTACGAGGCCTGACATCGCTTTTGCTGTGAGCAAACTGAGTCGGTTTGTATCAAAACCGGGTGATGTACACTGGCATGCTATTGAACGAATTATGCGCTACTTGAAAGGTACTGTGACCTATGGACTTCACTATTCTGGATACCCATCGGTTCTTGAAGGATATAGTGATGCGAATTGGATCTCTGATGCTGATGAAAGCCACAACGGGGTATGTTTTTACCCTTGGAGGTGGTGCTGTTTCCTGGAAGTCTTGCAAGCAAACGATCCTAACAAGATCGACAATGGAAGCAGAATTAACAGCATTAGACACATCTGGTGTCGAAGCGGGATGGCTTCGAGATCTCTTGATGGACTTGCCATTGGTTGATAAACCGGTTCCGGCTATCCTTATGAACTGTGACAATCAGACCGTCATCACCAAGGTGAAGAGTTCAAAGGACAACATGAAGTCCAACAAACACATAAGAATGAGATTAAAAGATGTCAGAAAATTGAGAAACTCCGGGGTGATAGCGTTGGAATATGTCCATACGGCTAAGAATCTGGCAGATCCCTTCACAAAAGGGCTATCACGTGTTGTGATAGATAATGCATCGAGGGAGATGGGCATGAGACCCACATGAGTTGCCATGGTGGTAACCCAACCTATGTGATCGGAGATCCCGTGAAGTAGGACCTGGGAAAACAAGCCAGTGGTGAACTGAGGAGAGTAACTATACTAACCCACTCCGCTGGAGATGCAATACTCTCAATACTGTATGGGAGGATGACTACTGTCTTAATGTGTTCCAAGGCTTATATGTATAAGCAAGATGCTATCCTACAGAGCGATCTTTGGAGGAACACACCTATATGAGCCCGACTGCTGGTCACAGTCTATGAGATTGGGGTGATCTCTAGTAAGCTCATGAACAGGCCAGGAGTGTGACTTATATGCTCCACCCGAGGGGTCAGCCTTCGGTAGCCTAGTATCAGTAAGACATGTGGTGAAACCTCTTTACGCCAAACTGACAATTCAAGGCTTAGTCCATTGTTCAGTTGTGGAGGGGTGTAGCTATTTGCTCTAGGTGGATGTTCAATCTTAACAGGTCTCCACTGAAATACTGGTATATCAAAACAGAGTTTGGAACAGAGGACAACACCATGGGCCTTTGGGATCTGGTGGGGGATTGCTGAATATGAGATGGGCTTTGGGCCCATTTAGCAATTACAGAAAAAATCCCTAAGGGCCCATGCTGCCTAGCAAGTGGTGGGAGTTTAGTCCCACATTGCTAGTTGAGAGAGATGTACACCAACTTATAAGGTGAGACATTCTCCCACTAGTATGAGTTGGTGTGAAGGAAGGAGAGGTGTTCCACACGCGCGCTCCTCCTCCTCCGCCGCCCGCCCGTCTCGTCACGACGCGCCGCGGGTTGCGGGAATCTCGCCGAGCCGATGTGTTCTTTTTGTCACGCAGGATTGGAATTTGAACAGTCAACTGAAAACGATTAATGGAAAATGAATACGAGCTGAAACGTTTCGTCTTAAGTACGGCCGTTACCAGAATTCATTGTGATTCATTATGTGCGGTCTTAAGTACGGCCGTTACCAGAATTCAGTGTGATTCATTATGTGCGTTTATGCTGGACCGTTTGTCTCCTCCTCTGCGCCTATATAAGAGAGGTCGCTCCTCTCCAGAGAACAAGACAGATCACATCTGCTCTGCCACCACCACCTCTGTCGTTCCTCTCGTTGCTGCTGTCGCCGGTGACTCCATCCCGTCTTCCGCGTACACGGCCGACGGGAGAGCAGGCCTCCGAAACCCCGCCTCTCCAGATCCTGTACGGGAGAGGGGCGATTAGGTTTTTGGGGAGCGTCTTCTACGTGACTGCTCGCCTCGGTTCGACTGCTTCCTCTACGTCGACTACATCTTCGTCCGCGTCGCCTTCGCCTTCACCATGAGCACCAGCACCGACGCTGACAAGGCTGCTGCCGACAAGGCCGCCTCCGACAAGCGCATCGCCGACGAGGCCGCCGCCTCTGCTGCTGATCCGGCCAACTGGCCTACTGGAGGGTATAACATGCTTACCCTTATCCTGATTATTTCCATGTGTGCAGTACTAGTGGTTTGCGTAGATGTTTCTACTATATGTCTATTATGTGCGTACATCATGAATTTTCAGTATGTCATTAGCACTGTCTATATCATGTTCATGATTTATTCTTGGATTAAATTAATCGAACAATTGCTTAATTTCTCAACACAGAAGCTGGCCTCCGTAGGCGCGCTCGACGCGGAAATCACCAGGCTGAGGGGCTCACTCGACGCAGCTAACCAAGAGGTGACTCGACTGAAGAATGCCAAGAGCGTCCTGAACAACAAGTACGAGGCCCTCTTCCAGAAGAGGATTGATCTTGAGGCTTATCTGGGCGACCTTACCAATAAGTGGTACCTCGTGCTCGAAGGTACGTCCCTTTGGCTCACGCTAAGTTGGATCGGTCGTCCCATGTTTTGTTTGCTGACTCGACTTGTTTTCTGTGGTGCGGAATTCTGCCACAACTTCGAAGAAGAGACTGGGCGGGTTGAGCCCGGCCTGGACCCAGCCAATTCCATCGTCAAGGACGAGGTTGCCATGAACATCTTGAGGCTGGATGTGACGCCCGACACCGACGTCCCAGAAGATTCCAGAAGATTCCAGATGTTCCGGGTTGCCCGTGTGTTTCTTTTGTGCTTGCTTTATTTATTTTTGCATTGCATCATGTCATCATGCCATCATGTCATTTATTTTTGCATCTCAACCTAAATAAATCGTGTGGACCTTCGATCCATTTAAATCAAGGGAAGAATGTCTTCTCTTTAAAACATATAAAAGCCTCTCAATATTTAGGGAGCTATATTTAAAATATTCCAATTGGTTGGGATCACCGTAACACACTTGCAATATTTCCCCATGCCTATTCCATATCAAGTTTGACTTCAAATCCTTGCTATAATTCTTTTCCGTTATTTTCGAGGCTCCTCCAATTATCTAGACTCTTTTCAAACTCCTTGAGGTAAGCTATTTATTTTAGTTTGCACTTCCCTTGTTGTTGGAACTATTTTTGTGAGGTTGGAATTATTCCGTAAAGCCTTACAAAAATGTCCATCATTTTATTCTTATTCTTTGCCTCTTTTCTTTTTATTTTTGGCTCTCTCCTTATTTGTTTTTTTTCTGCTAAGAAATAAAAGAGGAGCAGCCAGCCCAGGCCTCCCTAAGGCCCAGGCCAGCAGCCTCCCTCTCAGCCAAACCGCCTCTGGCCCAGTACCTTCGGCCCATCCGGCCCATCCCTCTATCCTAACCCTAGCTAGCGCCCAGGCTTCCTCGCTCCTTCCCGCAAGCCGCCGCCACCCCCTCGTGCCCCACTCCTCCGATTCCCTCCCATCGACCGCACCCCTCTCCCTGCGAGCGCCCGACCCGATCTTCCCCTCTCCCTCGAGCCCCTTCGCCTCTCGTTCATCCCGAACCCCTCCCTCGCTAACTCCCTCCTTCGATCCACTCCTCCAGCGCCTCGATCTCCCTCTCAGGCCCGAGATCGCAGCTCTCCAGCCCCGTTCCTCCATGCCCGCGCCCTCGTCGGCCCTCCTCCGGCGACGCGGTGCCGCAGCCTACCGTGCGCCCGAGCTCCGCCTCGGCCGTCTTCTCCCCGTGGTTTTCTCCTCCACCCTCGAAGCAAGGCGCCCCGACGCACTTCCTTCCCGCGCCAAGGCCAGGCCGCGCCCGGCCTCCTCCTCCTCTGCCCGCCGTCGTCCTCCCTCGGGCGCAAGCGGCCAAGGGCAGCGCCGACGCCTCCCTCCTGCCGAGCGCCTCGCCGTGGCCTCCCTCCGTCCTCAGGCCAAGGCAGCGCCCCTGCCTCCATCCCGCGCCGACGCGCGCCCAGGCCGTCTCGGCCCTCCTCCGTCGCCGCCCGGATTCGCCGAGCCGCCCCTCCCCGCGCCAAGACCTTCTTCAGCACCGGCCGGGCGCCCTGTCTCCTCTTCCCAAGGAGCTGCAGCCACCTCGCCGTGTCGCTGCCTTGGTTCCTTCCCGCAAGACCTGCTGCTGTTTTTTGTTTTGTTTGTTTTCGCCAAGTGGACGAGGACCCCAAGTTTCGACAAGTTCCACGACCAAGTACCACTACCGTCGCCGAGACCCCCCAAGTACCACGACGACCGAACGGCTACGGTGACGAGTACATCTACGAACGTGTACCCCTACCTCGACAACGATCCCGACAAGTACCTCTACACGCGGCATGAACATCTACGATACGAAAACGCCGACACAAGACGATGACAAGTACCCTTTCGGAGAAGTACATCTACGAACTCGATGCCCGAACGTCTACTTCCACTACCGCCACGTGAACGCCATGTACAACTACCGCCGACGGAACAACTACTTCCTCTTCGGAAACGTGAACGCCTACTTCCCTCTAGGCCGTGTACAACTACTTCCCCTACGTTCCTCGACGATCTCGAACCGCCCCGAGAACGATCGTTCCGAAGGTATAACACCGAGACGATGAACCGTGGATGCTTGTTGTGGTTGTATGAAATGTTTCCCGTGTGTGCACCGTGTCCGTTTCGTCCCTTTTGTCATGTTCTTCGGTTGCCTCGTCGCCGACTCGTGGGAACCCGGTGACGGGATCGCCCCACCTTTCATCTCGTTTGACTTGCTCATGTCGATTCTTCTTTTGCACCGGTCTCTCGACGAGATACCGGAACCGATATGATGCGTTGCATCATTTTCGGATCGTTGCCGTGGCACCCTTTCCTTCCACCACGGTGACAAGTGCTTCACATCTCTTGATATTAATGTTTAACTAAACTGCATAAACTTGATCATGTCATCCGCATCATGTTAACAACATTATAATGTGTGAATTGTTGTTGCTTTTATAATTACTAAACATGCTTATGGGGATTTTCCGGACTTGTTGTTGTTATTTTCCGGCCTCATTTAAAATGTCTAAATAGTGCAGTTTCTTTATGCTTCACCTCTTGCCATGTTAAAAACATGTAATCTTGTCTTGTAATTAACAAGAGACAATTAAATAATTAATTGTGGTGTTTCTTCAATATGCAACTCGTTGCGTATTGAGCTCCACTTAACTTGTAGTGTTGTTTGTGCACTTTGCCATGCCTTGCATATTTAAACCGGACATGCATCATACTTGTTTGTGCATCGTAGGCCATGTTTATGATATGTGTGTTTACCGTGTTGTTTTTCTTCTTTCCGGTTGCTTCTCTGTTAGCTTCGGTTTCGTTCCGGAGTTGCGAGTATTCTCTCGTCTATGTTGCTCCGTCTTCTTCATGGATCCGTTCTTCTCCCTTGTGGAATTCCAGGCAAGATGACCGAACCCCGATACCATTACTATCTTTGCCTATTGCTAGTAGTTCCGCTCTATAGTTTTGCCTCGATGCCCATGTTTTCCTGTCAGCCTCCTATTGTAACCATTGCCCTGTTTAACCAACCTACCTATGCAAACCGTTGAATGGCTAAGTACGCTTCGCTCAGCCCCTCTTATAGCGTTGCTAGTTGCAGGTGAAGATCGAAGATGCTTGCTTCATGATGAAGTTTGGTTGGGTTATATCACACTATATAATTGCTAAATGAAATCATCTATATACTGGCAAGGGTGGAAGGCTAAGCCTTTTGCTTGGTGATTTGTTCCACTCATGCCGTTAGGAACCGTATAAACCGGTGTTATGTTCCTTGATTATGCGTTCCTAACACGGTTGGGGTGTATGGGACCCCCTTGATAAACCGCTAAGTGTTAAGTCTTTTCCAGCAAGTCCCAACATTTGGTACTATTTGCCTCATAATAACAACTTAAATAATTAATTAATTGCATAGGGGGTCATGTCCCCGAGGATTCTTAATTCTACATAGCAGGGGGGCCAGTGCCGATGGTGTTGGTCCCAAACGGGGGTCCTGCGGGAACCACCACGGGGAAACTCAAGGATTGGGTCCTGTAGCATCACCCATCCGGTCGTGTCCTGAGACTTAGATACGCGCGGCTACTATCAGGGTGTCGACACGCCGGGAGGATTTGCTGGATTAGCCTTACCTTAGTTCGGTTTAACTTGAGCACGGGATTCCGAGAATACTCGGGTCTTCCCACCTTGGAGTTGCGACTCCGCGGATCGTGGGCTTGTAATGGGTCAAGTTGGAACACCCCTGCAGGGTTTGAACTTTAGAAAGCCGTGCCCGCGGTTATGTGGCAGATGGGAGCTTGTTAATATCCGGTTGTAGATAACTTGACACAATGTTTCCAATACACTACCAGCGTCTGTACCGTGACTGTCAATTTCCGAATAGGGATTCGGGAGTTGAACACGGTGGGGTTATGTTTGACCGGCTTTAGCTAGGATCACTTCGTGATCATCTTTCGACCGATGCTCTTCTCTTCTCGCTCTCTATTACGTAAGATAGTGCTAGTTGCTGTTGCAGTCACTACTCTTTTCCTCAGCCTTATCCTCTCCCAAGGCTTAAATAGTCTTGTTACCCGGGAACGGGATTGCTGAGTCCTCTGTGGCTCACAGTTACTTCACCACACCAGATGCAGGTTCAGCCGAGTTCGATGCAGGAGTTGGATCAGTTCTTCACCCGGGAGTCCGATGAAGATCGTGGCTGTTTGCTTGTTACGTTTCGACGATCAGTAGTGGTTCTTCTACTAGGATTCGATCCTGACCTGTGGCTTTATGTTGTTTTGGTATCTTTCTTTTGGATCTTCACCCGTAGTCGGGTTGTGATGTTTTTATTGATGTATTGCTTATGTAACGTATTGTGTGAAGTGGCAAGTGTAAGCCAACTATCTCCTTTTGCAATTTAATCCCTCTTTTACATGAGTCGTGCAAAGATACCAAACTTGAGATCATTCTAGGATGGGCTTATACCTTTAAGTCGTGCCTCGACATGTAGGAGGTATAGTCCCATCCTGGGCATTACAAGTTGGTATTCAGAGCCTTCTCTGACCTAGAAGCCCCCACTGATTGATCGAATCGTTGACGGTTGAGTCTAGGCACACACTGAAAACTTTTTGAGTCCTATATTATATCGGAGAGTAGGATTTCTTTGCTTCTCATCCCCTTTCTCTCTAGTGAGGACTCCTGACGACTACTCTTGTCTCTCCTATCTTCAAAAATTTGCACAAAATTTTTTTAGGAATCCCGCGAGTATTCTGGGATTGTTTCGATGTTCTTGTGACAAGGATATTGTTCTCGATGCCTCCTGTTACCGGGGAGTTGAGCTTCGGGGTATTGTTGTCACAAGCATATCGCGGCAGTACTAAATACTTAAGACGGCCGACATCGAAAATCTCTCCTATACGGCCAGTGGCAAGATAACCCCGACATCACCCAGTACTGGGGAGGTAGTTCGAGAGTATTGCCATAGCTTGTATAGTGGATGCATTTCGAAGGTCCGAGGTAAACAGTTTCCGAGAAAGACTGGTTATGTGTTGAAGGATGGATACACCTGGATGTAGGTTTAGAGTTGATTGCGCGGTGCTTCCCGTGTATCCCCAACACCTGATTGCATAACTGGAAACTTTCGGAAATCTATAGGTGGGTTCATCTAGTAGTTCTAGGCATTCTTCCAACGGATGCTCGATATGAAGTTTGGGGTTCTACATTGAGTGAAGTGGTTTTATGGACTTGTTCCGATCGGGAGTTGCATCTTAAAGGGTCCTTGGCTATGCTGATCCGGGGATTGCAAAACCCTTTTGTAACACGTTCCATGAGCTTTCAGCACGAAGATGTCGAACGAAGCTTCTATCTTGTATTTGTTCTATCTGATCCTTGTTCCTTTTTTTTATTTACCTTTTGTTCTCCAAGTGGCTTCTCGACGAGTTGATGTACCTGCGGAATTCATTCGTTCAATTCTCTGTTCGGATGATATTGTGAAGATCATGCTGCATATCTATCCTTGTTCTTGTTTTGATTCTGGTATTCGAGTTGCTTCAATGTCAAATGTTGATTCCATACCTTTACTAATCGGTATTCTCATATTCCTATGGGAGTGCAGGTCCTTCTTGATCATCAAGATAGTTATGTTAAACTCTTTTTCAACCGGTGTCCATTTTGTTCGTCTCAAGTTGTCTTTGTTTTTCCCCACCCTCCCACCCTTCTTCTTCTTGGAGCAAGAAATTATCAAATGAAATAGCCATTTTATTCATGTGATGGTTCTTCATTCTTTCCTTCAATGTCCTTATCCGGTGTTTATCGTGAAGATGCTCGAGAGCTTCAAGTTCATCATTCTTTTGTTCTCTAATTCTGCCGGTGGATGTAATTCAAGATTTTGGTGTTGATCTTATCCTTTTCCTCATTTCACAATGCTTTCTTATTCCGGTGCACCAATTAATCATTCTCCTCTTGCTATTCATATCCGGAGTGCTGAAGATTCATAATTCCATTCTTAATCCGTTCAAATTATTTTGAGGATTGTCATCTATTCAAGCCATTTAATTCAACCGGTGCAATATCTCTTAAGCAATCTTTTCAACGGTGATTTCTTTTGAGTGGGCCCTAACCCACAGGTCTTTTCCCAGGATCTTACCTGACTCTTCTAATTTTCTGCAGTAATAAATTCTTTTCAAAGCGTGACGTAAGAATGATTTCCATCAGTCACATGCCTCCTCCAAGATCGCTTTCAAATTCTTTCCATCGTTGGTTCAACCTTTTTAATTCTTCATTCCGGAGTGCTCAACAATTCTTATGGCATTTCTCGTCTTCATTCTCAACATTTCAAGATCGAAGAAGAGTTTCTCTTAAATTTTGACCCGTTCTCTTGATGAGTTGTGATTCTAGCTTCATGCCATCCTCATAATTGTTTTCGATTGTGGGAATTGTTTTCATGCCCCTTCAGAGCAATTCTTGAATTCTTTTCTTTGTGATCCTCCGAAGGCCATCATTTCAGAATATTTCTTCGTTCTCAGTTTTCAACTTCGTCCTCCAAATATTCTTCATTGATGTTTCTTCGTTCGTCTCCATATTCTTACGGTGGTTCTTTCAAGATTACCCTTTCGTTGTTATCATTTATATTCACTCGTTCTTTTCATATTCCTACCAGTGGTTCGTTGAAGATTTACCCAAGCTTGTGCGAGATCTCTTTTAATTCTTTCCAAGGAGAATAAGTAGTATGCCAAATCCTTTGGTTGTCATCAATTTAAATTGGTGAAGGAGATGCACAACATAATTCTTATTCTTGTTCCTTCCAAGTGTTTAATTCTTTTGTCTGGAGCTTGTTCATCTTATCATATTCTCGGTTCTAAGTTGTCCATCTTGTTTTCCGGAGCTCCAAGTTATTTCTATTATATCATTTCAAAGCTCCATCTAATTCACCGCATGCCTTGAATCTTATTCTTTTCATCTTTCACTTCTCATGCTTTCATTACCGGAGTTCTCTTGGTGGTTCATCATCATTTAATTCATCCTTGAAATCTTCATCAAGATTCTTGTTGGAACTCAAGGATTCTTCATCATGCATTCCAATTGCAATCCTTTCTACCTTATCTTTTCAGATGGTGTTATGTCATTCTTGACAATTCCTTCATGTTTCATGATTCACGAGTTATCAAGAATGAAATATTTCAAACCCATCATTTCCTTGTTCAGGAGATCTTTTCAACCCTTCAAATTATTCGTTGGAGTTATCTTGGGTTGTATTTCACCTAAAAGCTTTCCTTGAGAATTATTGCTATTATGGTGCTAATAAATGACCCAAGTTCTTCATTTTTCATTCCAGCGAAATAAGTTTATCGTCTCCTTGTTGATCTCAATCCAAGCAATTCGTTCTGTTAGTGGCTGGTTGTCACCTCTTAATTTTGAGATGTTTTCCATAAGCCCACATCGAGCTTATTATTTTCGTTGTTGATTTTTCCATCAACCCCATTCAACCCTTCTCCGTAAGGAGGATTTTCTAATTCATTCGGGGCAGAAGTTGTCATCTTCTTCTTCGATCTTTTCTTTCCAACGATCTAGCATCTATTCTTTCGTTCCGGAGGCTTTGTAATGTTGCTCTCTCCAAACCATCATCTCGTTTTTATCGAGATCATGTTCTTTCCCTTGCTTATCATTTAACTGGAATGTTGTCACCTACATTCTAGTTCCCTCATCTTATCTAGTTTTGCATATCTTTTTAACCGGAGTGTTGTATTCATCAATTCAAGTTCCGTCATCTTATCAAGTTTGCCTCTCTTTTCAACCGGAGTGCTATCAGAATCTTTCTTAACCTTGTGCCATTCTTTAAATTGTTTCGGAGGTAATATGCTGTTCATTTCATCAAGTATCATCCATCTTTTCAAGTTCATGTTAATTCCTTCCATTTTCAGACGGAGTGCTGCCCAAATTATTTCGTTCTTATTCCTTCTCAATCTTGGTTAACCGGAGTGGTTTTGAAATTCTTTCGTCATCCGTGAGCTCTTGTTTCATATCTTTCAACCTACGAGGTTCTCGATGATCCTTGTTCCTCTTTCCAACGGAGTGTTTTCATCTTCGTTCATCTCCATTGTACAATTATTCAACTTGTTCAACCTCTCAAGGTTCTTTGGTTTCACTCGTCTGTCAAAGAAGCAACTTTGTTTTACCATTCCTCTTCCGTTTTTACCCGGTGATATCTCTAGGATCTCGGGTCGAGATCCTCTGTTAGTGTGGGAGAGTTGTGACGCCCGAGACCGACGTCCCAGAAGATTCCAGAAGATTCCAGATGTTCCGGGTTGCCCGTGTGTTTCTTTTGTGCTTGCTTTATTTATTTTTGCATTGCATCATGTCATCATGCCATCATGTCATTTATTTTTGCATCTCAACCTAAATAAATCGTGTGGACCTTCGGTCCATTTAAATCGAGGGAAGAATGTCTTCTCTTTAAAACATATAAAAGCCTCTCAATATTTAGGGAGCTATATTTAAAATATTCCAATTGGTTGGGATCACCGTAAAACACTTGCAATATTTCCCCATGCCTATTCCATATCAAGTTTGACTTCAAATCCTTGCTATAATTCTTTTCCGTTATTTTCGAGGCTCCTCCAATTATCTAGACTCTTTTCAAACTCCTTGAGGTAAGCTATTTATTTTAGTTTGCACTTCCCTTGTTGTTGGAACTATTTTTGTGAGGTTGGAATTATTCCGTAAAGCCTTACAAAAATGTCCATCATTTTATTCTTATTCTTTGCCTCTTTTCTTTTTATTTTTGGCTCTCTCCTTATTTGTTTTTTTTTTCTGCTAAGAAATAAAAGAGGAGCAGCCAGCCCAGGCCTCCCTAAGGCCCAGGCCAGCAGCCTCCCTCTCAGCCAAACCACCTCTGGCCCAGTACCTTCGGCCCATCCGGCCCATCCCTCTATCCTAACCCTAGCTAGCGCCCAGGCTTCCTCGCTCCTTCCCGCAAGCCGCCGCCACCCCCTCGTGCCCCGCTCCTCCGATTCCCTCCCATCGACCGCACCCCTCTCCCTGCGAGCGCCCGACCCGATCTTCCCCTCTCCCTCGAGCCCCTTTGCCTCTCGTTCGTCCCGAACCCCTCCCTCGCTAACTCCCTCCTTCGATCCACTCCTCCAGTGCCTCGATCTCCCTCTCAGGCCCGAGATCGCAGCTCTCCAGCCCCGTTCCTCCATGCCCGCGCCCTCGTCGGCCCTCCTCCGGCGATGCGGTGCCGCAGCCTACCGTGCGCCCGAGCTCCGCCTCGGCCGTCTTCTCCCCGTGGTTTTCTCCTCCGCCCTCGAAGCAAGGCGCCCCGACGCACTTCCTTCCCGCGCCAAGGCCAGGCCGCGCCCGGCCTCCTCCTCCTCTGCCCGCCGTCGTCCTCCCTCGGGCGCAAGCGGCCAAGGGCAGCGCCGACGCCTCCCTCCTGCCGAGCGCCTCGCCGTGGCCTCCCTCCGTCCTCAGGCCAAGGCAGCGCCCCTGCCTCCATCCCGCGCCGACGCGCGCCCAGGCCGTCTCGGCCCTCCTCCGTCGCCGCCCGGATTCGCCGAGCCGCCCCTCCCCGCGCCAAGACCTTCTTCAGCACCGGCCGGGCGCCCTGTCTCCTCTTCCCAAGGAGCTGCAGCCACCTCGCCGTGTCGCTGCCTTGGTTCCTTCCCGCAAGACCTGCTGCTGTTTTTTGTTTTGTTTGTTTTCGCCAAGTGGACGAGGACCCCAAGTTTCGACAAGTTCCACGACCAAGTACCACTACCGTCGCCGAGACCCCCCAAGTACCACGACGACCGAACGGCTACGGTGACGAGTACATCTACGAACGTGTACCCCTACGTCGACAACGATCCCGACAAGTACCTCTACACGCGGCATGAACATCTACGATACGAAAACGCCGACACAAGACGATGACAAGTACCCTTTCGGAGAAGTACATCTACGAACTCGATGCCCGAACGTCTACTTCCACTACCGCCACGTGAACGCCATGTACAACTACCGCCGACGGAACAACTACTTCCTCTTCGGAAACGTGAACGCCTACTTCCCTCTACGGCCGTGTACAACTACTTCCCCTACGTTCCTCGACGATCTCGAACCGCCCCGAGAACGATCGTTCCGAAGGTATAACACCGAGACGATGAACCGTGGATGCTTGTTGTGGTTGTATGAAATGTTTCCCGTGTGTGCACCGTGTCCGTTTCGTCCCTTTTGTCATGTTCCGCGGTTGCCTCGTCGCCGACTCGTGGGAACCCGGTGACGGGATCGCCCCACCTTTCATCTCGTTTGACTTGCTCACGTCGATTCTTCTTTTGCACCGGTCTCTCGACGAGATACCGGAACCGATATGATGCGTTGCATCATTTTCGGATCGTTGCCGTGGCACCCTTTCCTTCCACCACGGTGACAAGTGCTTCACATCTCTTGATGTTAATGTTTAACTGAATTGCATAAACTTGATCATGTCATCCGCATCATGTTAACAACATTATAATGTGTGAATTGTTGTTGCTTTTATAATTACTAAACATGCTTATGGGGATTTTCCGGACTTGTTGTTGTTATTTTCCGGCCTCATTTAAAATGTCTAAATAGTGCAGTTTCTTTATGCTTCACCTCTTGCCATGTTAAAAACATGTAATCTTGTCTTGTAATTAACAAGAGACAATTAAATAATTAATTGTGGTGTTTCTTCAATATGCAACTCGTTGCGTATTGAGCTCCACTTAACTTGTAGTGTTGTTTGTGCACTTTGCCATGCCTTGCATATTTAAACCGGACATGCATCATACTTGTTTGTGCATCGTAGGCCATGTTTATGATATGTGTGTTTACCGTGTAGTTTTTCTTCTTTCCGGTTGCTTCTCTGTTAGCTTCGGTTTCGTTCCGGAGTTGCGAGGATTCTCTCGTCTATGTTGCTCTGTCTTCTTCATGGATCCGTTCTTCTCCCTTGTGGAATTCCAGGCAAGATGACCGAACCCCGATAACATTACTATCTTTGCCTATTGCTAGTAGTTCCGCTCTATAGTTTTGCCTCGATGCCCATGTTTTCCTGTCAGCCTCCTATTGTAACCATTGCCCTGTTTAACCAACCTACCTATGCAAACCGTTGAATGGCTAAGTACGCTTCGCTCAGCCCCTCTTATAGCGTTGCTAGTTGCAGGTGAAGATCGAAGATGCTTGCTTCATGATGAAGTTTGGTTGGGTTATATCACACTATATAATTGCTAAATGAAATCATCTATATACTAGCAAGGGTGGAAGGCTAAGCCTTTTGCTTGGTGATTTGTTCCACTCATGCCGTTAGGAACCGTATAAACCGGTGTTATGTTCCTTGATTATGCGTTCCTAACACGGTTGGGGTGTATGGGACCCCCTTGATAAACCGCTAAGTGTTAAGTCTTTTCCAGCAAGTCCCAACATTTGGTACTATTTGCCTCATAATAACAACTTAAATAATTAATTAATTGCATAGGGGGTCATGTCCCCGAGGATTCTTAATTCTACATAGCAGGGGGGCCAGTGTCGATGGTGTTGGTCCCAAACGGGGGTCCTGCGGGAACCACCACGGGGAAACTCGAGGATTGGGTCCTGTAGCATCACCCATCCGGTCGTGTCCTGAGACTTAGATACGCGCGGCTACTATCAGGGTGTCGACACGCCGGGAGGATTTGCTGGATTAGCCTTACCTTAGTTCGGTTTAACTTGAGCACGGGATTCCGAGAATACTCGGGTCTTCCCACCTTGGAGTTGCGACTCCGCGGATCGTGGGCTTGTAATGGGTCAAGTTGGAACACCCCTGTAGGGTTTGAACTTTCGAAAGCCGTGCCCGCAGTTATGTGGCAGATGGGAGCTTGTTAATATCCGGTTGTAGATAACTTGACACAATGTTTCCAATACACTACCAGCGTCTGTACCGTGACTGTCAATTTCCGAATAGGGATTCGGGAGTTGAACACGGTGGGGTTATGTTTGACCGGCTTTAGCTAGGATCACTTCGTGATCATCTTTCGACCGATGCTCTTCTCTTCTCGCTCTCTATTACGTAAGATAGTGCTAGTTGCTGCTGCAGTCACTACTCTTTTCTTCAGCCTTATCCTCTCCCAAGGCTTAAATAGTCTTGTTACCCGGGAACGGGATTGCTGAGTCCTCTGTGGCTCACAGTTACTTCACCACACCAGATGCAGGTTCAGCCGAGTTCGATGCAGGAGTTGGATCAGTTCTTCACCCGGGAGTCCGATGAAGATCGTGGCTGTTTGCTTGTTACGTTTCGACGATCAGTAGTGGTTCTTCTACTAGGATTCGATCCTGACCTGTGGCTTTATGTTGTTTTGGTATCTTTCTTTTGGATCTTCACCCGTAGTCGGGTTGTGATGTTTTGATTGATGTATTGCTTATGTAATGTATTGTGTGAAGTGGCGAGTGTAAGCCAACTATCTCCTTTTGCAATTTAATCCCTCTTTTACATTAGTCGTGCAAAGATACCAAACTTGAGATCATTCTAGGATGGGCTTATACCTTTAAGTCGTGCCTCGACACGTAGGAGGTATAGTCCCATCCTGGGCATTACACTGGAGTCCCGTCTTACTGCTGCCACAGACTATCTAGGACGGCTGAAAGCGGTGATGGCCCGGATCGACACCGCGCTCTGGAGGGGAGTCGTGCAGGAGAACGACCTCGAGTCTCTGATGACTCGACTCAATGAGATCCCCAGCCGAGTGCAGGAGTGGAAGAAGTTGTCCGCCCGGGGTGGAGCCGACGTGGCGCTGTCCTTGGTCCACATGCACTACAAGGAGGTGAAGGAGAGAAGGCTCGCGGCGCTCAAGGTCGCCAATACGAAGGAGCTCCAATTCCAGTCATTCATGGAGACTTTCCTGGAAGCCGCCACCCGCATCGCCGACGGGATCGATCTGGACCAGTTTGTCGCACCTACGAGCCCGCCTCCTCCTGAGGAATGAGCGAACTTTGATACTTTAATCCAATTTGCCTCGGAATGCCGAGTGATCTTGTAATCGTTACATTCTGGTGGGCCCGTGGCCCAGGTACTCTTGCCCGAATCTTGCGGGATTTTATCTGGATTTGATTCCTTAGCTTGTGACTCTTTTTGATCGCTTGAATCTTTGAGTCGACGCCTTGCTGGCGATGTTGCACTTGTGGCGGAGCTCGGAGGACCGCGGTTGAGCCTCCGAGCGAAAAAGCCGCTCTCCACTCGGAATGGTTTTTGTAACTTAGGCGATCCCAAGCTACGTTGTATTTGTGGCGGAGCTCGGAAGACAGAGCCACATTATACTTATGATGCAGCTCGGAGGACCGCAGCTAAGCCCCCGAGTGAGAGGGTCGCTCTTCACTCGGAGTGGATGTTTGTAACTTAGGCGATTCCAAGCTACGTTGTATTTGTGGCGGAGCTCGGAAGGCAGAGTCACATTATACTTATGACGCAGCTCGGAGGACCGCAGCTAAGCCCCCGACTGAGAGGGTCGCTCTTCACTCGGAGCGGATGTTTGTAACTTAGGCGATTCCGGGCTACATTGTATTTGTGGCGGAG
>LR738713.1:591579765-591598433 GCA_902687465.1 Secale cereale
GGAGCTCGGAAGATAGAGCCACATTATACTGATGACGCAGCTCAGAGGACCGCAGCTAAGCCCCCGAGTGAGAGGGTTGCTCTTCACTCAGAGTGAGTGTTTGTAACTTAGGCGAGTCACGTGGCCGTAGCTAAGCCGCCGAGTGAGAGGATTGCTCTTCACTCGGAGTGGATGTTTGTAACTTAGGCGATTCCAAGCTACGTTGTATTTGTGGTGGAGCTCGGAAGACAGAGCCACATCATACTTATGACGCAGCTCGGAGGACCGCAGCTCAGCCTCCGAGTGAGAGGGTTGCTCTTCACTCGGAGTGAGTGTTTGTAACTTAGGCGAATCGGGTTCGCGGCTAAGCTCCCGAGTGAGAGAGTTGCTCTTCACTCGGAGTAATTGTTTAAACTTAGGCGAATCGGGTTCGTTGCTAAGCACCCACTGGGTGATTTTGAATACCAGTGTTTTTTGGAAAACAACAATCAATAAAGGACCGCTGCAAACTTGTCTTTGAAACAAATCGGGAAAATCTTTATTACAACTCGACTGTCGAGTGTTTCAACTGTAGAAGCGGCGGAGCAGGTCCGCGTTCCACGAACGAGGTTCGTATTTCTTCTTGGCGACATTGTAGAGGTGGTATGCTCCGTTGTGCAGCACCTTGGTGATGATGAATGGGCCTTCCCAGGCCGGGGCAAGCTTGTGAGGTCGTTTCTGATGCACTCGAAGGACCAGGTCTCCTTCCTGGAATGCTCGGCTTCGGACGTTGCGAGCATGGAATCGACGGAGGTCTTGCTGATAGATGGTCGACCGGATCAAGGCCATCTCTCGTTCCTCTTCCAAAAGGTCGATTGCATCCTGACGAGCCTGCTCTGCCTCGGCTTCGGAGAAGAGTTCCACTCTGGGGGCGTTGTGTAACAAGTCGCTCGGCAACACAACTTCGGCTCCATAGACCATGAAGAAAGGGGTACGGCCAGTCGACCGGTTTGGAGTTGTCCTCAAACCCCATAGGACATATGGTAGTTCAGTTACCCAAGCCCCAGCGGCATGCTTAAGATCACGCATGAGCCACGGCTTTAGGCCTTGGAGAATCAAACCATTTGCTCTTTCTGCCTGTCCATTCGACTGCGGATGTGCCACGGAGGCGTAGTCGACTCGTGTACCTTGAGAAGCACAGAAAGCTCTGAATTCATCCGAGTCAAAGTTGGAGCCGTTGTCTATGATGATGCTGTGGGGAACTCCATATCTGAATATCAATTCCCTGATGAAGCTGATGGCATTGCTCGATTCGAGGTTCTTGATGGGCTTGGCCTCAATCCATTTGGTGAACTTGTCGACTGCCACGAGTAGGTGGGTGAATCCGCTTCTGCCCGTTCTAAAGGGGCCGACCATGTCCAAGCCCCAAACAGCAAAGGGCTAGACTAGCGGAATGGTCTTCAATGCAGATGCCGGCTTGTGGGACATGTTGGAGTAGAACTGGCAACCTGCGCACTTGTCCACAATATCCTTGGCCATCTCGTTGGCATGGGGCCAGTAAAACCCGGCTCGGTATGCTTTGGCCACTATAGTCCGAGAGGAAGCATGGTGGCCACAAGTTCCCGAGTGAATCTCATCCAGGATCAATCGACCTTCCTCTAGGGTGATGCAGCGCTGAGCGACTCCGGTGACGCTTTCTCTGTAGAGTTGACCCTGAACGACAGTGAACGCCTTGGATCGGCGGACGATCTGGCGCGCTTCCTCCTCATCTTCCGGGAGTTCTTTCCTGAGCAGATATGATATGTATGGCACAATCCAGTCTGGCGTAATCACTAGGACCTCCATGATCAGGTCGACAACCGTAGGTACTTCGACTTCAGTCGGATCTGACGCACTGACTGGCTGCGGGGGCTCTTCCGTGAAGGGGTCTTCTTTGACAGAAGGGGTGTGCAGATGCTCCAGGAACACATTCTTGGGAATAGGCTTCCGAGTCGACCCAATTTTTGCGAGGTCATCGGCCAGCTGATTCTTGGCTCTCGGCACATGATGGAGCTCTAAACCTTCAAACTTCTTTTCAAGCTTCCGCGCTGCACTGCAATAACTGGTCATTGCCGGGCTCCTGACGTCCCATTCCTTCATCACTTGGTTCACCACTAAGTCAGAGTCGCCATAAACCGTCAGGCGACGGACGCCGAGTGAGATGGCCATGCGCAACCCGTACAAAAGTGCTTCGTACTCAGCTTCGTTGTTCGATGAGTCAAAGTTGATCTGAAGGACGTAACTGAGCTCGTCGCCCCTCGGAGAAACCAGGACCACGCCTACGCCGGATCCGTTCAGCATCTTGGATCCATCGAAGAACATAGTCCAGCGATCCGACTGAACTTGAGTCGGCAACTCTTGTTCTATCCACTCGGTCACAAAATATGTTATAGCCTGAGACTTGATGGCTTTCTTCACTTCAAACTTGATATCTAACGGAAGAAGTTCAATCGCCCATTTTGCTACTCGACCGGTTGCGTCTCGGTTGTTCGGGATCTCTGACAGCGGGGCGTCGCTGACGACTGAGATTGTATGGTCCGAGAAGTAATGGGCAACTTTTTTGCAGTCAAGTAAATCCCGTACACGAGCTTTTGGTAATGCGGGTACCTTTGCTTGGAGGGAGTCAAAACTTCGGATATGTAATAGACTGGGCGCTGGACCTTGTATGCCTTGCCCTCTTCTTCCCGCTCGACCGTGAGTACAGTGCTGACAACTTGTCCGGTGGCTGCAATGTATAGTAGGAAAGGCTCCTTGCTGACTGGGCAGCGAGCACCGGCCGGGTGGACAGCAGGGCTTTGAGCTCTTCAAACGCTGCTTCGGCTTCGGAAGTCCACTCAAACTTGCCTGATTTCTTCATGAGTCGGTAGAGAGGCAGTGCCTTCTCACCAAGACGAGAAATGAATCAACTCGATGCGGCCAAGCAACCAGTAAGCTTCTAGACGTCGTGTATACGCTCGGGGCATTTCATTCGGAGGATGGTACTGACCTTCTCTGGATTGGCGTTGATTCCCCGTTCGAAAATGAGAAAACCGAGCAACTTGCCGCCAGGAACTCCAAATGTACACTTTGACGAATTGACCTTGATATCATAGCTTCTTAAGTTTGCGAATGTCCCAGCGAGGTCGGTCAGCAGGTCGGAACCTTTCCGTGACTTGACCACAATGTCATCCATGCATGCCTCGACGTTCCGACTGATTTGCTTTATTAAGCACTTCTGGATCATGCGCATGAACGTAGCGCCGGCATTTTTGAGACCGAAAGGCATGGTGACATAACAGAAACACCCGAAGGGGGTGATGAAAGTTGTCTTGATTTCATCGGGTCCGAACAGACGGATCTGATGGTACCCGGAATACGCGTCCAGAAAGGACAAACGCTCACATCCCGCAGTCGAGTCAACTATCTGATCGATGCGGGGGAGAGGAAAATGATCCTTCGGGCAGGCCCGATTGATGTGCTTGAAATCGATGCACATGCAGAGAGACTTGTCCTTCTTGGGGACCATGACGACATTGGCGAGCCACTCGGAGTGGTAGATCTCGCGGATAAACTCAGCTGCCAGGAGCCAAGCCACTTCCTCGCCAATTGCCTTTCGCTTCTCCGCAGCGGATCGACGGAGATGTTCCTTCACAGGCTTCACCTTTGGGTCGACTCGCAAATGGTGCTCAGCCAGTCCCCTGGGCACACCCGGCATGTCTGATGGTTTCCATGCGAAGATGTCCCAGTTCTCACGGAGGAACTGGATGAGCGCTTCTTCCTATTTGCTGTCGAGTGTAGTGGAAATGTGGGTCGGTGCTGCGTTGGGGTCGATGGGGTGGATGTGCACGGGTTTCATGTCCCCGGCCGACTGGAAAGCTGACTCGGAAGCCGGCTTCTTTGCCCTCAGCAGATCACTCGGATTCATGCTCTTTTGGTACTCCTCCATCCCTACTGCTGCAATCTGCTCGTCAGCGATCTTCGAGCCTTTCTGGAAGCACTCTTCCGCTTTCTGACGGTTCCCAGTGACAGTTATAACGACGTTGGGTCCCGGCATCTTTAGCTTGAGGTAAACGTAACACGGTCGAGCCATGAACCTGGCGTAGGCGAGCCTACCCAGGATGGCGTGATAAGCGCTATTGAAGTCCACCACTTCGAACGTCGGCTTCTCTTTGCGATAATTCTTCGACTCGCCAAAGACCACATCGAGTGTGATTTGGCCAAGTGAGTCGGCCTTCTTCCCGGGGATGACCCCGTGGAACCTCATGTTACTTTCGCTCAGCTTGGACATTGAAATGCCCATATCCCGGAGGGTTGCTGCATACAAGATATTCAAGCCACTACCTCCATCCATCAGGACTCTGGTCAGACGTGTGCCCTCGACCACAGGGTCGACCACCAGTGACTGCCGCCCGGGGGTGGCAATGTGCGCTGGGTGATCAGACTGATTGAATGTGATGGGGGTCTTGGACCATTTCAAAAACGTGGGGGTCGCCGGGGCAACCATGTTTACTTCTCTATTGATGACTTTCAGTCGAATTTTGCTCTCGATGTCTGCGAAGATCACCAAAGTGGAGTTGATCTGGGGGTATCCTCCATCCCCTTCCTTGTCTTCGGACTCTTCTGATTCCTTTCCATTCTCAGTCGACTGATCTTTCTGGAAGTTCTGGATCAGGAGCCGACACTGAAGAGTGGTGTGCTTGGGATATACCAAGTTTCCCTCTTCATCTTTCTTCGTGTGAATGGGACATGGCTGGTCGAGTACATCATTCCCAGCTTGATCCTTCACTTTCTTGGGGGACAGGACCCCTTCGGCTTTCCTTTGCCCTTTCCTTGATTGACCACTGCAGCCTCGCCCTGAGCAGCTGGCTCGGCTTTGCGCTTGTTCTTCCGATTGGAATTCTGATCATCCTGCCCGACTGGTTTCTTGCCACTGCGGAGCTGATCGGCCTCTTCGCCGTTGGCGTACCGACTGGCAATCTCCATCATCCGTGACAGGGACATATCGCATGTTCGACCAAACTTCAGATTCAGCTCTCGGTTACGTACGCCTTCCTTGAAGGCGCAAACTGCCTGGTGCTCAAACACATTTTCCACCGTGTGATGCAAGGTGGTCCATCGCTGGATGTAATCCCTCAAAGTTTCATTCGACTTCTGCGCGTAGTGCTGAAGCTCTGCGAGTCCAGCAGGCCGCTTGCAGGTGCCTTCGAAGGTCCGAATGAAAACTCGTGCGAGCTCTTCCCAACTGTAAATACTCCCGGGGGCCAACTGATTGAGCCACGCTCGAGCCGAACCGCCCAGCATCAGAGGAAGGTGCTTCATGGCCACATCATTGTTGCCGCCTCCAATCTGTACGGCCACTCGGTAATCTTCTAGCCAGGTGTCTGGTTTTGACTCGCCGGTGAACTTGCTTACTCCCGCCGCCAACCTGAAGTTCGGGGGGATCTCTGCGGCTCTGATGGCACTGCAGAAACACTCGGGTCCAGAGATAGGCGCTCGGCTCCCACTTGGTTGATCTCTGCCTTGCTCTTCTCTGAACGCCCTATTCCGGTCGACCCGTCCCTGCACAAGGATAGACCTTGCGTCGAAACCTGGCCTCCGGCGATCAGGGGGAACCCTCCGCTCGTCGTCGCGCAGGCGCCTGCCCTCGTGCCGCCGGGGCGAGTATGATCCGCTTCCCGGAGGAGGCGTAGGCGCTTGACAACGGTAATGATGACCGGGTCAACGGTCGTGTTGCTCGTCATTCTGACCCAGATGCCGGTCTTGCCGCGGGCCACCTTCCTCACGCCTTCGGGGCGATCTTGGACTGTGGGCTGACCAAACGGTGTCCGCAGCCACCGATCTGCTGTGGATCCTGTTGCGCGACTGAGAAACAACCGCGTTTTGCTCTTCAACCGTTCGGAGCAAAGCTCGGATCTGCTGAAGGCCTCTCCCAGCCTCCGACTGAGAAGGTTGAATCGACTCCGCGATGCGAGCCGCGGCTTCGAGGTTCTGGACTGGTGTGCGGAACACCTGAGTCTCCCGCGGGTGCGATTGCCGCGGTCGTCGACTGGACTCGGGGACCAGTCGGCGGGCCTGTTCGTCGAGTGCGCGCTGGATATTTTCCAAGCGCGTGTCTTCCAGGGCCAGAGCCTCTGGAGAATCTCCCACGATGGGAGTGAAGAGTGCGTCTTCGTTGTGGCGACAAAGCTCAGCCCTCTGCTCGGCAGTGATGGGTTGAGGAACATAGCCGTCGTTGTCGTGTGAACGGCCGCCGCCGCTGCCGCCGTCTCCACCACGGGGAAAACCCAGCGGGCTGCGGCGCGAGTCGACCATGAGGACTTCCGCTGCGGGATCGCTGCTCCCGCACTCGGAAACAGAATCTACAAGCTCGATCGATGGATAGACCGACCCGTAGAGGTAACCGTCGGGCTCGATGGCCGCGACTTGAGGGGTGGCCATCTGATGGGCCACCGTGTGTTTCACCCACCGCTGGAGCCGTGAGCGACCGGATCGCTTGCGACGGCGTCCGACGGGGATGGGGGACGATGTAGGGATCGATGAATACTGAGTCGACGGCTGTCGAAGGAGGACGCCGCAGGCGCTGGCACGGAAGTGCGCAGCCCCGCGGGCGGGCAGAGCCTCGACGTCGAGAGGGGCCTCCTGGAGCCATGCGGAGTCGTCAGCGATGAAGACAAGCGTGCCGAGCCGGATCTCACGGCCCAACGCTAAACCACCGCCTGACACCATGATGAAGGAGGTCGGAGAAGAAATTGCAACCTCACCAGATGTCGCTAAGACGCCTTGCCCTACGATGGGCGCCAACTGTCGTGGTTCCAAGCCTGACAGTACGAGTAGGGGATACGAATGAGGAGGCAAGGCCCTAGCTATGGTGAGGTTGTACACGAGGTGTTTTACGAGTTCAGGCCCTTCTCGGAGGAAGTAACAACCCTACGTCTCGGTGCCTGGAGGCGGCCGACTGATATGTGTATATGTGAGTTACAGGGATGCGAACCCTTGTACAGGAGGAGGGAGGTGGCTTATATAGTGTGCCAGGACCCCAGCCATGCTCCACGTTACCAAGGGTTCAATGTACATTAAGGCAGGCGTTACTGATAACGTCTACAGTAAAGAGTAATTAAGGCATTCACTATGGCGAGTAAATACCAGATCGTTATTGTCCTAAGGGACCTTTGACCTTCGGGGGTCGAGTGCCTTGGATTGGTCGAGTGGGGTTGAGTCGTCTTGTAGGTGATGTCCAGTCGAGTGGGATGTCCTCTTGGACCGTCTCAGACGACTGTCTTTGTCATCATAGGTTTTATCTTTCGATCTTCTGGAGTAGTGATCTTGGGTGGGGTACCTCGGTCAAGCCTGTGACCCTACCCTAGGTCTGTAACCTCGTCAGGCGCCACTTGCAATCCACCAAGGTTTGATGACTCAACTTTTGATTTTAACAGGCACAAAAGGCCCTCTGCTGCTAGCAAGAACAAGTACGGAGAGATTGGATCCCCCTGCCGGATTCCACGCGAAGGAGTAAACTGTTGCAGTTTGCTGCCATTAAACATGACTGAGAATTTGACCGTTGTCACCATGCCCATAACTATCTCCACCCATCTCTGGGTGAAACCCAACTTCAGCATGATAGCTTGTAGATATGGCCATTCAACCCTGTCATAAGCTTTCATCATATCCAGTTTGAGAGCACAGTGTTGATGTTTCTTTGCCTTATTTCTTTTCAGAAAATGAAGACACTCATAAGCTGCTATTATGTTGTCCGTGGTCAGCCTCCCCGGGACGAAGGCAGACTGTTCAACATATATTATTTTTTTGAGAATCACCGGGGGAGGAGTCCCTCCACCTAAATATATTACTCAAAGTGGCCATTATGCCAGGAGAGTGATCCAGTTTATAAGGGAAACCGGATCGAAAACCTGAACAAGTTGACCCATTTATTGGAAAACCGGGCCGAAAACCGTACAAGTAACAAGGTTACAGAAAGGAGAAGAACAAAACACTCAACATAAGGCAGAAATGATGTCAGGCAATACTAGCTTGAGACGATTCGAGATCACCTTAGATGCAATTTTATATAGGACGTTGCAAAGTGATATAGGCCTGAACTGGGATAGCTGTGATGGGTTCGTTACCTTTGAAATCAATACAAGAACCATCTCATTAATGCATTCTGTAGATTCCGTACCTTCAACAATACGTAGAACCACTTTCGTGACCTCGTCTCCACACACATCCCAATGGCGTTGAAAGAAGTGAGCCGGGAAACCGTCCGGTCCAAGTGCTTTAGTGGGAAACATCTGAAACAGAGCTTCCTTCACCTCCTTCTGCGAATAAGGGGTTGTTAACTGAGCATTCATCTCTGGAGTCACTTTGCCAGGGACTGTATAAGAACTCTTTCCATGTGCTGGACATCCTCGGAGGTACTCCCTCCGTCCTAAAATTCTTGTCTTAGATTCATCTAGATAGGAAAGTATGTATCACTAAAACATAACTAGATACATCCGTATTTAGACAAATCGAGGACAAGAATTTTATGATGGATGGAGTATAAAGATTCTCATAAAAGGCGCTTGTGAGGTTTGCAATTTCATACGTGCTTGAGAGCCTGTGCGGCAGCGCACCCGTGAAAAAATAGGCCAATAGCCCACTACACAGCAGCCCAGGAACAACAGCTAGCAACTTTTGCTGAGAGCCCAATGCCCTCACACACGAGAGACTACTTTGCTCATTTTCAGTCCAAATCCACACAGGGTCAGGCTGTGGGGACGGGGAGCCCCTAGCCGACGCTCGCGTGCGTCAAGAAGATGAGCATTCGCGCAGGGCACGATTGGATGGGCCGGCCCGTTTCTTGGCGCTACAGCGAGCCAGTGCTAAAAAACCCAAAAAACAAAGTTGTACGTAGGAATCAAAATCCCAACCCAACGATAAGAGTTAGCATTCCTTACCACTTTAGCTGCGGCGTCATTGCAATCAAAACGCTGCGTGACTACTTAAGAACTACATGCTGACTGATCCAAAAATAAAGAACCGACCATGGAACAGTTTTTGATATACGTTGAACATTTTCATAATATACGATGAACATTTCTCAAATACCCATTAAACCTTTTTTGTGATATATGCTGAACAATTTGAAAATACATATTTAACATTTTTGTGGTATAATCTGAACAATTTAAAAATACACATTGAACATTTTTCTTCGGATGGCAATCCACATGATGAACATTTTTGAAAAACTAAATGTACGCGCTGAACAAGTTTTGGATACGCACTGAACATTTGTGTAATATACAGTGAAGAAATTTAAGAAACATAGTGAACGTTTGTATATTCATTGAAAAAACAAAAACAAAAGAGAAAAACCAAAACGAAAAGAGGAAAAGAGGACAAAAACCAAAACCCAGAGGAGAAACAGGAGAAAACCAAACCATAAGAAACGTAAACAAAACTAGAAGAAGAAAACCGGAACAAAACCAGAAGAAGAAAACAAGAGAGAAAACCAAACATGAAAGAAAAAAAACTAACGAAAGAAAAATTAGCGAACGAAAAAGAAGCACGCGAACCGCGTAGTGGGCCGGCCCAACATGCACGCGAACGGAACTGCTGCGAGCGTTTCCTCGACAGCTTGCCGCCCGCGCGCGTTAAATAGGAATTGCGGTGGGGATGACCGGCACGATGGGGAGCTCCTATTCACCGCATTATGCGGCAAACAGACCTCCCTTCGCACAGGGCGTGCCTGACTGGGCCGGCCCATTATGAGTTGAACAAACCAAGGTGTCCGGCGAAAAAAACTCGCAAAAATAATACTTCGCGCTATAGCTCGAATTCGAACTAGAGACCTGCTGCTAGCAAATGAGTCCGGCTACCCAGTCCACCTATTGAACATTGTTGTTGGAACTAGCAGAGTGAACCATAAAGTACTATATTTAGTGGCATAAACGGAATATTACTTAAAACCTTGCAAACAATGTTTCAAATTTAGAACACTTTATTTAAGTTAGGAATATTTTTTAACACACGCGAACGAATTTAAAATTTTCTCATCATCTTTTGAAAGCTATGAAGAAATTATCAACTTCCTGAACATTTTTCGTAAATGTGAACATTTTTGGAAATTGTAAACAAAACTCGAAAAGTGGAACTTCGATTGAAATTATAAACAATTTATTTAAAACATAAAAAAATGAATTTTAAAAACATTTGTGAAAACGTGAACATTTTTTAAAATTCCAGAACATGCTTTGAAAACATGAACATTTTTTGAATTGGTGAACAAAATTTGAAAACGGGGACAACATTTTAGATTCATAACAAAATTTATAAAATGAGAACGAATGGAAAATCCTGATTTGTTTTGGAAATGAAAAAAATTCGGAAAACCTTGCACATTTTCTGAAAATTCCCGAACATTTTTTTGAATTTGTGAACAAAAATAAAAACAATGTAAACATTTTTTCAGATTCCCAAACAGTTTTTCAATTTGCAAACAAAATTCGTAGAACATGAACATTTATGAAATTTGTGTACGAATTTTCAATGTACGGACAATTTTTGCAAATCGTAAACATTTTCTGAATTTGTGAAAAAAACATAGCATGCAACCATTTTAAAATTTTAAAATTAAATTAGTTTTAGATTTCTAAACATTTTTTGAAACATAAAAGAACAATATTTGAACCTCAAAACATTTTTAAAAAAGACGAACAAAATTTGGAATTGCAAACATTTTTCAAAAAGACAAACAAAAACTACAAAACACAAAAGTATTTTGAACTTGTGATTTTTTCTAAAAAAAAGCAGGAACATGTTTGAAATTCTGAACAAATTTTGTAAGCCCAAACATTATTTGAAACTCTGCGAATAATTTTTCAATTTGTGAACAAATTTTGAAAACAAGAACATTTTTTGAAATTGTAAACAAAAGTTTGTAACCACAATTTTTTTTGAAATTCAAAAACATATTTTGAAACCACAAAACGGGAACATTTTTAGATTTAGGAACAAAATTTGAAAACAGAAACATTTTACAAAATTTGAAGTTTTTTTAGAATATTGAACATTTCTGGAAAAATAAAAAATAAAAATGAAAAAGAAAACCCGACCACAAAGAAAAAGAAAAAGAGAAACAAAAAATGGGAGAAAAAGAAAAAAACGGTTCAGGGAACATTCTGGAAGTTTCCCAAAACCAGAGGGGTATGCCAATGCGATCTACTCAAATGGGCCGGCCTAGTCGCGTCGATCGGCCGCTCACCTGTGCGTTTCTCCGGCAACTTGCCGCAACAAGCGACATATAGGAAATTCCGGCACGACGGCCGCAACCGAGGTCATTCACGTCGGGCAGGGAATCACGGGGCACGTCTCGGTGTAGTTCCAGCTGCCAACAATCTCAATCTGCAAGCCTAATGTGAATCCTCTCCAAACTGCCAATCTAAAATTGCTCCTTGACATGCACATGTGTCGTTTCTCTTTGGATTTACGGAGATATAGCCACTGCTGCTTTGGTTGGTTTCACTAGTAAAAAATAAAATAAAAATTGAAGGTCAGAAAAAACACTTCTGCTTCGGTACAATCCCCCTAAACACATCAAGAGTCCAGATTCCTTCATACCCATTTGTAAGAAAAGGTAGGATGGCCTTTTTCTAAAAGTACGCCGCCCGCCCGTCGAAATGTATATGGCGTATGCCAATTGGGCCGGCCTATTGGTCACGGCTGTAGGAAGTGCGTTGTTTGCGGGATGTAAAAATTCATGAAACATATGTATGATAGTGCGTTGTTTGCGGGATGTAAATATTCATGAAACTTATATGTGTGATACAGTGCTAGGAATCGAACTGTAGGCTCTTGCACACGAGGAAAAGAGGCTGACCACTTGAGCTGACCAATCTTTGTGAAAAGCAGAGGGCGTGCAAGCTTAAGAAATACTGCGTCCAAATTTATTGAACCGACCAACAGGATTGCCAAGACCAAGGCACATCAGGGCGAAATTTTGGTTTTGAATCTACCCAATTAGTAAGCATGATTGAAGGATATTAACTAGCCTAAATTAATTGCCAAATTGCCTCGCATCCCTCAAGGCTGCATGGCCCATGGCCCAAACAGAGCGAAGCTTTCGGTTAACAAATTGCAATTAATTTGCATTGAAATATCTCAAAAAAATTTGCATTGACTAACAAATTGGCGATTAAATTCAGGCATACGGAACCGGTAGCTTTCTAGCCTAAAAATCCCGGACAGAGGTAACACTAACGTAGAATTCGGACACCTTTTCAATTTTTTCGAACATTTGTTGGAAATTCTATATAATTTTTAAAAATATAATAATGTTCAAAAATCCAACAAAATTTCGACCAACTTGAACAAATTTTGAAAATTCAATTAAAAAATCCTGAATATTTTTTGAAAAGTATGAACAACAATTTTTTTAAACCATGAACATTTCAAAAAATATTAAAGAGATATGTTACTTCAAAATGTTAAAATATTTTTTCAAACAACATTTTGAGCATTTTGAACATTTTTAAAGAAAGATGAGGAGCGTGTACACTTAAGAACTAACATTTTGAACACAGTTTGAATACTGGCTTTCTTTATGGCTTCTTATATGGCAAATCTAGCTTTGTGAATATTCACGTCAGTTTTTTTGTCTTTTTAATTGGTTTTTGTTCGGTTACATTCTGGTTTTTGTTTATTTTCTCCTTTGCCTATTTTTTCAAATGCATGAAATTTTCACAAATTTAAAAAATGGTCCCGTTTAAAAAAAGCATGTTGATTGATAATGCTAGAAATCGTAAATAACATAAGCATCCGATTTTTTGACAATTTGCAAGAAATGTTTAGGACATAAAAATATTCGTTTTGATTGATAATGATGAAAATTGCAAATAACGGAAGCCTTAAAATTAGAAGAAAAAACTATATGCTCCTGAATGCATCCGTCGGACCTAGTGTGGCACACTCCTCTCAACTGGTGGTCATTTGGGGTATGGACAAATCACCCTAACTTATTGCAGCAGCCTCGCACGGACATATGGGGTATCCTTGCCTGTTTTGAACGACTTCTGACATCGTTTGCATGTTGTGATACATCCGACCATTTATCAATCCTTTTCCACCGAGAAAACTTCAGAAAATGCAAAAGTTGTCAAAAATCCTAACAACTTGACATGATGCCTTGAATTGGTCATAGAAGCTGGCGGAAAAAAATTGTGGCCATTTGACGATGTCGAAAAACAACATGCTTTCAAACGAACCCTTTGCCCGAACATCCTCCACTGAACATGGTCTATTTTAGGACATCCTTGATATGACCATAACTTTTGTGAGCAGGTGGGCATGCCCATGGTAGGCACCCCATGCCTAGATTGAATGACTTTCGACACCGTATGTAAGTTGCGACACGTCCAATCATTTATCAGTCTTTTTTAACTGAAAAACTCCAGAAAATGTAAAATATGTCGAAAACTAAAATAACTAGGCAGGGTGCCTTGAATTGGTCATACAAGGACATCAGAAATATTGGGAGCATTTCAAGGATATCGAGAAACAACGTGCTCCCAAACAGAGTCGTCTAGCTTACATGTACACCCTCCATTGAATATGGTCTAGTTTTGGACGTTCTTGAAATGACCCCAACTTTTACCGTTAGAAGAGCACGCCCATGGTAGGCATCCATGGTAGGTATGAACGATGTTCGACACTGCATACATGTTGCGTCATGTCCGGTCATTTATCAACCATTTATCACCGAGAAAGCACCAGAAAACACAAGAATTGTGGAAAACTCAAACAACTTGCCATGGTGCTTTGAATTGGTCATATAAGATCATGAGAAAGTTTTGAGGTCATTTGACGATGCCGAAAACACATGGTCTCATACGGACCCTTTTGGCCTAACCAAACGCCCTTCGTTGAACACGGTCTATTTTTGGACATAAATAAAATGACCCCAACTTTTGCTAGTAGGTGGGCATATCCATGGTGGACATCTATGCCAGGTTTGAATGAATCACAACAACGTATGACAGGTTTGAAAGAAAATTGTTCAAGTTTTGAAAAAAAATTGGATTTAAAAAAAAATTGTTCATGTCATAAAAAATTAAAATTTTAAAACTGTACATATTTAAAAAAAATCAAGTAATATCAAAAGATGCTTGCACTTTTGAAAAATATCTTAATTTTTTTCACAAATGAAAAAAATAATGATTTTGAAAAATATTTCCTCTTTAAAAAATTCTTCAGTCCAACAACAAAATTTTCTTTTTCCAAATTTGGTCGGAGTTTCTAGAAATGTTTGTGTTTTTTCAGAGAGACAGATCGTGGTTTTTTATTTCTGTTTTCGTGCTTTTTCTAAAAATGTATGGAATTTAGAAATTTTGTTTGCATTTTAAGAAATTTTTGAGGATTACAAAAGTTGTTAACATTTATGAAAAAAATGTTAGGATTCCCAACAATTCTTTACTTTTTCCAAAAAATATTGGAATTTCAAAAATTGTTCCATTTTTCAGGAAAGTTTGGAGTTTCATAAATAATTTTCTTTTTTCAAAAATATTCGACTTGTCAAAATTGTTCACAATTTGTTTTCAAGAATATTTTTGATTTTTTCAGAAATGTGCTTATGTATGCACGTCATTGTTTGTTCTTATAAAATCCGCAGTATAGAAAATCACAAGTAGTCTATCTGTCTAGTGGCAAGCAGCTGTGATGTCCTTAGATCGAGTCCTTGAGGTCAGTCGTTTTGCAGTATTTACTATTATTTTCTATATAAATACTGAACGTGACTTGTGCCGGCCCAGTGGGCAACTAGAGCTCATATTCTTACGGCTTATACTTAAAGTGGATGTTTCTAAAAAAAACTTAAAGTGGATAAAACTTGTGAAAGGTCCATACTACCCTTTATATGTTTTGTGAGGGAGGTTGTACCGAAGCGGGACTAAAAAAAGTCGATGTTAGGGTGAATTTCTTTTCTTTAACACCCAAACTTGAATTTCTGGATCCGTCACTGTTGGAGCCATATACTGTTTAGAACATATGGGAAGACAGAAACTAAAGGATTATGAAAAGAAATTGGTGTTGCCTCACATCAGATAATATTACTTTTTTTTACCCGAAACTGTAGAATGATTGTTCTATGGTATTTTTTTTATCAAACTAAAGAATAATGTTAAAATAGTACAAAAACAAAAGAACAGAAAAAATCAACAAATGCATGCCAGCTCTAGGATCACGAGGGAAAGCTAGTCTAACTTAGATATGTATTCGAGAGCAACTAGTTGACGAGCGCTCGTTCGGGAGCCTCACAATAATCAGCGCCACTTGGCGTGCTCTCAGTCGTGCGCGCTCTCAGTCGTCAGCCACATGTCGCGCTCTGGATGCTTCATTCGGATTTTTTTCTGCACGTGTTTTTGGCTTTTAAAATGGTTTTTCCGATGTTCCGGTTTCCATCGGACTTCCTTAGCTTTTGGGACAAAAAAATAATTCGAAATTCATTTTTTCCGTGAAAAACGCGTTTTCCCCCTTCCGCGTGGGTCACGGTTTTGCTTCCGCGAGAGGCACGATTTTACTTTCGCGAGAGTCACAGCCGTGCCTCTTAGAAATAAAAGAAAATGCATTTTCTGTTTTTTTTTCGCGAGAGGCACGGTTGTGCTTTCGCGAGAGTCACGGCCGTGCCTCTTCGAAACGGAAAAAACGGATTTTTTTTTATTTTTCCTTCCGTGAGATGTTTTGCTTCCGCAAGAGGCACGACCGTGCCTCTTGAAAACGAAAAAAATATGTTCTCTATTTTTGTTTCTATCGTGGGAGGCACGGTTTTGCTTCCGCGAGAGGCATGGTTGCGCTTTCGTGAGAGGCACGGCCATGCCTCCTCGGAAAAGAAAAGAAAAAAACGCATTTTCGCTTCTATTTTTTTCTTCAACGAGAGCCACGGTTGTGATTTCGCGAGAGGCACGGGCGTGCCTCTTTCGGAAAGGGAAAAACCCGTGCTCCTGGGTCGGTTTCTTCGTCCTGTTTTTTTCGTCAAAAAAAGTTTGTCATAATCTATCAACATGGGATCTAGTTTTGAATATCTCGACGCGAGAAAGTAAAAACGGTTCATGATTTGGACGTACGATTTAAGAGATAAAACATTTTGAATAAATGGTTCTAAAAAAAAAGGGGGAAGGTGGGAGTGATGCAATGAGTACATTAGTGATTTCCTATGAATTCTAGAGATGGTGTTCGGCCCAAACTTTAAGAGCTTGCGGAGAATAGGCCTTTCTGAAATTGCAAAGTGATCGACACGAACATAACATTTACAAAAGGGAATCCTTCACTTTATTGGCATACAAGTATATTTCACTGAGCCTAACATGAACTCATTACATTGACTTGTCGTGTAGATCCGCTACTACTACGACACAAGCTTATCATTAAAGGCCGGCAAAACCCTTGCCAGGAGATTACGGAAAAATTCAAAGGGGACGAGCGTCCCGCTGACGGTGCTACTATGTTCCTCCTGTTCCTCCGGAGCTGCTGGCACATCCTCCCTGCCTTCTCCTTCTCCACCGGCCGTGGGGCATGTGAACGGCTTCTCGAGCAGATTCATGAAGTGCGTGAAACCTCGGCCCTCTTTTGCTTGGCTCTTCTTTCCGCACACGAAGCTCTCGTCAAGAGGGTGCGAGATCTCAAAGCTTTCTGGGCAAAATGTAGCTCGGGAGTTCTGCCACCGCAAGCCTTTGTAGCCACCAAAAACCAATCGGGACCCTGTTCCGGCACCTTCCCGGAGGGGGGATCCCTCACCGATGGCCATATTCATCATCCCGGCGCTCTCCATGACGAGGAGGGAGTAGTTCACCCTCGGGACTGAGGGTATGTACCAGTAGCTATGTGTTTGATCTCTTTCTTTCGTGTTCTTGATTTGGCACGATCTTGATGTACCGCGAGCTTTGCTACTATAGTTGGATCTTATGATGTTTCTCCCCCTCTATCTTTTTGTAATGGATTGAGTTTTCCCTTTGAAGTTATCTTATCGGATTGAGTCTTTAAGGATTTGAGAACACTTGATGTATGTCTTGCGTGGGATACCCATGGTGACAATGAGGTATTTTATTGATTCACTTGATGTATGTTTTGGTGATCAACTTGCGGGTTCCGTGACCTTGGGAATCTATGCATAGGGGTTGGCACACGTTTTCGTCTTGACTCTTCGATAGAAACTTTGGGGCCCACTTTGAAGTTCTTTGTGTTGGTTGAATAGATGAATCTAAGATTGTGTGATGCATATCGTATAATCATGCCCATAGATACTTGAGGTGATAATGAAGTATCTAGGTGACATTAGGGTTTTGGTTGATGTGTGTCTTAAGGTGTTATTCTAGTACAAACTCTAGGATAGATCGAACGGAAAGAATAACTTCGTGTTATTTTACTACGGACTCTTGAATAGATCGATTAGAAAGAGTAACTTGGAGGTGGTTTCATACCTTACAATAATCTCTTCGTTTGTTCTCCGCTATTAGTGACTTTGGAGTGACTCTTTGTTGCATGTTGAGGGATTGTTATATGATCTAATTAAGTTATTATTGTTCAGATACCTTGCACTAGTGAAAGTATGAACCCTAGGACTTGTTTCAAAGCATTGCAATACCGTTTGTGCTCACTTTTATCATTAGTTACCTTGCTGTTTTTATATTTTCAGATTACAAAAACCTATATCTACCATCGATATTGCACTTGTATCACCATCTCTTCGTTGAACTAGTGCACCTATACAATTTGCCATTGTATTGGGTGTGTTGGGGACACAAGAGACTCTTTATTATTTGGTTGCAGGGTTGTTTGAGAGAGACCATCTTCATCCTATGCCTCCCACGGATTGATAAACCTTAGGTCATCCACTTGAGGGAATTTGCTACTGTCCTACAAACCTCTGCACTTGAGGAACAAATCCCCCGACCCACCCTAGATAGATGGAACATCTGATGAACCCTACCCCACATTTCGGGAGATTGGACGGGCAAAGAACCCTAAACCGATGGACAAACAAAAAAGAAACAAAGAAGATGGATGGTGCTAAACGAACCCTACCCACATTTGGGGACATTGAGGAGCAAACCCTAGATAGATGCTGCTAAATCAGTGAGCAAGAAACACAAAAACGCATGGACACTAAAAAAAAGAGGAACGAGGGAGAAGAACAGGCAACTCACTATCGATAGCTCCCTCTCATTTTCCCTCTCCAGAAATCGCTGCGCCTCGAGCACCAACTGCCAAGAGCAAAATGGGGAACAGCAGAAGAGGAATGGGGAACACCGAAGTGAGTGCTTCTGAGACAAAGTGGGGGAAATGAACGCCCCCCCCCCTCCTCTCCAAAAACTGCTCTCACACAAACAGCCCCAAGCCCAACAAGCAAAATGGCCCACTGCAGGCAAAACAATACAACCTGTACAGATAGCCGCGCGCACAGACGAAACAACGAGCGACGCGAGCGAAACGCACGGCCGGGACAGAAAAAACAACTTGCGCGAATCTTAAAGAAAGGACGAGATCCAATGGATCTGGAGTTAGATGTGAGATAGCTATTTCACATCTAGATGTGAAATAGCAAACTTGTTTATCTATCAGGTTTGCTATATTAGCTATTTCACATCTAGATGTGAAATAGCAAACCTGTTTATCTATTAGGTTTGCTATATTAGCTATTTCACATCTAGATGTGAAATAGC
>LR738713.1:591604268-591618223 GCA_902687465.1 Secale cereale
CCACCCCCCCCCCCCCCCCGTCGAACGGTCGATGCATCGCGGAAGTTATGGCTGGAATGGAAACAGACAAGGTGGGTCAAGCAAGATGGTAGCCCGATGTGAGGTATCCGAGAGCATACGGTGGTGTAGTCATGGTCGAGGTAGCCGTGCGAGGGACGCCGTGGTCGATATCGAGTCGGGGTGGCCGGTGTCGAGGTAGTCGCCGTGGACCGGGAAGAAGAGCAGCGGCGGTGGCTTGAGGAGGAGGCGGAGGCTAGGTTAGGAGTGCGACGGCGGTGCTCGATGTAGATGATGAAGAAACTGACAATGTAACGAGGACCGGCGTGGACGGTGGCGTTCTCGCACCTAGGAAGGCCACGCGGCGCAAACCACAGAGAAGTCGACGCGTGTGGACGACTAAATGCACCACGTGTCGCGGCGCTACGACACGAAGGGGAAACACACCGGTAATGTGTGGGGCGACGACAGGGAAGACCTTAGGTCGGCGGCAGGGACTGCGTGCCACGCTTGCTACGACCCGATGGGTCGACACGGCGATAGCACGAGGGTTAGTGCAGCCATGGGGATGGTTGGGAGGGGATGGCCTTGGGGCGGCGGTGGACCGCGGGCCACAACACTACGGCTCGAATGGGCGACGCAGCGGTGATGTCTACTACGCACCCTTCTTCTTGTAGACGTTGTTGGGCCTCCAAGTGCAGAGGTTTGTAGGACAGTAGCAAATTTCCCTCAAGTGGATGACCTAAGGTTTATCAATCCGTGGGAGGCGTAGGATGAAGATGGTCTCTCTCAAACAACCATGCAACCAAATAACAAAGTCTCTTGTGTCCCCAACACACCCAATACAATGGTAAATTGTATAGGCGCACTAGTTCGGCGAAGAGATAGTGATACAAGTGCAATATGGATGGTAGATATAGGTTTTTGTGATAAGAAAATATAAAAACAGCAAGGTAGCAAGTGGTAAACGTGAGCATAAACGGTATTGCAATGATAGTAGAGAAGGCCTAGGGTTCATACTTTCACTAGTGCAAGTTCTCTCAATAAGGATAACATAATTGGATCATATTACTAGCCCTCAACATGCAACAAAGAGTCACTCCAAAGTCACTAATAGCAGAGAACAAACAAAGAGATTATGGTAGGGTACGAAACCACCTCAAAGCTATTCTTTCTGATCGATTTATTCAAGAGTCCGTAGTAACGTTCAATCTATCATAGAGTGTGTACTAGAATAACACCTTAAGACACAAATCAATCAAAATCCTAATGTCACCTAGATACTCCATTGTCACCTAAAGTATCCGTGGGCATGATTATACGATATGCATCACACAATCTTAGAATCATCTATTCAACCAACACATAGAACTTCAAAGAGTGCCCCAAAGTTTCTACCGGAAAGTCAAGACGGAAACGTGTGCCAACCCCTATGCATAGGTTCCCAAGGTCACGGAACCCGCAAGTTGATCACCAAAACATACATCAAGAGGATCACATGATATCCCATTGTCACCACAGATAAACACGTGCAAGACATACATCAAGTGTTCTCAAATCCTTAAAGACTCAATCCGATAAGATAACTTCAAAGGGAAAACTCAATCCATTACAATAGAGTAGAGGGGGAGAAGAAGATCCAACTAGAATAGCAAAGCTCGCGATACATCAAGATCGTTCCATATCAAGAACACGGGAGAGAGATCAAACACATAGCTACTGATACATACCCTCAGCCCCGAGGGTGGACTACTCCCTCCTCGTCATGGAGAGCGCCGGGATGATGAAGATAGCCACCGGAGAGGGATTCCCCCCTCCGGCAGGGTGCTAGAACGGTTGTAGATTGGTTTTCGGTGGCTACAGAGGCTTTCGGTGGCAGAACTCTCGATCTAGGTTAATTTCTGGAGGTTCCAGTATTTATAGGAATTTTTGGAGTCGGGGCCAAGTAAAGGGGAGCTACGGGCCGTCCTCGAGATAGGGGGGCACGCCCCCCTTCCCAGGGCGCGCCCTCCACCCTCGAGGGCAGCCCGTGGCTCTCCTGGCCCAACTCTTTTGCTTCGGGGGCTTCTTTTGGTCCAGAAAAAATCATAAAAAATGGCTCGTCAATTGGACTCCGTTTGATATTCCTTTTCTATAAAACCGTAAAACAGGAGAAAAACATAAACTGGCACTGGGCTCTGGGTTAATAGGTTAGTCCCAAAAAACATATAAAAGTGTATATAAAAGCCCATAAGACATCCTAGAAGGATAATATAATAGCATGGAACAATAAAACATTATAGATACGTTGGAGACGTATCAGCATCCCCAAGATTAATTCCTGCTCGTCCTCGAGTAGGTAAGTGATAAAGAAAGAATTTTTGATGTGGAATGCTAACCAATATAGTTTTTCAATGTAATTCTCTTAATTGTGGCATGAATGTTCAGATCTGAAAGATTCAAGATAAAAGTCTATATTGACATAAGAAACAATAATACTTCAAGCATACTAACAAAGCAATCATGTCTTCTTAAAATACTATGGCTAAAGAAAGTTATCCCTACAAAATCATATAGTGTTGGCTATGCTCCCTCGTTATCACACAACAATATTCATATCATGCACAACCCCGATTTCAGCCAAGCACTTGTTTTCATACTCTATATTTTCAAACCTTTCAACTTTCACGCAATACATGAGCGTGAGCCATGGACATAGCACTATGGGTGGAATAGAGGTGGTTGTGGAGAAGACAAAAAAGAGGGAGATAGTCTCACACCGACTAGGCGTATCAACGGGCTATGGAGATGCCCATCAATAGATATCAATGTGAGTGAGTAGGGATTGCCATGCAAGGGATGCACTAGAGCTAAATATGAATGAAAGCTCAACAAAAGAAACTAGTGGGTGTGCATCCAACTTGCTTGCTCACGAAGACCTAGGGCATTTGAGGAAGCCCATCGTTGGAATACACAAGCCAAGTTCTATAATGAAAATTTCCCACTAGCATATGAAATGACTAAGCATGAAACTCTCTACAATGAAGACCATGGTGCTACTTTGAAGCACAAGTGTGGAAAAAGATAGTAGCAATTGTCCCTTTTTTCTTTTCTTTTTTTTTCTCTCTTTTTTTTTCTTTTTTTGGGCCTTTCTTTTTTTCTTTGGCCTTTTTTTTTGCGGAGGGGCTTTATAGATTTAGCCTTTCCTCCCATGGGACAATGCTCTAATAATGATGATCATCATATTTATATTGATTTACAACTCGATATTACAACTCGATACTACAACAAAGTATGACTCTATATGAATGCCTCCAGCGGTGTACCGGTATGTGCAATGAAACAAGAGTTACATGTATGAAAAATTATGCATGGTGGCTTTGCCACAAATACGATGTCAACTACATGATCATGCATGGCAATATGACAATATGAAGCATGTCATATGAACGGAACGGTGGAAAGTTGCATGGCAATATATCTCGGAATGGCTATGGAAATGCCATGATAGGTAGGTATGGTGGCTGTTTTGAGGAACAATATGGTGGCTGTTTTGAGGAAGGATATATAGTGGGTTTATGGCACAGGCGAAAGTTGCGCGGTACAAGAGAGGCTAGCAATGGTGGAAGGGTGAGAGTGCGTATAATCCATGGACTCAACATTAGTCATACAAACTCATATACTTATTGCAAAAATTTACGAGTCATCAAAACAAAGTAATCAACGCATGCTCCTAGGGGGGAGGTTGGTAGGAATTAACCATCGCGCGCCCCCGACCTCCACACAAATGTTGACACTTTACAAATACCTCATGCTCTAACTTCGTCACATAGCGGTTCACCATACGTGATGCTACGGGAATCACTAACCTTAACACAATCATTTCTCAATTTCATAATAACTCCACTAGCATGACTCTAATATCACTATCCTCATATCTCAAAACAATTATCAAGCATCCAACATCTCATCATATTCAATGCACTTAGTATGGAAGTTTTTACTACATTGACATTGGATGTCTATCATGTGAAGACTAGTTTTATAGCCTAAGCACATTACCATGCTGTTTTAATAGACTCTCAAAAGGATATAAGTGAAGCATGAGAGTTCATCTATTTCTTCAAAATAAAACCACCGCCGTGCTCTAAAAGATATAAGTGAAGCACTAGAGCAATAACAAACTACTCCGAAAAATATAAGTGGAGATCAATGAGTAGTTGAATAATTATGTAACTATGTGAAGACTCTCTAACATTTAAGAACTTCAGATCCTTGGATATTATTCAAACAGCAAGCAAAACAAAATAAAATAAATTGACGCTCCAACCAAAACACATATCATGTGGTGAATAAAAATATAGCTCCGAGTATAGTTACCGATGGATGAAGACGAAAGAGAGGATGCCTTCCCGGGGCATCCCCAAGCTTAGGCTTTTGGTTGTCCTTGAATTTTACCTTGGGGTGCCATGGGCATCCCCAAGCTTAGGCTCTTGCCACTCTTTGTTCCATAGTCCATCAAAGCAATACTCAAAACTTGAAAACTTCACAACACAAAACTTAGACAAAAATCTCTTGAGCTCCGTTAGTATAAGAAAACAAACCACTACTCAAAGGTACTGTAATGAACTCATTCTTTATTTACATTGGTGTTAAACCTACTGTATTCCAACTTCTCTATGGTTCATACTTCCCAATACTATTCATAGATGCATCGGAATAAGCTAACAACACACGAAAAATAGAATCTGTCAAAAACAGAACAGTCTGTATTAATCTGCAGGGTTCACCTACTTCTGGAACTCCAAAAAAATCGAACTAAATTGGTAAATTTGCGCAATTTGTCTACCAATCATCTTCAAAAAGAATCAACTAAAAAGCACGCTCCAGTAAAATCTGAAGACCACTTTAGCGAGCGCTAACGATTCTGTTTTTCACAGCAAGATTACATAAACTTCACACAAGTCTTCCCAAAGGTTCTACTTGGCACAAACACTAAACAAAACATGAAACCACATCTAATCAGAGGCTAGATGCAATATTTATTCCCTAACAGCAACTAAAACAAAGAAAACAAAATAAAGTTGGGTTGCCTCCCAAGCGCTATCGTTTTACGCCCCTAGCTTGGCACGATGATTTCAATGATGCTCGCATAAAAGATAAGAATTGAAATATAAAGAGAGCATCATGAAGAATATGACTAGCACATTTAAGCCTAACCCACTTCCTATGTATAGGGATTTTGTGAACAAACAACTTATGGGAATGATAATGAACTAGCATAGGAAGGGAAAACAAGCATAGCTTCAAAATTCTAAGCATATAGAGAGGAAACTTGATATTATTGCAATTCCTACAAGCATATGATCCTCTCTCATAATAATTTTCAGTAGCATCATGAATGAATTCAACAATATAACCAGCACATAAAGCATTCTTTTCATGATCTACTTGCATAGAAATGTTACTACTCTCCACATAAGAAAAATTCTTCTCATTCATAGTAGTGGGAGCAAACTCAACAAAATAACTATCATGTGAAGCATAATCCAATTGAAAATTAAAATCATGATGACAAGTTTCATGGTTATCTTTATTCTTTATAGCATATGTGTCATCACAATAATCATCATAGATAGCAACTTTGTTCTCATAATCAATTGAAACCTCTTCCGAAATAGTGGATTCATCACTAAATAAAGTCATGACCTCTCCAAATCCACTTTCATCAATATAATCATCATAAATAGAATGCATGCTTTCATCATAATAAATTTGCTCATCCAAACTTGGGGACTAAACATATCATCTTCATCAAACATGGCATCCCCAAGCTTGTGGCTTTGCATATCATTACCATCATGGGTATTCAAAGAATTCATACTAACAACATTGCAATCATGCTCATCACGCACATATTTTATGCTAAGCATTCTATGTAATTCTTCTTCTAGTACTTGAGCACAATTTTCCTTACCATCATTTTCACGAAAGATATTAAAAAGATGAAGCATATGAGGTAACCTTAATTCCATTTTTTTGTAATTTTCTTTTATAAACTAAACTAGTGATAAAACAAAAAACTAAAAGATTCGATTGCAAGATCTAAAGATATACCTTCAAACACTAACCTCCTCGGCAACAGCGCCAGAAAAGAGCTTGATGTCTACTACGCACCCTTCTTCTTGTAGACGTTGTTGGGCCTCCAAGTGCAGAGGTTTGTAGGACAGTAGCAAATTTCCCTCAAGTGGATGACCTAAGATTTCCCCTCAAGTGGATGATCTAAGGTTTTCTGTGGCTACAGAGGCTTTCGGCGGTGGAACTCCCGATCTAGGTTAATTTCTGGAGGTTCCAGTATTTATACGAATTTTTGGAGTCGGGGGCAAGTAAAGGGGAGCTACGGGCCGTCCTCGAGATAGGGGGGCGCGCCCCCCTTCCCAGGGCACGCCCTCCACCCTCGAGGGCAGCCGGTGGCTCTCCTGGCCCAACTCGTTTGCTTTGGGGGCTTCTTTTGGTCCAGAAAAAATCGTAAAAAATTGGCTCGTCAATTGGACTCCGTTTGATATTCCTTTTTTGAAGGAAATATGCCCTAGAGGCAATAATAAAGATGTTATTTGTATTTCCTTATATCATGATAAATGTCTTTTATTCATGCTAGAATTGTATTAACCGGAAACTTAGTACATGTGTGGATACATAGACAAAACAGTATGTCCCTAGTATGCCTCTACTAGACTAGCTCATTGATCAAAGATGGTTATGTTTCCTAGCCATAGACATGAGTTGTCATTTGATCAACGGGATCACATCATTAGGAGAATGATGTGATGGACAAGACCCATCCGTTAGCATAGCACTATGATCGTTTAGTTTTACTGCTATTGCTTTCTTCATGACTTATACATGTTCCTATGACTATGAGATTATGCAACTCCCGAATACCGTAGGAACACCTTGTGTGCTATCAAACGTCACAACGTAACTGGGTGATCATAAAGATGCTCTACAGGTGTCTCCGAAAGTATTCGTGGTGTTGGCATAGATCAAGAATAGGATTTGTCACTCCGAGTGCCGGAGAGGTATCTCTGGGCCCTCTCGGTAACACACATCACAATAAGCCTTGCAAGCAAAAGACTAATGAGTTAGTCACGAGATGATGTGTTACGGAACGAGTAAAGAGACTTGCCGGTAACGAGATTGAACTAGGTATAAAGATACCGACGATCGAATCTCGGGCAAGTAACATACCGATGACAAAAGGAACAACGTATGTTGTTATGCGGTTTTGACCGATAAAAGATCTTCGTAGAATATGTAGGAGCCAATATGAACATCCAGGTTCCGCTATTGGTTATTGACCGGAGATGAGTCTCGGTCATGTCTACATAGTTCTCGAACCCGTAGGGTCCGCACGCTTAACGTTTGATGACGATCGGTATTATGAGTTTATGAGTTTTGATGTACCGAAGGTAGTTCAGAGTCCCGGATGAGACAACGGACATGACGAGGAGTCTCGGAATGTCCGAGACATAAAGATTGATATATTAGACGACTATATTCGGACACCGGAAGTGTTCCGGAAAAGTTTCGGATTTAACGGGATTGCCAGAGGGGGTTACCGGAACCCCCTACGAAGGGGGATGGTCCATAGTGGGCCTTAAGGGAAAGAGAGAGGCAGCCCATAGGGCTGGCCGGCGCCCCACCTAGGGTTCCTAGTTGGACTAGGAATGGGGGGGCGCCACCTCTCCTTTTTCCTTTCCCTCTCTTCCTTCTTTTGGTGATTCCTACTTGGAATAGGATTGCAATCCTATTCCTAGTTGGATTGCAACCCTAGCCGCACCAAACAAGGGCCGGCCAGCCTCCCCCCTTGCTCCTTTATATACGGGGGCAGGGGGACACCCAAAGACACACAAGTTGAATTGTTTTAGCCGTGTGCGGTGCCCCCCTCCACAGAAACACACCTCGGTCATACCGTTGCAGTGCTTAGGCGAAGCCCTGCACCGGTGAATACATCATATCCGTCACCACGCCGTCGTGCTGACGAAACTCTCCCGTGAAGCTCAACTGGATCAAGAGCTCGTGGGACGTCATCAAGCTGAACGTGTGCTGAACGCGGAGGTGCCGTACGTTCGGTGCTTGATCGGTTGGATCGCGAAGAAGTTCGACAACATCAACCGCGTCACTTGACGCTTCCGCTCCCGGTCAACGAGGTTATGTAGACACACTCTTCCCTCTCGTTGCTATGCATCTAGTAGATAGATCTTGCGTGATCGTAGGAAAATTTTAAAATACTATGTTCCCCAACAGTGGCATCATGAGCCAGGTCTATGCGTAGATGATATGCACGAGTAGAACACAAAGAGTTGTGGGCGATACTTGTCATACTGCTTACCAGCATGTCATACTTTGCTTCGGCGGTATTGTGAGATGAAGCGGCCCGGACCGACATTACGCGTACGCTTACGCGAGACTGGTTTCACCGTTACGAGCACTCGTTGCTTAAAGGTGACTGGCGGGTGTCTGTCTCTCTCACTTTAGCTGAATCAAGTGTGGCTACGCCCGGTCCTTGTGAAGGTTAAAACAGCACATACTTGACGAAACATCGTTGTGGTTTTGTATGCGTAGGTAAGAACGGTTCTTGCTAAGCCCGTAGCAGCCACGTAAAACTTGCAACAACAAAGTAGAGGACGTCTAACTTGTTTTTGCAGGGCATGTTGTGATGTGATATGGTCAAGACATGATGAGTTATACGGTTTTGTATGAGATGATCATGTTTTGTAAAGTTATCGGCAACTGGCAGGAGCCATATGGTTGTCGCTTTATTGTATGAAATGCAATCGCCATGTAATTGCTTTACTTTATCACTAAACGGTAGCAATAGTCATAGAAGCAATAGTTGGCGAGACGACAACGATGCTACGATGGAGATCAAGGTGTCGCGCCGGTGACGAAGGTGATCATAACGGTGCTTTGAAGATGGAGATCAAAAGCACAAGATGATGATGGCCATATCATGTCACATATTTTGATTGCATGTGATGTTTATCTTATTATGCTTCTTATTTTGCTTAGAACGACGGTAGCATTATAAGATGACCCCTTACTAAATTTCAAGGTATAAGTGTTCTCCCTGAGTATGCATCGTTGCGAAAGTTCGTCGTGCCGAGACACCACGTGATGATCGGGTGTGATAAGCTCTACGTTCAAATACAACGGGTGTAAGCCAGTTTTGCACACGCAGAATACTCGGGTTAAACTTGACGAGCCTAGCATATGCAGATATGGCCTCGGAACACTGGAGACCGAAAGGTCGAGCGTGAATCATATAGTAGATATGATCAACATAAGATGTTCACCATTGAAACTACTCCATCTCACGTGATGATCGGACATGGTTTAGTTGATTTGGATCACGTGATCATTTAGATGACCGGAGGGATGTCTATGTAAGTGGGAGTTCTTAAGAAATATGATTAATTGAACTTTAATTTATCATGAACTTAGTCCTGGTAGTATTAGCATATCTATGTTGTAGATCAATAGCTCGCGATGTTGCTCCACGTTTAATTTTTATATGTTCCTAGAGAAAACCAAGTTGAAAGATGTTAGTAGCAATAATGCGGAATTGTTCCGTGATCTGAGGATTATCCTCATTGCTGCACAGAAGAATTATGTCCTTGATGCACCGCTAGGTGACAGACCTATTGCAGGAGCAGATGTAGATGTTATGAACATTTTTGACAAAAGCTCGATATGATGACTACTTGATAGTTTAGTGCACCATGCTTTACGGCTTATAACCGGGACTTCAAAAACGTTTTTGAAACGCCACGGAGCATATGAGATGTTCCAAGAGTTGAAATTAGTATTTCATACTCATGCCCGTGTCGAGAGGTATAAGACCTCTGACAGTACTTTGCCTACAAGATGGAGGAGAATAGCTCAACCAGTGAGCATGTGCTCAGATTGTCTGGGTAGTACAATTGCTTGAATCAAGTGGGAGTTAATCTTCCAGATAAGATAGTAATTGACAAAGTTCTCTAGACACTATCACCAAGTTAGTAGAACTTCGTGATGAACTATAATATGCAAGGGATGACGAAAGTAATTCCCGAGCTCTTCACGATGCTGAAATCGGCGAAGGTAGAAATCAAGAAAGAGCATCAAGTGTTGATGGTTAACCAGACCACTTGTTTCAAGTAAAGGGCAAATGGATAGAAGGGGAACTTCAAGAAGAATGACAAGCAAGTTGTCACTCCCGTGAAGAAACCCAAAGCTAAACTCAAGCCTGAAACAAGTGCTTCTACTGCAAAGGAAATGGTCACTAGAAGTGGAACTGCCCTAGATATTTGGCGGATAAGAAGGATGGCAAAGTGAACATAGGTATATTTGATATACAGATTATTGATGTGTATTTTACTAGTGTTCATAGCAACCCCTCGGTATTTGATATTGGTTCAGTTGCTAAAGGTAGTAACTCGAAATGGGAGTTGCATAATGAACAGAAACTAGTTAAAGGATGAAGTGACGATGTGTATTGGAAGTAGTTCCAAGATTGATATGATCATCATCGCACACTCCCTATACTTTCGGGATTAGTGTTGAACCTAAATAAGTGTTATTTGGTGTTGAGCATGAATATGATTTGATCATGTTTATTGCAATACGGTTATTCATGTAAGTTAGAGAATAATTGTTGTTCTGTTTACATGAATAAAACCTTCTATGGTCATACACCCAATGAAAATGGTTTGTTGGATCTCGATCGTGGTGATACACATATTCATAATATTGAAGCCAAAAGATGCAAGGTTAATAATGATAGTGCAACTTATTTGTGGCACTGCCGTTTAGGTCATATTGGTGTAAAGCGCATGAAGAAACTCCATAGTGATGGACTTTTGGAATCACTTGATTATGAATCACTTGGTGCTTGCGAACCATGCCTCATGGGCAAGATGACTAAAACTCCGTTCTCCGAAACTGTGGAGCGAGCAACAGATTTGTTGGAGATTATACATACAGATGTATGTGGACCAATGAGTGTTGAAGCTCGCAGCGGGTATCGTTATTTTCTGACCTTCACTGATGATTTGAGCAGATATGGGTATATCTACTTAATGAAGCACAAGTCTAAAACATTTGAAAAGTTCAAAGAATTTCATAGTGAAGTGGAGAATCATCGTAACAAGAAAATAAGAGTTTCTACGATATGATCGTAGAAGTAAAATATTTGAGTTAGCGAGTTTGGCCTTCAGTAAAAACAATGTGAAATAGTTTCACTACTCACGCCATCTGGAACACCATAGTGTAATGGTGTGTCCGAACATCATAACCGTACTTTATTAGATATGGTGCGATCGATGATGTCTCTTACCGATCTACTACTATCGCTTTTGGGGTTATGCATTAGAGACAGCTACATTCACGTTAAATAGGGCACCATCTAAATCCGTGGAGATGACACCGTATGAACTGTGGTTTGACGAGAAACCTAAGCTGTCATTTCTTTAAGTTTGGCACTGCGATGCTTATGTGAAAAAGTTTCAACATGATAAGCTCGAACCCAAATCGGAGAAGTAAATCTTCATAGGATACCCAAAAAGAAACTGTTGGGTACACCTTCTATCACAGATCCGAAGGCAAGATATTCGTTGCTAAGAATGGATCCTTTCTAGAGAAGGAGTTTCTCTCGAAAGAAGTGAGTGGGAGGAAAGTAGAACTTGATGAGGTAATTGTACCTTCTCCCGAATTGGAAAGTAGTACATCACAGAAAATTGTTCCAGTGATTCCTACACCAATCAGTGAGGAAGTTAATGATGATGATCATGAAACTTCAGATCAAGTTTCTGCTGAACGTCGTAGATCAACCAGAGTACGTTCCGCACCAGAGTGGTACGGCAACCCAGTTCTGGAAGTCATGTTACTAGACCATGATGAACCTGCGAACTATGAGGAAGCGATGATGAGCCCAGATTCCGCAAAATGGCTTGAGGCCATGAAATCTGAGATGGGATCCATGTATGAGAACAAAGTGTGGACTTTGGTTGACTTGCCCGATGATCGGCAAGCCATCGAAAATAAATGGATCTTCAAGAGGAAGACCGACGCTGACGGTAATGTTACTGTTTACAAAGCTCGACTTGTTGCGAAAGGTTTTCGACAAGTTCAAGGAGTTGACTACGATGAGACTTTCTCACCCGTAGCGATGCTTAAGTCTGTCCGAATCATGTTAGCAATTGTCGCATTTTATGAAATCTGGCAAATGGATAACAAAACTGCATTCTTTAATGGATTTATTAAAGAAGACTTGTATATGATGCAACCAGAAGGTTTTGTCAATCCTAAAGGTGCTAACAAAATGTGCAAGCTCCAGCGATCCATCTATGGACTGGTGCAAGCATCTCGGAGTTGGAATATACGCTTTGATAAGTTGATCAAAGCATATAGATTTATACAGACTTGCTGTGAAGCCTGTATTTACAAGAAGTGAGTGGGAGCACTACAACCTTTCTGATAAGTATATGTGAATGACATATTGTCGATCGGAAATGATGTAGAAATTTCTGGAAAGCATAAAGGAGTGTTTGAAAGGAGTTTTCCAAAGAAAGACCTTGGTGAAGCTGCTTACATATTGGGCATCAAGATCTATAGAGATAGATCAAGACGCTTGATAAGACTTTCGATAAGTACATACCTTGATAAGATTTTGAAGTAGTTCAAAATGGATCAGTCAAAGAAGAAGCTCTTGCCTGACTTGTAAGGTGTAAAGTTGAGTAAGACTCAAAGCCAGACCACGGCAGAAAAATATAGAGAGAATGAATGTCATTCCCTATGCCTCATCCATAGGTTCTATAAAGTATGCCATGTTGTGTACAAAACACGTTGTGTACCTTGCCATGAGTTTGACAGGGAGGTACAATAGTGATCCAGGAGTAGATCACTGTACAGCTGTCAAAATTATCCTTAGTAATTGGATGACTAAGGAAATGTTTCTCGATTATGGAGGTGATAAAGAGTTCGTCGTAAAGGGTTACGCCGATGCAAGCTTTGACACTAAATCCAGATGACTCTAAGTATCAATCTGGATGCATATTGAAAGTGGGAGCAATTAGCTAGAGTAGCTCCATGCAGAGCATTGTAGACATAGAAATTTGCAAAATACATACGGATCTGAATGTGACAGACCCGTTGACTAAACTTCTCTCACAAGCAAAACATGATCACACCTTATTACTCTTGGGTATTAATCACATAGCGATGTGAACTAGATTATTGACTCTAGTAAACCCTTTGGGTGTTGGTCACATGGTGATGTGAACTATGGGTGTTATTCACATAACGATGTGAACTATCGGTATTAAATCACATGGCGACGTGAGCTAGATTATTGACTCTAGTGCAAGTGGGAGACTGAAGGAAATATGCCCTAGAGGCAATAATAAAGATGTTATTTGTATTTCCTTATATCATGGTAAATGTCTTTTATTCATGCTAGAATTGTATTAACCGGAAACTTAGTACATCTGTGGATACATAGACAAAACAGTATGTCCCTAGTATGCCTCTACTAGACTAGCTCATTGATCAAAGATGGTTATGTTTCCTAGCCATAGACATGAGTTGTCATTTGATCAACGGGATCACATCATTAGGAGAATGATGTGATGGACAAGACCCATCCGTTAGCATAGCACTATGATCGTTTAGTTTTACTGCTATTGCTTTCTTCATGACTTATACATGTTCCTATGACTATGAGATTATGCAACTCCCGAATACCGTAGGAACACCTTGTGTGCTATCAAACGTCACAACGTAACTGGGTGATCATAAAGATGCTCTACAGGTGTCTCCGAAAGTATTCGTGGTGTTGGCATAGATCAAGATTAGGATTTGTCACTCCGAGTGTCGGAGAGGTATCTCTGGGCCCTCTCGGTAACACACATCACAATAAGCCTTGCAAGCAAAAGACTAAT
>LR738713.1:591618233-591640557 GCA_902687465.1 Secale cereale
GAGTTGCATAATGAACAGAAACTAGTTAAAGGATGAAGTGACGATGTGTATTGGAAGCAGTTCCAAGATTGATATGATCATCATCGCACACTCCCTATACTTTCGGGATTAGTGTTGAACCTAAATAAGTGTTATTTGGTGTTTGTGTTGAGCATGAATATGATTTGATCATGTTTATTGCAATACGGTTATTCATGTAAGTTAGAGAATAATTGTTGTTCTGTTTACATGAATAAAACCTTTTATGGTCATACACCCAATGAAAATGGTTTGTTGGATCTCGATCGTGTGATACACATATTCATAATATTGAAGCCAAAAGATGCAAGGTTAATAATGATAGTGCAACTTATTTGTGGCACTACCGTTTAGGTCATATTGGTGTAAAGCGCATGAAGAAACTCCATAATGATGGACTTTTGGAATCACTTGATTATGAATCACTTGGTGCTTGTGAACCATGCCTCATGGGCAAGATGACTAAAACTCCGTTCTCCGGAACTATGGAGCGAGCAACATATTTGTTGGAAATCATACATACTGATGTATGCGGACCAATGAGTGTTGAAGCTCGCGGCGGGTATCGTTATTTTCTGACCTTCACTGATGATTTGAGCAGATATAGGTATATCTACTTAATGAAGCACAAGTCTGAAACATTTGAAAAGTTCAAAGAATTTCAGAGTGAAGTAGAGAATCATCGTAACAAGAAAATAAAGTTTCTACAATCTGATCGTGGAGGAGAATATTTGAGTTACGAGTTTGGTCTTCATTTGAAACAATGTGGAATAGTTTCACAGCTCACGCCACCCGGAACACCACATCATAATGGTGTATCCGAACGTCGTAACCGTACTTTATTGGATATGGTGCGATCTATGATGTCTCTTACCGATTTACCACTATCGCTTTGGGTCATGCATTAGAGACAGCTGCATTCACGTTAAATAGGGCACCATCTAAATCCGTTGATACGACACCTTATGAACTATGGTTTGGCAAGAAACCAAAGTTGTCGTTTCTTAAAGTTTGGGGCTACGATGCTTATGTGAAAAAACTTCAACCTGATAAGCTCGAACCCAAGTCGGAGAAATGTGTCTTCATAGGATACCCAAAAGAGACTGTTGGGTACACCTTCTATCACAGATCCGAAGGCAAGATATTCGTTGCTAAGAATGGATCCTTTCTAGAGAAGGAGTTTCTCTCGAAAGAAGTGAGTGGGAGGAAAGTAGAACTTGATGAGGTAATTGTACCTTCTCCCGAATTGGAAAGTGGAAAATCACAGAAATTAGTTCCAGTGATTCCTACACCAATTAGTGAGGAAGCTAATGATGATGATCATGAAACTTCAGATCAAGTTTCTGCTGAACGTCGTAGATCAACCAGAGTACGTTCCGCACCAGAGTGGTACGGCAACCCAGTTCTGGAAGTCATGTTACTAGACCATGATGAACCTGCGAACTATGAGGAAGCGATGATGAGCCCAGATTCCGCAAAATGGCTTAAGGCCATGAAATCTGAGATGGGATCCATGTATGAGAACAAAGTGTGGACTTTGGTTGACTTGCCCGATGATCGACAAGCCATCGAAAATAAATGGATCTTCAAGAGGAAGACCGACGCTGACGGTAATGTTACTGTTTACAAAGCTCGACTTGTTGCGAAAGGTTTTCGACAAGTTCAAGGAGTTGACTACGATGAGACTTTCTCACCCGTAGCGATGCTTAAGTCTGTCCGAATCATGTTAGCAATTGCCGCATTTTATGAAATCTGGCAAATGGATAACAAAACTGCATTCTTTAATGGATTTATTAAAGAAAAATTGTATATGATGCAACCCGAAGGTTTTGTCAATCCTAAAGGTGCTAACAAAATGTGCAAGCTCCAGCGATCCATCTATGGACTGGTGCAAGCATCTCGGAGTTGGAATATACGCTTTGATAAGTTGATCAAAGCATATAGATTTATACAGACTTACGGTGAAGCCTGTATTTACAAGAAGTGAGTGGGAGCACTACAACCTTTCTGATAAGTATATGTGAAAGACATATTGTCGATCGGAAATGATGTAGAATTTTCTGGAAAGCATAAAGGAGTGTTTGAAAGGAGTTTTTCAAAGAAAGACCTTGGTGAAGCTGCTTACATATTGGGCATCAAGATCTATAGAGATAGATCATGACGCTTGATAAGACTTTCGATAAGTACATACCTTGATAAGATTTTGAAGTAGTTCAAAATGGATCAGTCAAAGAAGGAGTTCTTGCCTGACTTGTAAGGTGTGAAGTTGAGTAAGACTCAAAGCCAGACCACGGTAGAAAAATATAGAGAGAATGAAAGTCATTCCCTATGCCTCAGCCATAGGTTCTATAAAGTATGCCATGCTGTGTACCAAACATGTTGTGTACCTTGCCATGAGTTTGTCAAGGGGGTACAATAGTGATCCAGGAGTAGATCATTGTACAGCGGTCAAAATTATCCTTAGTAAATGGATGACTAAGGAAATGTTTCTCGATTATGGAGGTGATAAAGAGTTCGTCGTAAAGGGTTACGCCGATGCAAGCTTTGACACTAAATCCAGATGACTCTAAGTATCAATCTGGATGCGTATTGAAAGTGGGAGCAATTAGCTAGAGTAGCTCTATGCAGAGCATTGTAGACATAGAAATTTGCAAAATACATACGGATCTGAATGTGACAGACCCGTTGACTAAACTTCTCTCACAAGCAAAACATGATCACACCTTATTACTCTTGGGTATTAATCACATAGCGATGTGAACTAGATTATTGACTCTAGTAAACCCTTTGGGTGTTGGTCACATGGCGATGTGAACTATGGGTGTTATTCACATAACGATGTGAACTATCAGTATTAAATCACATGGCGATGTGAGCTAGATTATTGACTCTAGTGCAAGTGGGAGACTGAAGGAAATATGCCCTAGAGGCAATAATAACGTTGTTATTTGTATTTCCTTATATCATGATAAATGTCTTTTATTCATGCTAGAATTGTATTAACCGGAAACTTAGTACATGTGTGGATACATAGACAAAACAGTAAGTCCCTAGTATGCCTCTACTAGACTAGCTCATTGATCCAAGATGGTTATGTTTCCTAGCCATAGACATGAGTTGTCATTTGATCAACGGGATCACATCATTAGGAGAATGATGTGATGGACAAGACCCATCCGTTAGCATAGCACTATGATCGTTTAGTTTTACTGCTATTGCTTTCTTCATGACTTATACATGTTCCTATGACTATGAGATTATGCAACTCCCGAATACCGTAGGAACACCTTGTGTGCTATCAAACGTCACAACGTAACTGGGTGATCATAAAGATGCTCTACAGGTGTCTCCGAAAGTATTCGTGGTGTTGGCATAGATCAAGATTAGGATTTGTCACTCCGAGTGTCGGAGAGGTATCTCTGGGCCCTCTCGGTAACACACATCACAATAAGCCTTGCAAGCAAAAGACTAATGAGTTAGTCGCGAGATGATGTGTTACGAAACGAGTAAAGAGACTTGCCGGTAACGAGATTGAACTAGGTATAGAGATACCGACGATCGAATCTCGGGCAAGTAACATACCGATGACAAAAGGAACAACGTATGTTGTTATGCGGTTTTGACCGATAAAAGATCTTCGTAGAATATGTAGGAGCCAATATGAACATCCAGGTTCCGCTATTGGTTATTGACCGGAGATGAGTCTCGGTCATGTCTACATAGTTCTCGAACCCGTAGGGTCCGCACGCTTAACGTTTGATGACGATCGGTATTATGAGTTTATGAGTTTTGATGTACCGAAGGTAGTTCGGAGTCCCGGATGAGATCACGGACATGACGAGGAGTCTCGGAATGTCCGAGACATAAAGATTGATATATTGGACGACTATATTCGGACACCGGAAGTGTTCCGGAAAAGTTTCGGATTTAACGGGATTGCCGGAGGGGGTTACCGGAACCCCCTACGAAGGGGGATGGTCCATAGTGGGCCTTAAGGGAAAGAGAGAGGCAGCCCATAGGGCTGGCCGGCGCCCCACCTAGGGTTCCTAGTTGGACTAGGATTGGGGGGCCCCACCTCTCCTTTTTCCTTTCCCTCTCTTCCTTCTTTTGGTGATTCCTACTAGGAATAGGATTGCAATCCTATTCCTAGTAGGATTGCAACCCTAGCCGCACCAAACAAGGGCCGGCCAGCCTCCCCCCTTGCTCCTTTATATACGGGGGCAGGGGGCACCCAAAGACACACAAGTTGAATTGTTTTAGCCGTGTGCGGTGCCCCCCTCCACAGAAACACACCTCGGTCATACCGTTACAGTGCTTAGGCGAAGCCCTGCACCGGTAAATACATCATATCCGTCACCACGCCGTTGTGCTGACGAAACTCTCCCGTGAAGCTCAACTGGATCAAGAGCTCGTGGGACGTCATCAAGCTGAACGTGTGCTGAACGCGGAGGTGCCGTACGTTCGGTGCTTGATCGGTTGGATCGCGAAGAAGTTCGACAACATCAACCACGTCACTTGACGCTTCCGCTCCCGGCCAACGAGGGTACGTAGACACACTCTTCCCTCTCGTTGCTATGCATCTAGTAGATAGATCTTGCATGATCGTAGGAAAATTTTAAAATACTACGTTCCCCAACATTTTTTGTAAAACCCTAAAACAGGAGAAAAACAGAAACCGGCACTGGTCTCTGGGTTAATAGGTTAGTCCCAAAAATCATATAAAAGTGTATATAAAAGCCCATAAGACATCCTAGAAGGATAATATAATAGCATGGAACAATCAAAAATTATAGATACGTTGGAGACGTATCAAGCGGCACCACATGAGTCGGTGCAACTGTAGGCGGCAGCGTGGACCGCATGCTGCAGTGCTACAGCCTGAAAGAGAGACGCGTCGGTGGGTGGGTCGTGAAGGAAATATGCCCTAGAGGCAATAATAAAGATGTTATTTGTATTTCTTTATATCATGTTAAATGTCTTTTATTCATGCTAGAATTGTATTAACCGGAAACTTAGTACATGTGTGGATACATAGACAAAACAGTATGTCCCTAGTATGCCTCTACTAGACTAGCTCATTGATCAAAGATGGTTATGTTTCCTAGCCATAGACATGAGTTGTCATTTGATCAACGGGATCACATCATTAGGAGAATGATGTGATGGACGAGACCCATCCGTTAGCATAGCACTATGATCGTTTAGTTTAACTGCTATTGCTTTCTTCATGACTTATACATGTTCCTATGACTATGAGATTATGCAACTCCCGAATACCGTAGGAACACCTTGTGTGCTATCAAACGTCACAACGTAACTGGGTGATCATAAAGATGCTCTACAGGTGTCTCCGAAAGTATTCGTGGTGTTGGCATAGATCAAGATTAGGATTTGTCACTCCGAGTGTCGGAGAGGTATCTCTGGGCCCTCTCGGTAACACACATCATAATAAGCCTTGCAAGCAAAAGACTAATGAGTTAGTCACGAGATGATGTGTTACGGAACGAGTAAAGAGACTTGCCGGCAACGAGATTGAACCAGGTATAAAGATACCGACGATCGAATCTCGGGCAAGTAACATACCGTTTGACAAAAGGAACAACGTATGTTGTTATGCGGTTCTGACCGATAAAAGATCTTCGTAGAATATGTAGGAGCCAATATGAACATCCAGGTTCCGCTATTGGTTATTGACCAGAGATGAGTCTCGGTCATGTCTACATAGTTCTCGAACCCGTAGGGTCCGCACGCTTAACGTTTGATGACGATCGGTATTATGAGTTTTTGAGTATTGATGTACCGAAGGTAGTTCGGAGTCCCGGATGAGATCACGGACATGACGAGGAGTCTCGGAATGCCCGAGACATAAAGATTGATATATTGGACGGCTATATTCGGACACCGGAAGTATACCGGAAAAGTTTCGGATTTATCGGGAATGCCGGAGGGGGTTACCGGAACCCCCTACGAGAGGGGATGGTCCATAGTGGGCCTAAAGGGTGAGAGAGAGACAGCCCATAGGGCTGGCCGGCGCCCCCACCTAGGAATCCTAGTTGGACTAGGATTGGGGGGGCGCCACCTCTCCTATTCCTTTCCCCCTTCTTCCTTTCGGTGAATCCTACTAGGAATAGGATTGCAATCCTATTCCTAGTAGGACTCCCTCCCTAGCCGCACCAGGAGAGGTTGGCCGGCCTCCCTCCCCTGCTCCTTTATATACGGGGGCAGGGGGGCACCCAAAGACACACAAGTTGAATTGTTTTAGCCGTGTGCGGTGCCCCCCTCCACAGAATCACACCTCGGTCGTACCGTCGCGGAGCTTAGGCGAAGCCCTGCGCCGGTGAACACATCATATCTGTCACCACGCCGTCGTGCTGACGAAACTCTCCCGTGAAGCTCAACTGGATCAAGAGCTCGTGGGACGTCATCAAGCTGAACGTGTGCTGAACGCGGAGGTGCCGTACGTTCGGTGCTTGATCGGTTGGATCGCGAAGAAGTTCGACAACATCAACCGCGTCACTTGACGCTTCCGCTCCCGGTCTACGAGGGTACGTAGACACACTCTCCCCTCTCGTTGCTATGCATCTGGTAGATAGATCTTGCGTGATCGTAGGAAAATTTTAAAATACTACGTTCCCCAACACGACCACTGCAGAAGATAGAGAGAAAATGAAAGTCATTCCCTATGCCTCAGCCATAGGATCTATCATGTATGCAATGCTGTGTACCAGACCTGATGTGTGCCTTGCTATAAGTCTAGCAGGGAGGTACCAAAGTAATCCAGGAGTGGATCACTGGACATCGGTCAAAAACATCCTAAAGTATCTGAAAAGAACAAAGGATATGTTTCTCGTATATGGAGGTGACAAAGAGCTCGTCGTAAACGGTTACGTCGATTCTAGCTTTGACACTGATCCGGATGACTCAAAGTCACAAACCGGATATGTATTTTTATTGAACGGTGGAGCTGTCAGTTGGTGCAGTTCCAAGCAGAGCGTCGTGGCGGGATCTACGTGTGAAGCGGAATACATAGCTGCTTCGGAAGCAGCAAATGAAGGAGTCTGGATGAAGGAGTTCATATCCGATCTAGGTGTAGTACCTAGTGCATCGGGTCCAATGAAAATCTTTTGTGACAACACTGGAGCCATAGCCTTGGCGAAGGAATCCAGGTTTCACAAGAGAACAAAACACATCAAAAGACGCTTCAATTCCATCCGCGATCTAGTCAAGGAGGGAGACATAGAGATTTGCAAAATACATACGGATCTGAATGTTGCAGACCCGTTGACTAAGCCTCTTCCACGGGCAAAACATGATCAGCACCAAGACTCCATGGGTGTGAGGATCATCACTTTGTAATCTAGATTATTGACTCTAGTTCAAGTGGGAGACTGAAGGAAATATGCCCTAGAGGCAATAATAAAGATGTTATTTGTATTTCCTTATATCATGTTAAATGTCTTTTATTCATGCTAGAATTGTATTAACCGGAAACTTAGTACATGTGTGGATACATAGACAAAACAGTATGTCCCTAGTATGCCTCTACTAGACTAGCTCATTGATCAAAGATGGTTATGTTTCCTAGCCATAGACATGAGTTGTCATTTGATCAACGAGATCACATCATTAGGAGAATGATGTGATGGACGAGACCCATCCGTTAGCATAGCACTATGATCGTTTAGTTTAACTGCTATTGCTTTCTTCATGACTTATACATGTTCCTATGACTATGAGATTATGCAACTCCCGAATACCGTAGGAACACCTTGTGTGCTATCAAACGTCACAACGTAACTGGGTGATCATAAAGATGCTCTACAGGTGTCTCCGAAAGTATTCGTGGTGTTGGCATAGATCAAGATTAGGATTTGTCACTCCGAGTGTCGGAGAGGTATCTCTGGGCCCTCTCGGTAACACACATCACAATAAGCCTTGCAAGCAAAAGACTAATGAGTTAGTCACGAGATGATGTGTTACGGAACGAGTAAAGAGACTTGCCGGTAAACGAGATTGAACTAGGTATAAAGATACCGACGATCGAATCTCGGGCAAGTAACATACCGTTTGACAAAAGGAACAACGTATGTTGTTATGAGGTTCTGACCGATAAAAGATCTTCGTAGAATATGTAGGAGCCAATATGAACATCCAGGTTCCGCTATTGGTTATTGACCAGAGATGAGTCTCGGTCATGTCTACATAGTTCTCGAACCCGTAGGGTCCGCACGCTTAACGTTTGATGACGATCGGTATTATGAGTTTTTGAGTATTGATGTACCGAAGGTAGTTCGGAGTCCCGGATGAGATCACGGACATGACGAGGAGTCTCGGAATGTCCGAGACATAAAGATTGATATATTGGACGGCTATATTCGGACACCGGAAGTATACCGGAAAAGTTTCGGATTTATCGGGAATGCCGGAAGGGGTTACCGGAACCCCCTACGAGAGGGGATGGTCCATAGTGGGCCTAAAGGGTGAGAGAGAGGCTGCCCATAGGGCTGGCCGGCGCCCCCACCTAGGAATCCTAGTTGGACTAGGATTGGGGGGGGGGCGCCACCTCTCCTAATCCTTTCCCCCTTCTTCCTTTCGGTGAATCCTACTAGGAATAGGATTGCAATCCTATTCCTAGTAGGAGTCCCCTCCCTAGCCGCACCATAGAGGTTGGCCGGCCCCTCCTCCCTTGCTCCTTTATATACGGGGGCAGGGGGGCACCCAAAGACACACAAGTTGAATTGTTTAGCCGTGTGCGGTGCCCCCCTCCACAGAATCACACCTCGGTCGTACCGTCGCGGAGCTTAGGCGAAGCCCTGCGCCGGTGAACACATCATATCCGTCACCACGCCGTCGTGCTGACGAAACTCTCCCGTGAAGCTCAACTGGATCAAGAGCTCGTGGGACGTCATCAAGCTGAACGTGTGCTGAACGCGGAGGTGCCGTACGTTCGGTGCTTGATCGGTTGGATCGCAAAGAAGTTCGACAACATCAACCGCGTCACTTGACGCTTCCGCTCCCGGTCTACGAGGGTACGTAGACACACTCTCCTCTCTCGTTGCTATGCATCTGGTAGATAGATCTTGCGTGATCGTAGGAAAATTTTAAAATACTACGTTCCCCAACAGTGGCATCAGAGCCAGGTCTATGCGTAGATGATATGCACGAGTAGAACACAATGAGATTGTGGACGATACTAGTCATACTGCTTACCAGCATGTCATACTTTGCTTCGGCGGTATTGTGAGATGAAGCGGCCCGGACCGACATTACGCGTACGCTTACGCGAGACTGGTTTCACCGTTACGAGCACTCGTTGCTTAAAGGTGACTGGCGGGTGTCTGTCTCTCTCACTTTAGCTGAATCAAGTGTGGCTACGCCCGGTCCTTGTGAAGGTTAAAACAGCACATACTTGACGAAACATCGTTGTGGTTTTGTATGCGTAGGTAAGAACGGTTCTTGCTAAGCCCGTAGCAGCCACGTAAAACTTGCAACAAACAAAGTAGAGGACGTCTAACTTGTTTTTGCAGGGCATGTTGTGATGTGATATGGTCAAGACATGATGAGTTATACAATTTTTGTATGAGATGATCATGTTTTGTAAAGTTATCGGCAACTGGCAGGAGCCATATGGTTGTCGCTTTATTGTATGAAATGCAATCGCCATGTAATTGCTTTACTTTATCACTAAGCGGTAGCGATAGTCGTGGAAGCAATAGTTGGCGAGACGACAACGATACTACGATGAAGATCAAGGTGTCAAGCCGGTGACGAAGGTGATCATGACGGTGCTTTGAAGATGGAGATCAAAAGCACAAGATGATGATGGCCATATCATGTCACATATTTTGATTGCATGTGATGTTTATCTTATTATGCTTCTTATTTTGCTTAGAACGACGGTAGCATTATAAGATGATCCCTTACTAAATTTCAAGGTATAAGTGTTCTCCCTGAGTATGCACCGTTGCGAAAGTTCGTCGTGCCGAGACACCACGTGATGATCGGGTGTCATAAGCTCTACGTTCAAATACAACGGGTGTAAGCCAGTTTTGCACACGCAGAATACTCGGGTTAAACTTGACGAGCCTTGCATATACAGATATGGCCTCGGAACACTGGAGACCGAAAGGTCGAGCGTGAATCATATAGTAGATATGATCAACATAAGATGTTCACCATTGAAAACTACTCCATCTCACGTGATGATCGGACATGGTTTAGTTGATTTGGATCACGTGATCATTTAGATGACCAGAGGGATGTCTATCTAAGTGGGAATTCTTTAAATTAATATGATTAAATTGAACTTTAATTTATCATGAACTTAGTCCTGATAGTTTTGCATATCTATGTCGTTGTAGATCAATGGCCCGTGCTACCGTTCCTTTGAATTTTAATGCATTCCTAGAGAAAGCTAAGTTGAAAGATGATGGTAGCAATTACACGGACTGGGTCCGTAACCTGAGGATTATCCTCATTGCTGCACAGAAGAATTATGTCCTTGAAGCACCGCTAGGTGACAAGCCCCCTTCCGCTGATGCAGACGCTTTGAACGTCTGGCAGTCGCGGTGTGATGACTACACGATAGTTCAGTGTGCCATGCTTTACGGCTTAGAACCGGGACTTCAACGACGTTTTGAACGTCATGGAGCATATGAGATGTTCCAGGAGTTGAAGTTAATATTTCAAGCAAATGCCCGAATTGAGAAATATGAGATTTCCAATAAGTTCTACAGCTGCAAAATGGAGGAGAATAGTTCTATCAGTGAACACTTGCTCAGAATGTCTGGGTACTACAATCATATGACTCAACTTGGTTGCAATGTTGACGAGGATAGTGTTATTGATAGAGTTCTTCAATCACTGCCACCAAGCTATAAAGGCTTCGTGATGAACTATAACATGCAAGGGATGCAAAAGACAATTCCCGAGCTCTTCGCTATGCTCAAAGCTGCGGAGGTAGAAATCAAAAAGGAGCATCAAGTGTTGATGGTTAACAAGACCACTAGTTTCAAGAAAAAGGGCAAGGGAAGGAAAGGGAACTTCAAAAAGAATAGCAAGTCAGTTGCTACTTCAACGAAGAAACCCAAATCTGGAGCCAAGCCTGAAACTGAGTGCTTCTACTGCAAGGGGACTGGACACTGGAAGCGGAACTGCCCCAAGTATTTGGCGGATAAGAAGGATGGCAAGATGAACAAAGGTATATGTGATATACATGTTATTAATGTGTACCTTACTAATGCTCGTAGTAGTACCTGGGTATTTGATACCGGTTCGGTTGCTAATATTTGTAACTCGAAACAGGGACTACGGATTAAACGAAGATTAGCTAAGGACGAGGTGACGATGCGCGTGGGAAACGGTTCCAAAGTCGATGTGATCGCCGTCGGCACGCTACCTCTACATCTACCTTCGGGATTAGTTTTAGACCTAAATAATTGTTATTTGGTGCCAGCGTTGAGCATGAAAATTATATCTGGATCTTGTTTATTGCGAGACGGTTATTCATTTAAATCAGAGAATAATGGTTGTTCCATTTTGATGAATAATATCTTTTATGGTCATGCACCCTTAAAGAGTGGTCTATTCTTACTGGATCTTGATTGTAGTGATACACATATTCATAATATTGAAACCAAAAGATGCAAGGTTAATAATGATAGTGCAACTTATTTGTGGCACTGCCGTTTGGGTCATATTGGTGTAAAACGCATGAAGAAACTCCATAAAGATGGACTTTTGGAATCACTTGATTATGAATCACTTGGTGCTTGCGAACCATGCCTCATGGGCAAGATGACTAAAACTACGTTCTCCAGAACTATGGAGCGAGCAACAGATTTATTGGAAATCATACATACTGATGTATGTGGACCAATGAGCGTTGATGCTCGCGGCGGGTATCGTTATTTTCTGACCTTCACTGATGATTTGAGCAGATATGGGTATATCTACTTAATGAAACACAAGTCTGAAACATTTGAAAAGTTCAAAGAATTTCAGAGTGAAGTAGAGAATCATCGTAACAAGAAAATAAAGTTCCTACGATCTGATCGTGGAGGAGAATATTTGAGTTACGAGTTTGTTCTTCATTTGAAACAATGTGGAATAGTTTCACAACTCACGCCACCTGGAACACCACAACGTAATGGTGTGTCCGAACGTCGTAACCGTACTTTATTGGATATGGTGCGATCTATGATGTCTCTTACCGATTTACCACTATCGTTTTGGGGTTATGCTTTAGAGACAGCTGCATTCACGTTAAATAGGGCACCATCTAAATCCGTTGATACGACGCCTTATGAACTATGGTTTGGCAAGAAACCAAAGTTGTCGTTTCTTAAAATTTGGGGCTGCGATGCTTATGTGAAAACACTTCAACCAGATAAGCTCGATCCCAAGTCGGAAAAATGTGTCTTCATAGGATACCCAAAAGAGACTGTTGGGTACACCTTCTATCACAGATCCGAAGGCAAAATATTCGTTGCTAAAAACGGATCCTTTCTTGAAAAAGAGTTTCTCTCGAAAGAAGTGAGTGGGAGGAAAGTAGAACTTGATGAGGTAATTGTACCTTCTCCCATATTGGAAAGTAGTACATCACAGGAAATTGTTCCAGTGATTCCTACACCAATTAGTGAGGAAGTTGATGATAATGATCATGAAACTTCGGATCAAGTTTCTACTGAACGTCGTAGATCAACCAGAGTACGTTCCGCACCAGAGTGGTACGGCAACCCAGTTCTGGAAATCATGTTACTAGACCATGATGAACCTACGAACTATGAGGAAGCGATGATGAGCCCAGATTCCGCAAAATGGCTTGAAGCCATGAAATCTGAGATGGGATCCATGTATGAGAACAAAGTATGGACTTTGGTTGACTTGCCCGAAGAACGGCAGGACATCGAAAATAAATGGATCTTCAAGAGGAAGACCGACGCAGACGGTAATATTACTGTTTACAAAGCTCGACTTGTTGCGAAAGGTTTTCGACAAGTTCAAGGAGTTGACTACGATGAGACTTTCTCACCTGTAGCGATGCTAAAGTCTGTCCGAATCATGTTAGCAATTGCCGCATTTTATGATTATGAAATCTGGCAAATGGATGTCAAAACTGCATTCCTAAATGGATATCTCAAAGAAGAGTTGTATATGATGCAACCAGAAGGTTTTGTCGATCCAAAAGGTGCTAACAAAGTATGCAAACTCCAGCGATCCATCTATGGACTGGTGCAAGCATCTCGGAGTTGGAATATACGCTTTGATGAGGTGATCAAAGCATATGGTTTTATACAGACTTTTGGAGAAGCCTGTATTTACAAGAAAGTGAGTGGGAGCTCTGTAGCATTTCTAATATTATATGTAGATGACATATTGTTAATTGGAAATGATATAGAATTTCTGGATAGCATAAAAGGATACTTGAATAAAAGTTTTTCTATGAAAGACCTCGGAGAAGCTGCTTACATATTAGGCATCAAGATCTATAGAGATAGATCAAGACGCTTAATTGGACTTTCACAAAGCACATACCTTGATAAGATTTTGAAAAGGTTCAAAATGGATCAGTCAAAGAAAGGATTCTTGCCTGTTTTACAAGGTATGAAGTTGAGTAAGACTCAATGCCCGACCACTGCAGAAGATAGAGAGAAAAAGAAAGTCATTCCCTATGCCTCAGCCATAGGATCTATCATGTATGCAATGCTGTGTACCAGACCTGATGTGTGCCTTGCTATAAGTCTAGCAGGGAGGTACCAAAGTAATCCAGGAGTGGATCACTGGACAGCGGTCAAAAACATCCTAAAGTATCTGAAAAGAACAAAGGATATGTTTCTCGTATATGGAGGTGACAAAGAGCTCGTCGTAAACGGTTACGTCGATTCTAGCTTTGACACTGATCCGGATGACTCAAAGTCACAAACCGGGTATGTATTTTTATTGAACGGTGGAGCTGTCAGCTGGTGCAGTTCCAAGCAGAGCGTCGTGGCGGGATCTACGTGTGAAGCGGAATACATAGCTGCTTCGGAAGCAGCAAATGAAGGAGTCTGGATGAAGGAGTTCATATCCGATCTAGGTGTAGTACCTAGTGCATCGGGTCCAATGAAAATCTTTTGTGACAACACTGGAGCCATAGCCTTGGCGAAGGAATCCAGGTTTCACAAGAGAACAAAACACATCAAAAGACGCTTCAATTCCATCCGCGATCTAGTCAAGGAGGGAGACATAGAGATTTGCAAAATACATACGGATCTGAATGTTGCAGACCCGTTGACTAAGCCTCTTCCACGGGCAAAACATGATCAGCACCAAGACTCCATGGGTGTGAGGATCATCACTTTGTAATCTAGATTATTGACTCTAGTTCAAGTGGGAGACTGAAGGAAATATGCCCTAGAGGCAATAATAAAGATGTTATTTGTATTTCCTTATATCATGTTAAATGTCTTTTATTCATGCTAGAATTGTATTAACCGGAAACTTAGTACATGTGTGGATACATAGACAAAACAGTATGTCCCTAGTATGCCTCTACTAGACTAGCTCATTGATCAAAGATGGTTATGTTTCCTAGCCATAGACATGAGTTGTCATTTGATCAACGAGATCACATCATTAGGAGAATGATGTGATGGACGAGACCCATCCGTTAGCATAGCACTATGATCGTTTAGTTTAACTGCTATTGCTTTCTTCATGACTTATACATGTTCCTATGACTATGAGATTATGCAACTCCCGAATACCGTAGGAACACCTTGTGTGCTATCAAACGTCACAACGTAACTGGGTGATCATAAAGATGCTCTACAGGTGTCTCCGAAAGTATTCGTGGTGTTGGCATAGATCAAGATTAGGATTTGTCACTCCGAGTGTCGGAGAGGTATCTCTGGGCCCTCTCGGTAACACACATCACAATAAGCCTTGCAAGCAAAAGACTAATGAGTTAGTCACGAGATGATGTGTTACGGAACGAGTAAAGAGACTTGCCGGTAAACGAGATTGAACTAGGTATAAAGATACCGACGATCGAATCTCGGGCAAGTAACATACTGTTTGACAAAAGGAACAACGTATGTTGTTATGCGGTTCTGACCGATAAAAGATCTTCGTAGAATATGTAGGAGACAATATGAACATCCAGGTTCCGCTATTGGTTATTGACCAGAGATGAGTCTCGGTCATGTCTACATAGTTCTCGAACCCGTAGGGTCCGCACGCTTAACGTTTGATGACGATCGGTATTATGAGTTTTTGAGTATTGATGTACCGAAGGTAGTTCGGAGTCCCGGATGAGATCACGGACATGACGAGGAGTCTCGGAATGTCCGAGACATAAAGATTGATATATTGGACGGCTATATTCGGACACCGGAAGTATACCGGAAAAGTTTCGGATTTATCGGGAATGCCGGAGGGGGTTACCGGAACCCCCTACGAGAGGGGATGGTCCATAGTGGGCCTAAAGGGTGAGAGAGAGGCAGCCCATTGGGCTGGCCGGCGCCCCCACCTAGGAATCCTAGTTGGACTAGGATTGGGGGGGGGGCGCCACCTCTCCTAATCCTTTCCCCCTTCTTCCTTTCGGTGAATCCTACTAGGAATAGGATTGCAATCCTATTCCTAGTAGGAGTCCCCTCCCTAGCCGCACCATAGAGGTTGGCCGGCCCCTCCTCCCTTGCTCCTTTATATACGGGGGCAGGGGGGCACCCAAAGACACACAAGTTGAATTGTTTAGCCGTGTGCGGTGCCCCCCTCCACAGAATCACACCTCGGTCGTACCGTCGCGGAGCTTAGGCGAAGCCCTGCGCCGGTGAACACATCATATCCGTCACCACGCCGTCGTGCTGACGAAACTCTCCCGTGAAGCTCAACTGGATCAAGAGCTCGTGGGACGTCATCAAGCTGAACGTGTGCTGAACGCGGAGGTGCCGTACGTTCGGTGCTTGATCGGTTGGATCGCGAAGAAGTTCGACAACATCAACCGCGTCACTTGACGCTTCTGCTCCCGGTCTACGAGGGTACGTAGACACACTCTCCCCTCTCGTTGCTATGCATCTGGTAGATAGATCTTGCGTGATCGTAGGAAAATTTTAAAATACTACGTTCCCCAACAGGTCGGTGTAGCCATGGGGAGATCCATTAAGTGATGGCGTTGCGGCGTGATGGGGCCACGCAGCTGTAGCCCGTTGCTCGATCATTGGAGGGTGCGTTGTACTCGAGGACAGGGCGGCGATGGGCGGACAGACGCTAAGATGACGACAGTGACGGGCCGCCAAGTCGCATAGGGCCACCAGATCGGATAAGAGGCTGGGTGGTTGCGTCGGTGTTAGAGTAGATGACTTAAGGTTTGTAGGACAATAGCAAATTCCTTTGAGGAACAAATCCCCCGACCCACCCTAGATAGATGGAACATCTGATGAACCCTACCCCACAATTCTTATGCACCAATTCCTTCCACTCCTCGTTGGGTTTTGCTCTTTTATTAAAAGATCTACAATATATCACCTACAATGATGTGTATAATTAACTTTTCAAACCAATGAAATTTCATTTTTAACATACCAACATAGGTTCTAGTTTTGAAGCCCTAGAGTACACGGCTATTTATTTATTATGAAAGAAAGTAAATGACATCAGTTGTTTTGTTATTTTTTCATGCATGCAGAAAATACACCAATAAACGTTAGTGCATTTTCAACCAAAAAGGAACTTAGTGGAAGCATGTCCCCTATATATGCTGCTGTATCACAATCATCGATCAAGCAAGAGTTGCCTAGCTACTTACCGGTGGACACAAGGAGCAGCAGAAGGACAAGGACGGCGACGGCGACGGTGGAGGGCCGGCGCCACGACCCCATTGATCGGCTGATGGATGTGCCGCAGATCAACGTAGGTCCTTGAGCGTGCAATGCTTCTATCTTCGCAGGACCAAGGCTAATGATTGAATGGCGAATTAGAGAAGTTGAGCCGATTTAGCTCGTAGTGCTTCATGCATGGGCGTGACCAGCCAATAAGAGCATCTTCAACAGCCGCGCTATACAAGCGCCGCACCGTAAAAAAGGCAGTTTTAGCGCGCGCGCAACGCGTCGGGCACCTCCAGCGGACGCGTAAAAACGGCGCGCGCCATTTCCAATTCAGCGCGCTGGCCGAAACGCAATCCCGCGTCCGTTATTTGCTGCGCCGGCTCGCGCGCGCGCGACTCTCCCGCGCTCCCTCGCTGCTCTCTTCCGCGCTCGCTCGCTCCCTCCTTCCCTCTCGCGACCGCGCTGCCGCCCCCATCCGACCGCGCCGCCGCCGCCGCTCGCGCCCCCGGCGACCGTTCAACGCTTCCCCGGCCTATCCCCGCGCCGCCGTCACCGCCCGCGCCCGCTGGCGACCACTCAAGCGCGTCCCCGGTCTGTCTCCGCTGCGGCCGCCGCCCGCGCCCTCGCCCGCCGGCGACCGTTCAGGCGCTTCGCCGGCCTCCCCGCGCCGCTGCGCTTCCGCCCCACCCCCTCCTAGTCCGGTCGGACCTCGCGCGCCTCCGACGTCCGAGGAACAGCGTCCGAGGGCTCGCTACCGCGCCGCGCCCACAAGGTGTTCGACAAAACGCCTACAAGGTATGTATTGCTCCAAACTTATGAATTTGGTGCATATTTGGAATTGTAGTTTTGATAGTATAGTATTGAACATTATAGATGAGTTCGTCGTATGATTCTTCCGAAGAAGAATTTGATATGGAAGAGGAGGAGGATCTTGCAATGATCATAGCTATGCATATCAATAAAAAACCGAAGCACGGTGGTTCGGTTATGGGTCGGGATAAAATTTGGAGAGATAGGATTGATGCCCATAATAGATTGATGAAGAACTATTTCGTGGAGAATCCCACATACCCGGAGTCGTATTTTCGTCGCCGGTTTAGGATGAGCACAGACTTGTTCAAGCGCATTGCAGAGAAACTAGCGAGCCATGACCGGTTTTTCCAGCAAAGGAGGAATGCCGCCGGAGAGCTCGGGCATAGCACATTTCTGAAGGTGACAACCGCTTTGCGTATGTTGGCATACGGTATCCCGGCCGATCTAGTTGATGATCACTTGGCTATGGGTGAGAGCCCAGCCATCATGTGTGTCAAGCGCTTTGCAGTGGGAATTGTGCAAGTGTTTGGCGAGGAGTATTTGAGATCTCCCACTGCTGAAGACGCCGCAAGGCTATTGGCGATGAACAAATCTCGCGGCTTTCCTGGCATGCTTGGCTCAATAGATTGCATGCATTGGAGTTGGAAGAATTGTCCAAAGGCATGGCATGGGCAATTCCACGGCCAAAAAAAGGGTTCCACTATAATCCTTGAAGCGGTGGCCGATCAGGAGACTTGGATTTGGCATGCATTCTTTGGAATGCCTGGATCTTTGAATGACATCAATGTTGTCAACCGGTCACCACTGATGAATAAGATTGCGAATGGTGAGTTGCCACCGGTGCAGTTTGTAGCAAATGGCCATACGTACAACTATGGCTATTATCTAGCGGATGGCATCTATCCAAAGTGGCAAACCTTCGTGAAGCCGTTGAAAAAGCCAGAAGGTAAGAAAAATCTTGATTTCCACAATGCTCAAGCGGCTGCTAGAAAAGATGTGGAGAGAGCATTTGGGATTTTGCAAGCCCAATTTGCTATTGTGAGAGGACCGGCTAGATTTTGGGATCAAAAAATGCTTTGGTACATCATGCACGCTTGTGTGATCATGCACAATATGATCATCGAGAATGAGCGTGGCCAAGATTTAGACTACTCACAGTATGAGCTCTTGGGACATCGCGTGCGAGTGCGACGGAGGGCTGAAAGGGTAGCCCGTTTTGTTGCCTCCTATCATGCCATTCGGCGTCCCGCAACGCACAATGATCTTCAGAAGGATCTGATTGAAGAGTGGTGGGCATGGCATGGACGACAAAGAGCATGATTTCATTGCATTATTTCTATTGTATTGTTTATGAACTATTGGTTGTGTTTATTGCATTATTTGTTGTACTGAACGATAAACTATTTGTTTGAGTTGTAATAACTATTTATTGTTGATTTATTTTATTTGTTTGATCGTTTTCTCCTATTTTTTGAATTGTATATATGGTTTGTGCTTGCTGCGTGCGCTGCATTTTTGGGCACTGCTGGAGCGGCGCGCGCGCGCGCTGCATTATAGCGCGGCTGTTGGAGCTGGCGCCTATCCGCGCGCTAAACCAGCCGAAGCGCGCGCGGCAAATGCATTTTTCGGGCACGGCGCGTAGCGCGGCTGTTGGAGATGCTCTAAGGCCCCTCCCAATGCTCCACCTTGTACATGTGCTAAGGCTGCCATGTAGGCAAAAAGTGTGATGTGGCAAGGTAATTAAGACTAGCCACAATGGGTAGTACTAACATAGACTAGTAACATGCACGTGTTACTAGTCTATGTTACTACCTCTATAGTGGGGAGTAACTTATTTGTGGTAACATGCAACAATTCATTTATTAGGCTATAGACTCATTTTGCCTTGATATGTGTGATGTTACTCATACTACTAGTAACTAGGTATGTTACCACTTTCCTCCATTTCTTCATTTATTGTTTGCCACATCATCTATTTTATCTAGATATGTGTGATGTTACTACCTATGTTACTCCCACTGTGGGTAGTCTAAGAGGAGAGAGATGAGTGTGGTGACCCCAGGAAGAAACAATGCTAAGCGCAAGAACCTAGGCAAAAGACTTAAATGAAAGAATTCCATCAATGCATGAAGAACTTTAGTTGCAAAATCATTAAATGAAGCATGCTTAGCACCAACAAGTTAAGCACCAATGCATTAAGGGCTTTAGGCCCTTCCCAGTGCTCCACGGTGGACAGGTGCTAAGGGTGCCACATAGGCAGAAAAATGATGTGGCAAAGCAATTAAAGAGGAGAGAGAGCATTATAGTAACCCCAAGAAGAACCAATGCTAAGCACGTGAACCTATGCAAAAAGACTATCAACCAATACATAAAGGAGTTTTGTGACTAAATAATTAAATAAAGGAGGCTTAGCTACAAAAGCTAAGCACCCATGCATTGGGGATATTAGTTGCTAAGCATTTTAATGCACTTAGCACCTCACTTTAGCATCAATGCATTGGGAGAGGTCTTAGTTGCTAAAGATTTTAATGTGCTTAGCACCCCATGTTAACACCAATGCATTGGAAGTAGCCTAAGCACCAGGCCACACGAACATCTCGGACCTAGCTATACTATAAATAACCGGTCAATGATAGCGACAAATTAACGTGCCCGGCCGGCAATCCACCACCGCCGCTCACTGCAATGGCTTCCTCGACCGCCAGCACGCGACAAGGTTGACGGGACGGGTGTGCTTGTTCGGGTGTCCGACTTGCCATAGGATTCGGTTGCTCGGGTCCGTGATCCAGGCCGAGTTGGGATGCACATGTTCCCTGATTTCTGATCCCTATATATACGCACGTGCCCACGGTGCACTAGACCATAGCGAAGCACAGAGACTTCTTGGAGATCCGTACGTCGAGGGTTGCGACGACTTAGGCTACTAGCAAGCTCCCAGCTCTCGAGAGGCTCAGCGGGAGAAAAGAAGAGGACGCTCGCTCGCTCGATCTTTCGATCATCAACAATGGGGTTCGCACTGTCGTCGATGGTGCGGATGATGATGCGGGGGCAGGGCGGCCCGCCGCCGGCTTTCGTGCACGACCTGCACCGCGAGGACCAAACGCTCCAGGAACGCTCCATGTGCGACTGCGGCAAGCAACCGACATGCCATCAGCGCACCGAAGAGTACGTTCTCGGATCTCCGATCCTGTCGTCTCCTTGCTGCGGCTCTTCGAGCCCGCTAACCTATTGCTATTTGCTAATGGTGATGTCTGAATCGATTTGCAGGGAGCGCGACGCCTCCATCATCGGCCATGTCCACCACGCCCTCCGCCACTACAACACCACCAACCCGGGCTCGGGGTTCGTCCCCGTCAAGCCATTGATGGCCGCGTACGTGGGCTTCGAAGGCCACATCTGGGTCCACGTCAGCTTCGTGGCTCGCGGGAGGAAGATCGTCAGCGGCAAACGGAGGCGCAACACTGTCAGCGACACCGCCACCGACGAGCACTTCTTCGCCGAGCTGCGCTACAGCCACCGCCGCTCCGACGCGCCGGCCGTCGAAACGTGTGCCATCGTCGGTAAGCCACCACACAACTGAATCACCATGAGAAAACATCCATCTCTTCGGATTCTCACCATCTGTTTTTCTTCCGTTTTTTCTCTGTCGACAGATAAGAAGCCGCGCCACAGCCACTTGAAGACTCCGTGTACATTTTGCCCAGAAAGCTTTGAGATCTCGCACCCTCTTGACGAGAGCTTCGTGTGCGGAAAGAAGAGCCAAGCAAATGAGGGCCGAGGTTTCACGCACTTCATGAATCTGCTCGAGAAGCCGTTCACATGCCCCACGGCCGGTGGAGAAGGAGAAGGCAGCGAGGATGTGGCAGCAGCTCCGGCGGAACAGGAGGAGGAACATAGTAGCACCCTCAGCGGGACGCTCGCCCCCTTTGAATTTTTCCGTAATCTCATGACAAGGGTTTTGCCGGCCTTTAATGATAAGCTTGTGTCGTAGACTCGTAGTAGTAGCGGATCTACATGACAAGTCAATGTAATGAGTTCATGTTAGACTCAATGAAAAATACTTATATGCCAATGAAGTGAAGGATTCCCTTTTGTAAATGTTATGTTCGTGTCAATCACTTTGCCACTTCAGAAAGGCCTATTCTCCACAAGCTCTTAAAGTTTGGGCCGAACACCATCTCTAGAATACATAGGAAATCACTGATCGAGGAGTGCTCATTGCATCACTCCCATCTTCTTTTTTTTCGTAGATCCGTTTATTCAAAATGTTTTATCTATGAGATAGCTATTTCACATCTAGATGTGAAATAGCAAACCTGATAGATAAACAGGTTTGCTATTTCACATCTAAATGTGAAATAGCTAATATAGCAAACCTGATAGATAAACAGGTTTGCTATTTCACATCTAGATGTGAAATAGCTAATATAGCAAACCTGATAGATAAACATGTTTGCTATTTCACATCTAAATGTGAAATAGCTATCTCACATCTAACTCCAGATCCATTGGATCTCGTCCTTTCTTTAAGATTCGCGCAAGTTGTTTTTTCTGTCCCGACCGTGCGTTTCGCTCGCGTCGCTCGTTGTTTCGTCTGTGCGCGCGGCTATCTGTACAGGTTGTATTGTTTTGCCTGCAGTGGGCCATTTTGCTTGTTGGGCTTGGGGCTGTTTGTCTGAGAGCAGTTT
>LR738713.1:591640567-591684618 GCA_902687465.1 Secale cereale
GCGTTCATTTCCCCCACTTTGTCTCAGAAGCACTCACTTCGGCCGTTCCCCATTCCTCTTCTGTTGTTCCCCATTTTGCTCTTGGCAGTTGGTGCTCGAGGCGCAGCGATTTCTGGAGAGGGAAAATGAGAGGGAGCTATCGATAGTGAGTTGCCTGTTCTTCTCCCTTGTTCCTCTTTTTTTAGTGTCCATGCGTTTTTGTGTTTCTTGCTCACTGATTTAGCAGCATCTATCTAGGGTTTGCTCCTCAATGTCCCCAAATGTGGGTAGGGTTCGTTTAGCACCATCCATCTTCTTTGTTTCTTTTTTGTTTGTCCATCGGTTTAGGGTTCTTTGTGTTGGAAATATGCCCTAGAGGCAATAATAAAAGAGTTATTATTATATTTCCTTGTTCATGATAATCGTTTATTATCCATGCTATAACTGTATTGATTGGAAACTCAAATACATGTGTGGATGAATGGACAAACTTTGTGTCCCTAGTAAGCCTCTTCAGGACTAGCTCGTTGATCAAAGATGACCGCGGTTTCCAGGTCATAGACATGAGTTATCATTTGATAACGGGATCACATCATTAGGAGAATGATGTGATGGACGAGACCCAAACGTTAAACATAGCTTTTGATCGTATCAGTTATCGCTATAGTTTTCTGCATGTCAAGTATAAGTTCCTATGACCATGAGATCATGTAACTCACTGACACCGTAGGAGTGCTTTGTGTGTGCCAAACGTCACAACGTAACTGGGTGACTATAAAGGTACTCTACAGGTATCTCCGAAGGTGTCTGTTGAGTTGACATGGATCGAGACTGGGATTTGTCACTCCGTGTGACGGAGAGGTATCTCCGGGCCCACTCGGTAATACGTCATCTCAATGAGCTCAAAGTGACTAAGTAGTTAGTCACGGGATTATGTATTACGGCAACGAGTAAAGAGACTTGCCGATAACGAGATTGAACTAGGTATAGAGATACCGACGATCGAATCTCGGGCAAGTAACATACCGACGAGACAAAGGGAACTGTATACGGGATTGCCTGAATCCTTGACATCGTGGTTCATCCGATGAGATCATCGAGAAACGTGTGGGAACCAATATGGGTATCCAGATCCCGCTATTGGTTATTGACCTGGGAGTGTCTCGGTTATGTCTACATGATTTCCGAACCCGCAGGGTCTACACACTTAAGGTTCGGTGACGCTAGGGTTGTTAGTGAGAACAGTGCATGGTTACCGAAGGTTGTTCGGAGTCCCGGATGAGATCCCGGACGTGACGAGGGTCTCCGGAATGGTCCGGGGACGAAGATTGATATATAGGATGAGAGTGTTCGGAGTCCGGAAGTGTACCGGGGAGCATCGGGAAGTCGCCGGATGACCGAAAGGGGTTTCGGGGGTCCCGGAAGGAGTTTCGGGCCTAATGGGCCACAAAAGGGGACACAACAGCCCTCATAGGGCTGTGCGCCCCCCCCTGGGCCCTCTCCTTGTGCGCCAAGGGGGCTGGGCCCCCCTAGGGCTACCGCACCCCCTGAGGCTTGGGGGGCAAGGCACCTGGGGGGAAACCCTAGCCCCAGGGGGCGCCGCCCCCTTCCCATCTGCCCTGGCCGCCGGCTCCTAGGGGAAACCCTAGGGCGCCCCCTCCCTTCTACTCCCCCTATATAAAGAGAGGCAGAGGGAGGGCAGCCACACACGTTCGTGCCTCGGCGCTGCCCTCCCTCTCCCACATCCATCTTCGCGAACTCCTCAGTGCTTGGCGAAGCCCTGCGGGAATCCTCCACCACCATCTCCACCACGCCGTCGTGCTGCCGGTGTCTCCATCAACCTCTCCTTCCCCCTTGCTGGATCAAGAAGGAGGAGACGTCCCCGAGCTATACGTGTGAAGAACGCGGAGGCACCGTTGCTTCGGTGCTAGGATCTTCGGCGATCTGAATCGCGGCGAGTACGACTCCATCAACCGCGTTCTTGAACGCTTCCACTTAGCGATCTACAAGGGTATGTGGATCCAACTCTCCCCTCGTAGATGCATCTCCTAGATTGATCTTGGTGAACGTAGGAAATTTTTTTGTTTCCCATGCAACGTTCCCCAACAGTGGCATCATGAGCTAGGATCTTGCGTAGATGCTTTCACGAGTAGAACACAAAAGGGTTTGTGGACGTTGATGTTTAGATTGCTTCCCTCCTTAGTCTTTCTTGATTCAGCGGTATTATGGGATGAAGCGGCCCGGACCAACTTTACATGTCCACGTACATGAGACCGGTTCCATCGACAGACATGTGACTTTTGTTGCATAAGATGGCTGGCGGGTGTCTGTCTCTCCTATCTTAGTTGAATCGGAACAGAACAAGGCGGTCCTTGTAGAAGGTTAAATAGCAACTTAAATATCACCGTTGTGGCTTTGCGTAGGTAAGAAGCGTTCTTGCTAGATACCCATAGCAGCCACGTAAAACATGCAACAACAAATTAGAGGACGTCTAACTTGTTTTTGCAGGGTATGTATGTGATATGATATGGCCAATGACATGATGAGATATATTTGATGTATGAGATGATCATGTTGTAATAGTTAATATCGACTTGCATGTCGATCCATACGGCAACCGGCAGGAGCCATAGGGTTGTCTTTAATTTTTGTATGACCTGCGTGTCAATCATTAAGCGCTTTGTAATGCTTTACTTTATCGCTAAACGGTAGCAATAGTAGTAAGAGCATGGTGGGCGCGCGACAACCCCGATGGCGACACGATGATGGAGATCATGATGATGGGGATCATGGTGTGGCGCCGGTGACGATGGAGATCATGCCGGTGCTTTGGAGATGGAGATCAAAAGCACGAGTTGATGGCCATATCATGTCACTTATGATTTGCATGTGATGTTAATCCTTTTATGCATCTTATTTTGCTTAGGACGACGGTAGCATTATAAGATGATCCTTCACTAAAATTTCAAGATAAAATTGTGTTCCCCCCGAGTGTGCGCCGTTGCGAAGGTTCGTCGTTTCGAAGCACCACGTGATGATCGGGTGTGATAGACTCTACGTTCGCATACAACGGGTGCAAGCCAGTTTTGCACATGCAGAACACTCGGGTTAGACTTGACGAGCCTAGCATGTACAGACATGGCCTCGGAACACGGAAGACCGAAAGGTCGAGCATGAGTCATATAGTAGATATGATCAACATGTTGATGTTCACCATTGACACCACCTCATCTCACGTGATGATCGGACTTGGGTTGGTGGATCTAGATCATGTCACGCTCGAATGACCAGAGGGATGTCAATTTGAGTGGGAGTTGTAAATAATTTGATTAGGTAATAACTCACTTATCATGAACAATAGTCTAAAATGTCTTTGCAAATCTTTTGTTGTAGATGGCTCGCGCAGTAGCTCCCCTGAATTTTAATGCGTTCCTAGAGAAAGCTAAACTGAAAGATGATGGGAGCAACTTTGCGGACTGGCTCCGCAATCTGAGGATCATCCTCACAGCTGCCCAAAAGGTTTATGTCCTAAATGCACCGCTAGGTGAACCCCCCGCTCCTCAGGCCTCTGCGGACGTTATGAACGCCTGGCAGTCGCGTTCGGATGACTACTCAGTAGTGCAGTGTGCCATATTGTATAGCTTGGAAGGAGGACTTCAAAGGCGTTTTGAACGTCATGGAGCATATGAGATGTTCCAGGAGTTGAAGTTCATCTTTGAAAAGAATGCCAAGATCGAGAGGTATGAGACCACCGATAAATTCTTTGCTTGCAAGATGGAGGAGAATTCGTCTGTCAGTGAGCACTTACTGAAGATGTCTGGGTACTATACCCGCATAGCTGATCTGGGACTTGTGTTCCCGGATGAAGCTATCATTGACAGAATTCTCCAGTCACTCCCACCTAGCTACAAGAGCTTCGTGCAGCAGTATAACATGCAAGGGATGAACAAAACCATCGCCGAGCTGTTTTCGATGCTGAAAGTCGCTGAGGCAGACATCCAGAAGGAGTATCAAGTGTTGATGGTCAATAAAACCACCAGTTTCAAGAAGAATGGCAAGGGCAAGAAGGGTAACTCTAAGAAGGGTGGCAAGGCAGTTGCTCATCCAGTGAAGAAACCCAAGGCTGGGCCCAAGCCAGAGACTGAGTGTTTCTATTGCAAGGGGAACGGCCACTGGAAGCGGAACTGCCCCAAGTATCTGGCAGAGAAGAAGGGGGCCAACAACAACAACAAGCAAGGTATATGTGATATACATGTTATTGATGTGTACCTTACCAACTCTCGTTGTAGTGCCTGGGTATTTGATACCGGTTCGGTTGCTCACATTTGCAACTCTAAACAGGAACTGCGGAATAAACGGAGGCTGGCGAAGGACGAAGTGACGATGCGCGTGGGAAATGGTTCCAAGGTTGATGTGATCGCCGTCGGCACGCTCGCTCTTCGATTACCATCGGGATTAGTTATGAACCTGAATAATTGTTATTTAGTGCCTGCGTTAAGCATGAACATTATATCTGGATCTTGTTTGATGCGAGACGGTTACTCATTTAAATCAGAGAATAAAGGTTGTTCTATTTATATGGGTAATATCTTTTATGGTCATGCACCCGAAGTGAGGGGTTTATTCTTATTGAATCTCGATAGTGATGATACACATGTTCATAACATTGATGCCAAAAGATGTAGAGTTGATAATGATAATACCACTTTCTTGTGGCACTGCCGTCTGGGTCATATCGGCGTAAAACGCATGAGGAAGCTCCATGCTGATGGACTTTTGGAGTCTCTTGATTTTGAATCACTTGACACATGCGAGCCGTGCCTCATGGGCAAAATGACGAGGACCCCGTTTTCAGGGACAATGGAACGGGCAAGTGACTTATTGGAAATCATACATACTGATGTGTGTGGTCCGATGAGTGTCACGGCGCGCGGTGGATATCGTTATTTTCTCACCTTCACTGACGACTTAAGTAGATATGGGTATATTTACTTAATGAAGCATAAGTCTGAAACTTTTGAAAAGTTCAAGCAATTTCAGAGTGAAGTTGAAAATCATCGTAACAAGAAGATCAAGTTCCTACGATCTGATCGAGGGGGAGAATATCTGAGTTATGAGTTTGGCAATCACTTAAGAAAATGTGGAATCGTTTCACAGTTGACGCCACCTGGAACACCACAGCGTAATGGTGTGTACGAACGTCGTAATCGAACCCTATTAGATATGGTGCGTTCTATGATGTCTCTTGCCGATTTGCCACCATCGTTCTGGGGATATGCGTTAGAGACAGCTGCATTCACTTTAAATAGGGCTCCATCTAAGTCCGTTGAGACAACACCGTATGAACTGTGGTTTGGTAAGAAACCTAAGTTGTCTTTTCTCAAGGTTTGGGGTTGCGATGCTTATGTCAAAAGGCTTCAGCCAGAAAAGCTCGAACCCAAAGCGGACAAATGTGTCTTCATAGGATACCCAAAAGAAACGGTTGGGTACACCTTCTATCTCAGATCCGAGGGCAAAGTGTTTGTCGCTAAGAACGGGTCCTTTCTCGAGAAAGAGTTTCTCTCGAAAGAATTGAGTGGGAGGAAGGTAGAACTTGATGAGGTTATTGAACCTCTGCTTCAACCAGAGAGTTGTGCAGCACAGAAAGATGTTTTTGTGGAGCCTGCAGCGGTTGAAGAGGAAGCCAATGATGATGATCAAGAAGCTTCTGATCAAGTTACTACCGAACCTCGTAGGTCGACAAGGGTACGCACTGCACCTGAGTGGTATGGTAACCCTGTCTTGGAGGTCATGTTGTTAGACAACGGTGAACCTACGAGCTATGGAGAAGCAATGGTGGGCCCGGATTCCGACAAATGGTTAGAGGCCATGAAATCCGAGATGGGATCCATGTATGAAAACAAAGTATGGACTTTGGAAGTATTACCTGAAGGGCGGAAGGCCATTCAGAATAAATGGATTTTTAAGAGGAAGACGGACGCTGACGGTAATGTCACCGTGTATAAAGCTCGACTTGTGGCAAAGGGTTTTTCACAAGTTCAAGGAATTGACTACGATGAGACTTTCTCACCCGTAGCGATGCTTAAATCCGTCCGAATCATGTTAGCAATAGCTGCATATTTCGATTATGAAATTTGGCAGATGGATGTCAAAACAGCGTTCCTTAATGGTTTTCTTAAGGAAGAGTTGTATATGATACAACCGGAAGGTTTTGTCGATCCAGAGAATGCTGACAAAGTATGCAAGCTCCAGCGCTCCATTTATGGGCTGGTGCAAGCATCTCGGAGTTGGAATCTTCGCTTTGATGAGGTGATCAAAGCGTTTGGGTTTGTACAAGTTTACGGAGAAGCTTGTATTTACAAGAAAGTGAGTGGGAGCTCTATAGCGTTTCTAATATTATATGTGGATGACATATTGCTGATTGGAAACAATATAAAATTTTTGGATAGCGTGAAGGGGTATTTGAACAAGAGTTTTTCGATGAAGGATCTCGGTGAAGCTGCTTTCATATTGGGCATCAAGATCTATAGAGATAGATCGAGACGCTTGATAGGACTTTCACAAAGTACATACCTTGATAAAGTTTTGAAGAAGTTCAAAATGGATCAATCCAAGAAGGGGTTCTTGCCGGTATTGCAAGGTACAAAGTTGAGTAAGACTCAATGCCCAGTGATTGCGGAAGATAGAGAAAAGATGAGTGTCGTCCCCTATGCTTCAGCCATAGGCTCTATCATGTATGCAATGCTGTGCACAAGACCAGATGTCAGCCTTGCCATAAGTATGGCCGGAAGGTTTCAAAGTAATCCTGGTATGGATCACTGGACAGCGGTCAAGAATATCCTAAAGTACCTGAAAAGGACTAAGGAAATGTTTCTCGTTTATGGAGGTGATCAAGAGCTCGTCGTAAAGGGTTACGTCGATGCAAGTTTTGACACTGATCCGGATGACTCTAAGTCTCAAACCGGATACGTATATATTCTCAACGGGGGAGCGGTAAGCTGGTGCAGTTCCAAGCAAAGCGTGGTAGCCGATTCTACATGCGAAGCGGAGTACATAGCTGCCTCGGAGGCGGCAAAGGAAGGTGTCTGGATGAAGGAGTTCATGACAGATCTTGGAGTTGTGCCTAGTGCATTGAACCCAATGACTCTGTGTTGTGACAACACTGGTGCCATTGCTCTAGCCAAGGAACCAAGGTTTCACAAGAGGACCAGACACATAAAGCGACGCTTCAATTCCATCCGCGATTCAGTCAAGGAGGAGGACATAAGCATTTGCAAAGTACACACGGATTTGAATGTTGCAGATCCGTTGACTAAGCCTCTTCCACGGGCTAAGCATGATCAACACCAAGACTCTATGGGTGTTAGATTCATTACCTTGTAATGCTAGATTATTGACTCTAGTGCAAGTGGGAGACTGTTGGAAATATGCCCTAGAGGCAATAATAAAAGAGTTATTATTATATTTCCTTGTTCATGATAATCGTTTATTATCCATGCTATAACTGTATTGATTGGAAACTCAAATACATGTGTGGATGAATGGACAAACTTTGTGTCCCTAGTAAGCCTCTTCAGGACTAGCTCGTTGATCAAAGATGACCGCGGTTTCCAGGTCATAGACATGAGTTGTCATTTGATAACGGGATCACATCATTAGGAGAATGATGTGATGGACGAGACCCAAACGTTAAACATAGCTTTTGATCGTATCAGTTATCGCTATAGTTTTCTGCATGTCAAGTATAAGTTCCTATGACCATGAGATCATGTAACTCACTGACACCGTAGGAGTGCTTTGTGTGTGCCAAACGTCACAACGTAACTGGGTGACTATAAAGGTACTCTACAGGTATCTCCGAAGGTGTCTGTTGAGTTGACATGGATCGAGACTGGGATTTGTCACTCCGTGTGACGGAGAGGTATCTCCGGGCCCACTCGGTAATACGTCATCTCAATGAGCTCAAAGTGACTAAGTAGTTAGTCACGGGATTATGTATTACGGCAACGAGTAAAGAGACTTGCCGATAACGAGATTGAACTAGGTATAGAGATACCGACGATCAAATCTCGGGCAAGTAACATACCGACGAGACAAAGGGAACTGTATACGGGATTGCCTGAATCCTTGACATCGTGGTTCATCCGATGAGATCATCGAGAAACGTGTGGGAACCAATATGGGTATCCAGATCCCGCTATTGGTTATTGACCTGGGAGTGTCTCGGTTATGTCTACATGATTTCCGAACCCGCAGGGTCTACACACTTAAGGTTCGGTGACGCTAGGGTTGTTAGTGAGAACAGTGCATGGTTACCGAAGGTTGTTCGGAGTCCCGGATGAGATCCCGTACGTGACGAGGGTCTCCGGAATGGTCCGGGGACGAAGATTGATATATAGGATGAGAGTGTTCGGAGTCCGGAAGTGTACCGGGGAGCATCGGGAAGTCGGCGGATGACCGAAAGGGGTTTCGGGGGTCCCGGAAGGAGTTTCGGGCCTAATGGGCCACAAAAGGGGACACAACAGCCCTCATAGGGCTGTGCGCCCCCCCTGGGCCTCTCCTTGTGCGCCAAGGGGGCTGGCCCCCCTAGGGCTACCGCACCCCCTGAGGCTTGGGGGGCAAGGCACCTGGGGGGAAACCCTAGCCCCAGGGGGCGCCGCCCCCTTCCCATCTGCCCTGGCCGCCGGCCCCTAGGGGAAACCCTAGGGCGCCCCCTCCCTTCTACTCCCCCTATATAAAGAGAGGCAGAGGGAGGGCAGCCACACACGTTCGTGCCTCGGCGCTGCCCTCCCTCTCCCACATCCATCTTCGCGAACTCCTTAGTGCTTGGCGAAGCCCTGCAGGAATCCTCCACCACCATCTCCACCACGCCGTCGTGCTGCCGGTGTCTCCATCAACCTCTCCTTCCCCCTTGCTGGATCAAGAAGGAGGAGACGTCCCCGAGCTGTACGTGTGAAGAACGCGGAGGCACCGTTGCTTCGGTGCTAGGATCTTCGGCGATCTGAATCGCGGCGAGTACGACTCCATCAACCGCGTTCTTGAACGCTTCCGCTTAGCGATCTACAAGGGTATGTGGATCCAACTCTCCCCTTGTAGATGCATCTCCTAGATTGATCTTGGTGAACGTAGGAAAATTTTTTGTTTCCCATGCAACGTTCCCCAACACTTTGCCCGTCCAATCTCCCGAAATGTGGGGTAGGGTTCATCAGATGTTCCATCTATCTAGGGTGGGTCGGGGGATTTGTTCCTCAAGTGCAGAGGTTTGTACGACAATAGAAAATTTCCCTCAAGTGGATGACCTAAGGTTTATCAATCCGTGGGAGGCATAGGATGAAGATGGTCTCTCTCAAACAACCCTGCAACCAAGTAATAAAGAGTCTCTTGTGTCCCCAACACACCCAATACAATGGAAAATTGTATAGGTGCACTAGTTCAGCGAAGAGATGGTGATACAAGTGCAATATCGATGGTAGATATAGGTTTTTGTAATCTGAAAATATAAAAACAACAAGGTAACTAATGATAAAAGTGAGCACAAACGGTATTGCAATGCTTTGAAACAAGTCCTAGGGTTCATACTTTCACTAGTGCAAGGTATCTCAACAATAATAACTTAATTAGATCATATAACAATCCCTCAACATGCAACAAAGAGTCACTCCAAAGTCACTAATAGCGGAGAACAAACGAAGAGATTATTGTAAGGTATGAAACCACCTCCAAGTTACTCTTTCTAATCGATCTATTCAAGAGTCCGTAGTAAAATAACACGAAGCTATTCTTTCCGTTCGATCTATCCTAGAGTTTGTACTAGAATAACACCTTAAGACACACATCAACCAAAATCCTAATGTCACCTATATACTCCATTATCACCTCAAGTATCTATGGGCATGATTATACGATATGCATCACACAATCTTAGATTCATCTATTCAACCAACACAAAGAACTTCAAAGTGGGCCCCAAAGTTTCTATCGGAGAGTCAAGACGAAAACGTGTGCCAACCCCTATGCATAGATTCCCAAGGTCACGGAACCCGCAAGTTGATCACCAAAACATACATCAAGTGAATCAATAAAATACCCCATTGTCACCATGGGTATCCCACGCAAGACATACATCAAGTGTTCTCAAATCCTTAAAGACTCAATCCGATAAGATAACTTCAAAGGGAAAACTCAATCCATTACAAAAAGATAGAGGGGAGAAACATCATAAGATCCAACTATAGTAGCAAAGCTCGCGGTACATCAAGATCGTGCCAAATCAAGAACACGAAAGAGAAGATGAAACACATAGCTACTGGTACATACCCTCAGTCCCGAGGGTGAACTACTCCCTCCTCGTCATGGAGAGCGCCGGGATGATGAATATGGCCACCGGTGAGGGATCCCCCCTCCGGCAAGGTGCCGGAACAGGGTCCCGATTGGTTTTTGGTGGATACAAAGGCTTGCGGCGGCATAACTCCCGAGCTAGGTTTCTTTTCGGGGGTTTATGTATTTATAGGAATTTTTGGTGTCGGTCTCACGTCAGGGGGGGGGGGGTCTCCGAGTCGTCCACGAGATAGGGGGCGCGCCCAGGGGGGTAGGGTGCGCCCTCCACCCTCGTGGACGGCTCGGGACTCTTCTGGCCCAACTCTTTTACTCTGGGGGCTTCTTTTGGTCCATAAAAAATCATCAAAAAATGGCACCTCAATTGGACTCCGTTTGGTATTGCTTTTCTGTAAAACTCAAAACAAGGAAAAACAGAAACTGGCACTGGGCTCTAGGTTAATAGGTTAGACCCAAAAATCATTTAAAATAGCATATAAAACATCCAAGATGGATAATATAATAGCATGGAACAATAAAAAATTATAGATACGTTGGAAACGTATCAAGCATCCCCAAGCTTAATTCCTGCTCGTCCTCGAGTAGGTAAATGATAAAAACAGAATTTTTGATGTGGAATGCTACCTAACATATTTATCAATGCAATTTTATTTATTGTGGCATGAATGTTCAGATCCAAAAGATTTAAGACAAAAGTTTAATATTGACATAAAAATAATAATACTTCAAGCATACTAACTAAGCAATTATGTCTTCTAAAAATAACATGGCCAAAGAAAGTTCATCCCTACAAAATCATATACTTTGGCTATGCTCCATCTTTGTCACACAAAATATTCAAATCATGCACAACCCTGGTTTCAACCAAGCAATTGTTTCATACTTTAGTATTCTCAAACTTTTTCAACTTTCACGCAATACATGAGCGTGAGCCATGAAAATAGCACTATAGGTCGAATAGAGTGGTGATTGTGGAGAAGACAAAAAGGAGGAAGATGGTCTCACATCAACTAGGCATATTAATGGGCTATGTAGATGCCCATCAATATATATCAATGTGAGTGAGTAGGGATTACCATGCAACGGATGCACTAGAGCTATAAATGTATGAAAGTCAACAAAAGAAACTAAGTGGGTGTGCATCCAACTTGCTTGCTCACGAAGACCTAGGGCATTTGAGGAAGCCCATCACTGGAATATACAAGCCAAGTTCTATAATGAAAATTCCCACTAGTATGTGAATGTGATAAAACAAGAGACTCTCTATCATGAAGATCATGGTGCTACTTTGAAGCACAAGTGTGGAAAAAGGATAGTAGCATTGTCCCATCTCTCTTTTTCTCTCATTTTTTTGGAGACTCCTCTTGTTTTTTTGGAGACTCTTTCTCTTTTTTTTTTCTTTTTTTATTTGGCCTTTCTCTTTTTTTGGCCTTTTTTCTCACACAGGACAATGCTCTAATAAAGATGATCATCACACTTCTATTTCTTTTACAACTCAAGGATACAACTTGATACTTAAAACAAAATATGACTCTACATGAATGCCTCCGGTGGTGTACCGGGATGTTCAATGAATCAAGAGTGACATGTATGAAAAATTATACATGGTGGCCTTGCCACAAATACGATGTCAACTACATGATCATGCAAGGCAATATGACAATGATGAAGCGTGTCATAATAAACGGAACAGTGGAAAGTTGCATGGCAATATATCTCGGAATGGCTATGGAAATGCCATAATAGGTAGGTATGGTGGCTGTTTTGAGGAAGGTATATGGTGCGTGTATGGTACCGGCGAAAGTTACGCGGCACTAGAGAGGCTAGCAATGGTGGAAGGGCGAGAGTGCGTATAATCCATGGACTCAGCATTAGTCATAAAGAACTCACATAATTATTGCAAAAATCTACAAGTCATCAAAACCGAGCACTACACGCATCCTCCTAGGGGAAGGGTTGGTAGGATTTAACCATTGCGCGATCCCGACTGATGTCTACACACGCCTCTATTCTTGTAGACTATGTTGGGCCTCCAAGCGCAGAGGTTTGTAGGACAGCAGCAATTTCCCTCAAGTGGATGACCTAAGGTTTATCGAACTCAGGGAAGTAGAGGTCGAAGGTGGTCTCTCTCAAGCAACCCTGCAACTAAGATACAAGAAGTCTCTTGTGTCCCCAACACACCTAATACAACTAGGAGTTGTATAGGTGCACTAGTTCGGCGAAGAGATGGTAAAATATGGATGATAGGAGTGGCAAAGGAAAGTAATATAAATCTGTAATAAAAAGTGCAGCAAGCAAACAAGTGGTAAACGTGAGCACAAATGGTGTTGCAATGGTGGAAACAAGGCCTAGGCTTCATACTTTCACTAGTGGCAACTCCCAACAACATTAACATAATCGAATCACATGATATTTCCCATAAAACATGCAAGGGGGACGCACTCGGAGGTCATTCCTTTGTGGTCAAGAGAGGACGAGAATTATGTAGGGCTACAAAAGCACATCTCAAAGTTCGTAGTTCTCAATCTATGGATTTCCCAATGTCACCGCGGCCATCCAAAGCGAGTACCACAATCACCACAACATATCTAAAGGATAGTCAAAGACAAGCACCAAGAGACTCTCAATCTTCAATCAACACACAAAAGAGGAAATCACTCATGAAAATATTCTTCTAATCCATGTCCAATAGACCGCTGTCACCTTGGTCTCGGGGATTATACTAGATAAAGACAAGTGAGTACATCAATCCAATACATAGAGGAAGGGGAAGTATCATGGGATCACCCAAGATTAACATAGCCTATGATCACAACGAAGATCACATCATGGGAGAGAGAATTGACCACATAGCTACTGGTAGAAACCTCAGCCCCGAGGAGGAACTACTCCCGCATCATGGAGGGAGGAAGCAACGTCGATGGAGATGAATCCGGGGGCACTTCCCCGTCCCGGCAGGGTGCCGGCACAGGAATTCTGGTTCCCCGAAACTTGGTGGCGATGGCGGCGGAGATCGGAATAGCTTCTGGAGAAAAGGGTTCCGGAATCAGGGTTTCCGCGACGGGTGTTAAATATATGCCAAAGGGGGTCGCCAGGGGAGCTAAGGGGGGCCCACGCGGCCTGGCGCGGCGGCCAGGAGGGGGGCCGCGCCCACAGGGCGCCTGGAGCCCTTGTGGCCCCCCTCTGGCCCTACTTTGGCCGCATGGAAGCTTCCGGAACGCTGATTTTTTATATATTTTTCCCGGAATTTTTCTGGCAGTTTACGTAATGGGAAAACCTGAAATACAAAAACAGCAGAAAACAGAAACTGGCACTGGGGTGCACTGAGTTAATAGGTTAGTCCAAATATGATCAAAAGTGTATGGAAGTGCATAAATATCATAGCAATATCACACAAAAGAGGCATGGAGCAAGCAGAAATTATAGATACGTTTTGGACGTATCAACATCCCCAAGCTTAATTCCTGCTCGTCCTCGAGTAGGTAAATGATAACAAGCATAATTTCTGTGGTGACATGCTATTAACCATATAAGAACTTTTCACAGTCACATGACAAATGCTTACTGAGACAATGAGTCTGTAGTAATTAAGTTGCCTCATGAGAATATCACAAAGAACTGAAAGTTTTACAATATGATACTGAAACACTCAATAGATTTGTAGTGAGCATGGTGTGCAAACATGACAAAGTGATACCTCGCTTGCCCCCTTTAGTGAAGCAAAACATAAATGCAGGGGCACCTCCGAAGTTTAAGTGACGACTAGATACAATGATTTCAGAATAAACGATATCATAATCATGCAGAAGACAATGGTACTTTGGAACAATGCACATTATACTCAGAATGACAATCATGCTCTCAATAGTTGGTGCTTTAAAGAAAGAAGGTGGAGACTCTCAAACCGTGGCTTTTGTTGGCAAGGTTGAAAACCCGTGGTCGGAAACAAAAACTAAACATGTACCAGAGCTCTTGGTTTTTAAAACAGAAGTAAAAATTATTTTTTAGAGATGCATATTTCGTCAACGAATGCTAGTAGATAACTCAATTACTTCTCGAGCTGGACAAGTTTCGAGGAACGGCTCCCGCACGAGGACGATCACATCCCCTTAATCTCCTTTGTTTATCACTGCCAAAGTTTTCTGATTTCTCATGAACAAAGCGTGAAGGAGGGTTTGTTTGTTATATATTTTTTTAATTAGTCGGGCGCACTCTTTGCCAGTTTCTTCTCGTATTAGGGGTTTGCACATTAGACATGCAATCCCGGGGTGAAGCTTGTCCAACTTAAAAAGATCATGAATTAACTACTACTTCCTCATGAGCTAAAACAGAGGCACAAAAGAGAAATGCTTTTTTGATTAATTTCGAGATGGTACAAGATAGTCTTCGTTAGGAATGGCAAGTAAATACCATGTATAGGAAGGTATGGTGGACTCATATGGCATAACTGGTTTAAAGGATTTTGGATGCACAAGCAGTCAGTCCGCTTAGTACAGGCGAAGGTTAGCAAAAGACTGGGACCGACCAACTAAGAGAGCAATGACGGCCATAATCATGCAGAGCGACAAAGCAACATTGAATCGGGCATGGAAGTTATATCGCTACTTAGAAATTAAAGACCATCAAGGCTTGATAGACTTTCTTTACAGTCTTAAATATGCGTGAGCATATGCCAAGTCAATCAAAATAAATTCTTGGAGGAAGATATCACTAAACCATACCACATCATAGGCAAACAAATCATGTTGGTACTTCAATAACACATTAAGAACCCCCAGCTATTTGAGACTAACCATAAGAAAACATGAACTACTAAGCACCATTATGCACATAGCATTTTTATCATAGACATATCAACCAGTGCCACAGAAGCCAACTCTCTTAACAAGATAAGCATGATAACTCAAGAGAGTTCTAGAAGCAACAACCTAAACAAAAGCTCTTAAAAAGATAAGCATGAAAACTAAGAGCTAAGCATGACAGTAGCTATTGAAAGACAAAGAACATACACAGCAAAGATAAACATGAAAATCCCATGTTATGTTCTAGGTTGAAGTGGAGCGTGTTTCTCTCCCACACAAAGAAAGCTGAGTTCCAACTCGTTATGAAAAGCAAGCAAAGCTAAAGAAAACTAAAAAGGAAACTAAGAGCAAGACGCTCCAAGCATAGCACATAACGCATGAAGTGATTAAAATATAGTGGAACGAAAGACGAACTGATAATTGTTGATGGAGAAGGGGATGCACGGGGGCATCCCCAAGCTTAGACGCTTGAGTCTTCTTGAATATTTCTTGGGGGTGCACGGGGGCATCCCCAAGCTTGAGCGTTTGACACTCCTGAATCTTCTTTTATCATCTTCCCTCGCACACTTGAAAACTCCCTTCATACATAACTCATCATAATCTGATTAGCGAGGTTAGTACCCATAATAAAATAATTTTTTTCTACTGGAAATAAGGATAATCTTGAAGGTCTACTGTTTCTCAAGATTGCCAAAAGGTTTTTTTGCAAAGAATAAGCAAGCTCAAGGTTTGAAAAATGAAGGAAAGGCAAAACATGACAGAATCTGTGAAAAACAGACCAGCAGGTAGTAAAGAATTTTTTCGGGGCACTTCTGCAACTCAAATCAAAAAACTCAGAACAGACGCCCGAATGCCAATTGCATAGAGCACACTGTCGAAAAAATTCAGACCAAAAAGATGATCTAGTGATTTTATACGAATGTTTCTGTCCAAGGACAGAATCTGTTTCCTGGACAGCACGTCACAACTTTTGAACTTTCTTGCAATCAGAGGCTAAACTTGGCACAAAGCTGAAAAATAAATATACAATGATGTTGCTACAGTAGTAAAAAACATCAAGACCACTAAAAACTGAAAGAACAAACTGAAAGCAATGATAACAAGGGTTGTCTCCCTAGAGCTCTTTCTTTATAGCCATAAAGATAGACTTAAGACTTTAATGATGCTCTCGTAGGAATAAGAGTTGACGAACAAAAGAGAGCATCAAGAAGCAAATTCCAAACACATTTAAGCCTAACATGCTTCCTATGCATAGGAATATTGCAATAGAATAATTCATTGAAGCACAAAGCAATAAGCATAGGAAGACAAAACAAGTGCAGCTTCAAAACCTTCAACATAAAGAGAGGGAACTTGATATTGTTGAAATATCTATAAGCATATGTTCCCTTCTCATAATAATTTTCAGTGGGATCACGAATAAACTCAACGATATAAGCATCACATAAAGCATTGTTACCATGATCCACATGCAAAAAGGTACTCTTACTCTCCACATAAGCATAATCTTTCTCATTGGTAATAGTGGGAGTAGGACTATCATAAACAACTTGAACACTATAGATTAATTGTGTATTAGGAAGATGGTGTTCAACAAGGGAGTAATTCCCTCCATGATTATGACAAGTTTCATAAGGATAATTTCTCCTTATGTCATAGGTACCTTTATAATCACTATAGATTGGAGTTATAACATCATCATAGTAGAGAAGAGCATTATCATTGCTAGCAACTATATTTGTAAACATGTTGTCTTTATTCTTACTAGCAAAAGAATTATCAATTGTCACATCACTACTGGGTAAAGGATTTGCAATCCTATCATCCCCAAGCTTAGAGCTTTCCATATCATCACTTCCAAAGTTGGTACCAAAAAGATTTTCAAGATCATAAGTAGCATTATCATCATTTTCCCAATCACAATAAGTAACATGCATATCATAATCAAAATCATCTTCAATAGTACCTACGGACGTATCATCAAGATGATAATTAAGGCAATAAACTTCACCTTCTTCTTTAAGCTTACAACGGTTAGGATAAAAGTTGATGGGAGGAATATGCTCAGGCCAGGTTGATACCCATTCTTCTTCCTTCTTGCTCCTCTTCCTCCTCCTCTTCTTTTTCTTCTTCTTCACCTTAGGAGGGAGTGGTCGGAGATGAAGCTTCTCCACATATCCTGGTTTATCATTAGAAACAATAGGGGAAACTTGGGAGAAACTCTCCTTTTTATTAGCAGAAATATAAGAGACATTTTTATACTTTGGTAAAGTTCCCTCCTTTCTAATCTTACTTATGTAATCATTTTCATGGCAATTAACAACACAATAGAGATGGCAATTTTGCAAAGTGTTTTTTATTCCTATGGCATTAACATCTAGCCAAGAAGTCTTTTCTGATAACTACTCACACATCAGAAATAACATAAGCTCATCATAAAGATCAGAGGTGATCATGTTATCACACAACTGGTTAACAGTTATGTTTTGAAAGTGCATGCATTGAAAATTAAAGTGACCCTCTATACAGCAAAGTTCACAAGTAAAAGGATAAAGGTCACACAATTCTCTAGCAATTTCATTTAAATCTCTGACCCAAGTGATTGTTCTTTCATGCTTATGTTGCTTACAATACTTCTCTTCTTCAATCATAGGCCTTTCACAAGGTCTATCCACTCCACAAAAATTAACATGCTTATATAAAACTTCATTTTTAGGAATTGGATCATGCATGTTGCAATCATCATGAATAATTTCATTTTCTTTGCAAATCTCTTTAAAAGGTTCATGATGCTTGATCCAATCTTCCTTAGGCATATTAAGATGTGAAGCAAAAGATTTGAGGAAATCAACAAGGAGTTGAGAATCAAGCCCAAACTTAGCGCTAAACTTATTAAAACTTGTAGTTTCAACAAAGGACTTAATGCAATCATACTCATAAATTATACTTGACTCTTTACCTTTGTCGATCTCCCAATTTTCAGTGTTGCGTTGAATTCTTTCAAGGAGATCCCATTTAGCATCAATCTTTTCGTTTGTGAAAGAACCCATAGAGGAAGCATCGAGCAAATCTTTATCCTGTCGAGAGAGCCTCGCATAGAAATTAGTAATAATCATATCTTTGGGGAGCCCATGGTTAGGACATTTTAGCATTAACGTTTTCAGTCTCCCCCAAGCTTGAGCTATGCTCTCTCCGTCATGAGGATAGAAATTATAAACATAATTCCTATTCTCATGGACTTCATGAAGAGGATAAAACTTGGAGTAAAAGAGAGACTGGATCTCTTCCCAATCCAGCAGGTGAGAGTCATCTAGTAGCCTATACCATTCCAATGTTTTTCCTTTCAGTGACAAGGCAAATAATTTCCTCATAACTTCATCTCTTGTCAAACCTGAAATCTTACACAACTCATAAAGTTTTGTAAGTTTCAACAAATGAATACTAGGATTGACAGTCCCATCATAACAATCATTCCTAATTATTTCAATTATCCTAAGTGGTATTCAGAACGGGATACATTCAGTAGGTGGAGGAGACTTCTCTACCACGGGTGTGGTAAAGCGGCCTTCCCCAAGCAGCGAACTAAGAGCGCGGTTTTCCATAAACATAACTAGTGAAACTAAAAACAAGAAACGAAAAGATTTAATTGCAAGATCTAAAGATATACCTTCAAGCACTCACTTCCCCGGCAACGGCGCCAGAAATAGCTTGATGTCTACACACGCCTCTATTCTTGTAGACTATGTTGGGCCTCCAAGCGCAGAGGTTTGTAGGACAACAGCAATTTCCCTCAAGTGGATGACCTAAGGTTTATCGAACTCAGGGAAGTAGAGGTCGAAGGTGGTCTCTCTCAAGCAACCCTGCAACTAAGATACAAGAAGTCTCTTGTGTCCCCAACACACCTAATACAACTAGGAGTTGTATAGGTGCACTAGTTCGGCGAAGAGATGGTAAAATATGGATGATAGGAGTGGCAAAGGAAAGTAATATAAATCTGTAATAAAAAGTGCAGCAAGCAAACAAGTGGTAAACGTGAGCACAAATGGTGTTGCAATGGTGGAAACAAGGCCTAGGCTTTATACTTTCACTAGTGGCAACTCCCAACAACATTAAAATAATCGAATCACATGATATTTCCCATAAAACATGCAAGGGGGACGCACTCGGAGGTCATTCCTTTGTGGTCAAGAGAGGACAAGAATTATGTAGGGCTACAAAAGCACACCTCAAAGTTCGTAGTTCTCAATCTATGGATTTCCCGATGTCACCGCGGCCATCCAAAGCGAGTACCACAATCACCACAACATATCTAAAGGATAGTCAAAGACAAGCACCAAGAGACTCTCAATCTTCAATCAACACACAAAAGAGGAAATCACTCATGAAAATATTCTTCTAATCCATGTCCAATAGACCGCTGTCACCTTGGTCTCGGGGATTATACTAGATAAAGACAAGTGAGTACATCAATCCAATACATAGAGGAAGGGGAAGTATCATGGGATCACCCTAGATTAACATAGCCTATGATCACAACGAAGATCACATCATGGGAGAGAGAATTGACCACATAGCTACTGGTAGAAACCTCAGCCCCGAGGAGGAACTACTCCCGCATCATGGAGGGAGGAAGCAACGTCGATGGAGATGAATCCGGGGGCACTTCCCCATCCCGGCAGGGTGCCGGCACAGGAATTATGGTCCCCCAAAACTTGGTGGCGATGGCGGCGGAGATCGGAATAGCTTCTGGAGAAAAGGGTTCCGGAATTAGGGTTTCCGCGACGGGTGTTAAATATATGCCAAAGGGGGTCGCCAGGGGAGCTAAGGGGGGCCCACGCGGCCTGGCGCGGCGGCCAGGAGGGGGGCCGCGCCCACAGGGCGCCTGGAGCCCCTGTGGCCCCCCTCTGGCCCTACTTTGGCCGCATGTAAGCTTCCGGAACGCTGATTTTTTATATATTTTTCCCGGAATTTTTCTGGCAGTTTACGTAATGGGAAAACCTGAAATACAAAAACAGCAGAAAACAGAAACTGGCACTGGGGTGCACTGAGTTAATAGGTTAGTCCAAATATGATCAAAAGTGTATGGAAGTGCATAAATATCATAGCAATATCACACAAAAGAGGCATGGAGCAAGCAGAAATTATAGATACGTTTTGGACGTATCATCGACCTCCACACAAAGGAAGACAATCAAAGAAATACCTCATGCTTCAAATTTGTTAGACAACGGTTGCCATACATGCATGCTACGGGACTTGCAAACCTCAACACAAGTATTTCTAAAATTCACAATTACGCTACTAGCATGACTCTAATATCACCATCCTCATATCTCAAAACAATCATCAAGCATCAAACTTCTCATAGTATTCAACGCACTTTATATGAAAATTTTATTATATCCCTCTTGGATGCCCATCATATTAGGACCAAATTCATAACCAAACCAAATTACCATGCTGTTTAAGACTCTCAAAATAATATGAGTGAAGCATGAGAGTTCATCAATTTCTTCAAAATAAAACCATCGTCGCGCTCTAAAAGATATAAGTGAAGCACTAGAGCAAATGAGAAACTACTCCAAAAGATATAAGTGAAGATCAATGAGTAGTCGAATAATTATGTAACTATGTGAAGATTCTCTAACATTTAGGAATTTCAGATCTTGGGATATTATTCAAACAGCAAGCAAAACAAAATAAAACAAAATGACGCTCCAAGCAAAACACATATCATGTGGTGAATAAAAATATAGATCAATGTAAAGTTACCGATGAACGAAGACGAAAGAGGGGATGCCTTCCCGAGGATTCCCCAAGCTTAGGCTTTTGGTTGTCCTTGAATTTTACCCCGGGGTGCCTTGGTCATCCCCAATCTTAGGCTCTTTCCACTCTTTATTCCATAGTCCATCAAATCCTTACCCAAAAACTTGAAAACTTCACAACAGAAAACTCAACAGAAAACTCGTAAGCTTCGTTAGTATAAGAAAATAAAACCATGATACGTCTCCAACGTATCTATAATTTTTTTATTGTTCCATGCTATTATTTATGAAGTCTTGGATGTTTAATGGGCTTTATCATTCACTTTTATATCATTTTCGGGACTAACCTACTAACCCAAAGGCCCAGTCCAGATTGTTGTTTTTTGCCTGTTTCGGGGTTTTGCAGAAAAAGAATATCAAACGGAGTCCAAACGGAATGAAACCTTCGCGAGAGATATTTTTGGAGAAAATCACGCACACGGAGCTTGAGAACCACGTCAGGGGATCAAGAGGTGGCCCACGAGGGTGGGGGCGTGCCCCCCTTCCCAGGGTGCACCCCCTGCCTCGTGCCCCCCTCGAGCGTCCCCAGGTGCCTTCCTTCTTCCTATATAAGTCTACGTACTCCAAAACCTCCGTGAATAGAGAGAAAACCCTAATTCCACCGCCGTAACCTTCTGTTCCCGTGAGATCCCATCTTGGAGCCTGTTCCGGAGCTCCACCGGAGGGGGGTCCATCACGGAGTTCTTCTTCATCATCATCGCCCTCACCATGAGTTGTGAGTAGTTTACCACAGACCTTCGGGTCCATAGCTAGTATCTAGATGGCTTCTTCTCTCTCTTTGGATCTCAATACAAAGTTTTCCTTGGTCTTCGAGGAGATCTATTTCATGTAATCTCTTTTTGCGGTGTGTTTGTCGAGATCTGATGAATTGTGAGTTTATGATCAAGATTATCTATAAGAGATATTTGGTTCTTCTCTAAACTTTTTATGTGTGCTCATAATATCCTTGCAAGTCTCTTCGAATTATTGGTTTGGTTTTGCCTACTAGATCTATAGTTCTTGCAATGGGAGAAGTGCTTGGCTTTGGTTCTATCTTGCGGTGTCCTTTCCCAGTGACAGTAGGGGTAGCAAGTGATGGGCCTCGAACCCCTCGTTGGATTACCCCAAGTGGAAGGTGTAAGATGCAGTAAGTAGAAGTGTTTTCCCCTAGCAAAGATGCCAAGGATCGAATCCCCAGAGACTCCTAGGTTCAACAGGTAGGTGTCAACTGCTAACGGCGCAATTAGCAATCAACGTGGACCTGCACACAGATACAAATAACTTTGCTCCCAACGAGTACAGAGAGGTTGTCAATCTCTCCGGCCTTGTAGTTCACAAAGGGTTAAAAGCAATATGATAGTAGTGATAGATAGTGTTTTGCAATAGTAAATAAAATAGCAAAAAGTAAATAGTGTATGTGATCAATGATAGTAATATGGACCGGAGTCACATGATGTTCACTAGTGATGTCTCTCTCCCAAAAGACGATAAAACAGCTATGTGAGGTAACAAATTACAGCTGGGCAATTGACAGGACCACGAACGCAAACCAATGCTGACTACATTGCAAGAAAGGTTGAGGTTCAAAGCATGGGCGGTACACCAAAGTAAGTAGACCGAAATCCATCTGCATCTACTACTAATCATCCACCTTGAGATATCTATCCAGAACATCTCGCTGGTATTAAGTTGCGAGTCCCACCCATAGTGTAAACTCAATGCAATAGACAACTGCATTAAAAGAACTTTGCGTAAAGTAAACAATCCTTGCACCCGCGGGCACAAGCACCGTTGTTTTCCCCCTTGTGGCAACAACACATCCCCTAGACTCATGTTTCTGTCACTCAAGCTAGTCATCGAGGGGCATGAACCCACAGTCGAGCATAACATTCCCTCTTGGAGTCACTACTTACTACTTGGCCAAAGCAATAAATAACAACGGAGAACATGCAAGAATTACTTATGAAATAAAATATAAAAGAGGTGAATCAAATATATTACTCAAGATCAATCTGAACATAATCTCATAATCCATCGGATCCCAGCAAACTCAACATAGCAACAGCATAAGGATTACATAGGTGCCTCGATCATGTAGGGCAGCTCACGAGGGCTAATTAGTGAAGCACAAGAACGGGAGGAGAACATCACATAGCTACTGGTCATGGACTCATGGTCCAAGGGAGACTACTCATGAGTCATCCGGGAGGCGTCCATGGTGGTGGAGAAGCTCCCGGTGGTGATCCTCCCCTCCGGCAGGGTGCCGGGAAGAGTTCTCCTGGTGCTCCCGATCTTGGAAGCGGTGGCGGCGGCGGAACAGAGATGGGATCGTGAAAAGAAGTCCTGTTTCAAGGGTTACGGGGGACCCTTTAAATATCTGCCAAAGTAGGGCACCGGGGGGCCCTCGGGGTGCCGAGGCGCCCCCCGACGCGGCCCAGGGGGGGCGCACCCACAGGGCGCCTGGGGCCCCTGTGCCCCCCCAGGCTCCCCTTCGGAAGCAGTGTCGTTCCCGATACGCTGATTTTTTATATATTTTTTCTGTATTTTTCTGGGCAGTTCTCCAAACGTGAAAACCTGAAATACGAAAATAGCCGAAAACAGAAACTGGCACTGGGGTGCACTGGATTAGTAAGTTAGTCCAAATATGATCAAAAGTGTATGGAAGTGTATGAATATCATAGCAATATCACCCAAAAGTGGCATGGAGCAAGCATAAATTATAGATACGTTTTGGACGTATCAACATCCCCAAGCTTAATTCCTGCTCGTCCTCGAGTAGGTAAATGATAACAAGAATAATTTCTGTGGTGACATGCTATTAACCATATAAGACTTTCTCATAGTCATATGACAAATGCTTACTGAGACGATGATTCTAAAGTAATTAAGTTGTCTCAAGAGAGAATCACAAATGACTGAAAGTTTTACAACATGAAACTGAAACATCAAAAAGATTTGCAATGAACATGATGTGCAAATATGATCAAGTGATATCTAGCTTGCCCCCTTTAGTGATGCAAAACATAAATGCAGGGGCACCTTCAAGGTTTAAGTGATGACTAGATACAATCATTTCAGAACAAACGATATCACAATCATGCAAAAGACAATGCTACTTTGGGACAATGCACATTATACTCATAATGACAATCATGCTCTCAGTAGTTGGTGCTTGAAGTGCTAGAGCTTTTTATTTTGAAACATGGAAGCAATTGTGTCAACGGTAGTAGTACTTCATATGTGTCATTTATAAAACATCTTATAAGTTGCAAGCCTCATGCATCGAATACCAATAGTGCTCGCTCCTTGTCCTAATTAGCTCGGATCCCCATGGGTTATCATTGCATTGCATATGTTTTAACCAAGTGTCACAAAGGGGTACCTCTATGCCACCTGTACAAAGGTCCAAGGAGATAGATCGCATTTGATTTCTCGTTTTTGATAAATCTCAACTTGAGGACATCCATACCGGGACAACATAGAAAATAGATGATGGACTCCTCTTTAATGCATAAGCATATTCTCATGAGAGATTGAGGATTAAGGTCCAAGCTAAAACTTCCACCATGATGCATGGCTTTGGTTGGCGGCCTAATGTTCTTTTCTAACAATATGCATATTAATTCAACCCACGGTAAATCACCCTTACTTCAGACAAGACGAACATGCATAGCAACTCACATGATATTCAACAAAAGTGTGACAGTTGATGGCGTCCCCAGAAACATGGTTACCGCTCAGCAAGCAACTCATAAGAAATAAGATACATAAGCAACATATTATTTACCACAATAGTTTTTAGGCTACTTTCCCATGAGCTATGTATTGCATGGTTAATTCGCTTAGTGCAGGTGTAGGTTAGCAAAAGACTGGGAGCAACCAACTAAGAGAGCAATGATGGTCATAATCATGCAGAGCGACAAAGCAATATTGAATCAGGCATGGTAGTTATATCGCTACTCAGAAACAAAAGATCATCAAGGCTTGACAGACTTTCTTTACAGTCTTGAACATGCGTGAGCATACGCCAAGTCAATCAAAATAAATTCTCGAAGGAAGATATTACTAAACCATACCACATCATAGGCAAACAAACCAAGTTGGTACTCCAATAACACATTGGAAATCCCCCAGCTACTTGAAATTAACCATAAGAAAACCTGAACTACTAAGCACCATCATGAAAGTAGCATCTTTATCATAGACACATTAACCCATGCAACGGAAGCAAACTCTCTTAATAAGGTGAGCATGGTAATTAAAAAGAGTTCAAGCAACCAACTAAATAGAAGCTCTTGAAAAGATAAGCATGAATACTAAGAGTAGAGCACGATAGTAGCTATTTTAAAGACAAAGAACACACACAGCATAGATAGACAATGAAAATTCTATGTAATGTTCTAGGTAGAGGTGGAGCGTGTTTCTATCCCACAAAAAGGAATGCTGAGTTCCGACTCGTTATGAAAAACTAAAAAGAAAACTAAAAAGAAAACTAAAAGCAAGACGCTCCAAGCATAGCACATTACACATGAAGTGATAAAAATATAGCGGAACGAAAGACGAACTGATAATGTTGATGGAGAAGGGGATGCACGGGGGCATCCCCAAGCTTAGACGCCTGAGTCTCCTTGAATATTTCTTGGGGGTGCACGGGGGCATCCCCAAGCTTGAGCGCTTGACACTCCTGAATCTTTTTATCATCTTCCCTCGCACACATGAAAACTCCCTTCATACATAACTCATTCATAATCTGATTAGCGAGGTTAGTATCCTTGATAAAATAATTATACCTTGCTGGAAATAAGGATATTCTTGAAGTTCTACTGTTTCTCAAGATTGCCAAAAGGTTTTTGCAAAGAAAAAGCAAGTTCTTAATTTGCAAAGTGAAGGTAGGGCAAAACAGGACAGAATCTGTGAAAAACAGAACAGCAGGCAGTAATTGACCTCTTCGTGATACTTCTGCAACTCAAATCAAAAAACTCAGAACTGATGCACGAAAGACAATTATATATAGAACGCTGTCGAAAAAATTCAGACCAAAAAGATGATCTGGTGATTTTATACGAATTTTTCTATCCAAGGACAGAATCTGTTTCCTGGACAGCACCTCACAACTTTTGAACTTTCTAGCAATCAGAGGCTATACTTGGCACAAATATGAAAAGTAAAGATACAATGATGATGCTACAGCAGTAAACAACATCAATACACAAGAAAAGCAAAAAATTTATTCATGTGGGCTGCCTCCCAAAAGCGCTTTCTTTTATGCCTTTAAGCTAGGCATAATGCATAGATCAAGTTTTATCAAGAGTAAAAGAATAGCTAGCCCGTACAACGGACTCAAAAGGTAACTTGACCTTCTTACGAGGGAAGTATTCCATCCCTTTCTTGAGAGGAAACTGAAATTTTATATTACCCTCTTTCATGTCAATGACAGCACCAACGGTGCGCAAAAAGGGACGTCCCAAAATAATTGGACATGAAGGATCACATTCAATATCCATAATAGTGAAATCAACGGGCACATAATTATCATTGACAACAATAAGAACATCGTCGATCCTCCCCAAAGGTTTCTTTATGGAAGAATCAACGAGGCGAACACCAAAAGAACAAGAATCATAAGGTTGCAATTTAAGCATATCATATATTCTTTTGGGCATAATAGAGGTACTAGCACCAACATCACATAATGCATAACAAGAGAAGGCATTCAAATAAATTTTTATCATAGGATCCCAACCATCTTCTAGCTTTCTAGGTATGGAGGCTTCTACTCTAAGTTTCTCCTCCCTAGCTTTGATGAGAGCATTAGTGATATGCTCCGTGAAGGCAAGGTTTAGCGTGCTAGTGCGGGGATCTCTAGACATTTTGTGAAGGAAATCAATAACTTCGGTAAGAGTGCAATTATCGAAATCAAGGTCACGAGCATCAAGTAAGGTAGTAGTGGTGTCCTTAAGGCTCACCTGTTTGGTAGTTTCTATAGCATCACCATTAATAGGTCCATTGGGACCAGGAGTACATTGGGTGCTAAGAGTGTGAACATTCTCAATAACTTGGATAGTAGCAACAGTGTGGTGGGTAGGAAGGCTCTTAATTCTTTCCTCTTCCTCCCTTTCTCTAGCCCATCTCTCTTTAAGCTTAGCCATCATCCTAATATTTTCATTGATTTGTACTTGAGTAGCATTAATAGGGATGACTTCCTTCTCCTTAAGAGAAGAAGTTTCAATTTTTAGCAATTTTAACTCATTGGCTAAGTGGTCTACCTTGAAAGAAAGATCATCTAGTTTATGTAGTTTCTCTTCTACATTCTTATTAAAGGCTTTTTGGGTAGTGATGGAATCTCTAAGCATGCTCTCTAGTTAAGTGTTGGAGTTCTTGGTACTAGGATAAGCATTGTTGTTCCCATAAGAGTTAGAGGGGAACGGTCTAGAATTGTTACCAAAGTTACTCCTATAAGCATTGTTGTTGAAATTATTTCTAGAGATAAAGTTAACATCTACTTGTTCTTGAGCAATCAAAGAATTTAAAGGGACATCATGAGGATCAACATTAGATTGCTTCGAAAGTAGAGACATGATCAAGTCAACTTTTTCATTGAGGGAGGAAATCTCCTCGACAGAGTTTACCTTCCTACCTGTTGGAGCGCGTTCGGTGTGCCATTGGGAATAGTTGGTCATCATCTCATCGAGAAGCTTTGTGGCAGCACCAAGTGTAGTTGACATAAAAGTTCCTCCCGCGGCCGAATCTAACAAGTTCCGCGAGGTAAAGTTCAAGCCTGCATAAAAAGTTTGGATAACCATCCAAGTAGTCAAACCGTGAGTAGGGCAGTTCTTGATAAGAGACTTCATACGTTCCCAAGCTTGGGCAACATGTTCATTATCCAATTGTTTAAAATTCATGATGTTACTTCTAAGTTGGATAATTTTAGCAGGTGGATAGTATTTTCCAATAAAAGCATCTTTGCACTTGTCCCATGAATCTATGTTATTTCTAGGCAAAAACTGAAACCAAATTTTAGCTCCTCCTCTCAAAGAGAAAGGAAAAAGTTTAAGCTTAACAATATTACCATCTATTTCTTGGTACTTTTGCATATCACAAAGTTCTACAAAGTTGTTCAAGTGTAAAGCAGCATCCTCTCCAGCACCGGAGAATTGTTCTCTCATGACTAAGTTAAGTAAAGCAGGTTTAATTTCATATGAAGGTGCTGAAGTGGCAGGTGTAGTGATAGGTGTGCTGATAAAGTCATCGTTGTTGTGACTAGTGAAGTCACACAACTTGGTGTTCTCGGTGGAACCCATAGTAGCAAGCAAGCAAGATAACTATTTTTGTGATTTTTGATACAAGGAACTAAAGCAAATAATGAAAGGTAAACTAACAAGACTAAAAAGCAAAGGTAAAAGATAGCATGCAACTCCCCTATCCTGAAGAGTGGAGTCCCCGGCAACGGCGCCAGAAAATACTCCTTGATGGGCCTCGAACCCCTCGTTGGATTACCCCAAGTGGAAGGTGTAAGATGCAGTAAGTAGAAGTGTTTTCCCCTAGCAAAGATGCCAAGGATCGAATCCCCAGAGACTCCTAGGTTCAACAGGTAGGTGTCAACTGCTAACGGCGCAATTAGCAATCAACATGGACCTGCACAGAGATACAAATAACTTTGCTCCCAACGAGTACAGAGAGGTTGTCAATCTCTCCGGCCTTGTAGTTCACAAAGGGTTAAAAGCAATATGATAGTAGTGATAGATAGTGTTTTGCAATAGTAAATAAAATAGCGAAAAGTAAATAGTGTATGTGATCAATGATAGTAATATGGACCGGAGTCACATGATGTTCACTAGTGATGTCTCTCTCCCAAAAGACGATAAAACAGCTATGTGAGGTAACAAATTACAGCTGGGCAATTGACAGGACCACGAAGGCAAACCAATGCTGACTACATTGCAAGAAAGGTTGAGGTTCAAAGCATGGGCGGTACGCCAAAGTAAGTAGACCGAAATCCATCTGCATCTACTACTAATCATCCACCTTGAGATATCTATCCAGAACATCTCGCTGGTATTAAGTTGTGAGTCCCACCCATAGTGTAAACTCAATGCAACAGACAACTGCATTAAAAGAACTTTGCGTAAAGTAAACAATCCTTGCACCCGCGGGCACAAGCACCGTTGTTTTCCCCCTTGTGGCAACAGCACATCCCCTAGACTCATGTTTCTGTCACTCAAGCTAGTCATCGAGGGGCATGAACCCACAATCGAGCATAACGTTCCCCCTTGGAGTCACTACTTACTACTTGGCCAAAGCAATAAATAACAACGGAGAACATGCAAGAATTACTTATGAACTAAAATATAAAAGAGGTGAATCAAATATATTACTCAAGATAAATCTGAACATAATCTCATAATCCATCGGATCCCAGCAAACTCAACATAGCAACAGCATAAGGATTACATAGGTGCCTCGATCATGTAGGGTAGCTCACGAGGGCTAATTAGTGAAGCACAAGAACGGGAGGAGAACATCACATAGCTACTGGTAATGGACTCATGGTCCAAGGGAGACTACTCACGAGTCATCCGGGAGGCGTCCATGGTGGTGCAGAAGCTCCCGGTGGTGATCCTCCCCTCCGGCAGGGTGCCGGGAAGAGTTCTCCTGGTGCTCCCGATCTTGGAAGCGGCGGCGGCGGCGGAACAGAGATGGGATCGCGAAAAGAAGTCCTGTTTCAAGGGTTACGGGGGACCCTTTAAATATCTGCCAAAGTAGGGCACCGGGGGGCTCTCGGGGTGCCGAGGCGCCCCCCCGGCGCGGCCCAGGGGGGGGCACGCCCACAGGGCGCCTGGGGCCCCTATGCCCCCCCCCCCCAGGCTCCCCTTCGGAAGCAGTGTCGTTCCCGATACGCTGATTTTTTATATATTTTTTCTGTATTTTTCTGGGCAGTTCTCGAAAGGTGAAAACCTGAAATACAAAAACAGCCGAAAACAGAAACTGGCACTGGGGTGCACTGGATTAGTAAGTTAGTCCAAATATGATCAAATGTGTATGGAAGTGTATGAATATCATAGCAATATCACCCAAAAGTGGCATGGAGCAAGCAGAAATTATAGATACGTTTTGGACGTATCAGCAAGGCACGTATTGTATTGTTGCCATCGAGGATAAAAAGATGGGGTTATATCATATTGCTTGAGTTTATCCCTCTACATCATGTCATCTTGCTTAAGGCGTTACTCTGTTCTTATGAACTCAATACACTAGATGCATGCTGGATAGCGGTCGATGTGTGGAGTAATAGTAGTAGATGCTGAATCGTTTCGGTCTACTTGTCTTGGACATGATGCCTATATACAATGATCATGCCTAGATAGTCTCATAATTATTCGCTTTTCTATCAATTTCTCGACAGTAATTTGTTTACCCGCCGTAGAATATCGCTATAATGAGAGAAGCCACTAGAGAACACTATGGCCCCCGGGTCTATTCTCAACATATCAATCTACATCTACTTTACTTTTATTGCTTTTATTTGCTGTTCTTATAAACTAAAAATACCAAAAATATAAACTATCATCTCTATCAGATATCACTTTCGTAAGTGACCGTAAAGGGATTGACAACCCCTTATCGCGTTGGCTACGAAATTCTTATTTGTTTGTGCAGGTGCGAGGGACTGGCGCATGGTCTCCTACTGGATTGATACCTTGGTTCACAAAAACTGAGGGAAATACTTACGCTATTGTGCTGCATCTCCCTTTCCTCTTCGAGGGAATACAACGCAAGCTCGAGAAGTAGCAAGAAGAATTTCTGGTGCCGTTGCCGGGGAGCCTTACGCAAAGTCATATACCAAGTACCTATCACAAACCCTTATCCTTCGCATTACATTTATTTGCCTCTCGTTTTCCTCTCCCCCACTTCACCCTTGCCATTTTTATTTGCCCTTCTTCTGCCGTGTGTTTATCGTTCGCTTGCTTCTTGTTTGCTTGTGTCTCCATGTGCCTTCTATGTGCTTGCATCTTTGCTTGCTAAAAATCTATTTTTATGGACCACCTTAAGGTGTTCTACTTGGATCATCTTCGATCCTTATGCGCTCGTGCTGAAACCCCAACTAGCCTAGTTGATGGGAAATCTTTAGATGAGCATGCTCATTTTGTGCGTCACCGTTTGTCTGAAAAAGGGAGACTCTTATGGGATCAAATAAACAGATTGATGTGTTATGCTTGGAATCTTTGTGAAATTTGTGATTTTACTTGTTGCTCTAAGAACCCTAAAAAACACCTACCCTACCTATGTGAGTTTAATGATAATGAAATCTTATCCTCTTATGCAAAGGGTGTTTATAGTTTCTACGATATCAAACAAATTGAAGAATTTGTTGCTTTTAAAGGTGCTTATGAAGTTGCTTCTTTGATTGAAAAGTATGATATTACTCTCTACGAATCTGAAAATGTTGACATACTTAAATATTGCTTTGAAAACTATGCTCATAATGCCTATGTCAAAGAATTTATTGAAAGAATGACCGTTGCTTTGAAAGAAAATAATGATATGCATGAATCTATAGATAATTTTGATTCCGATGATTTGATTGAAATATCCCTTGATGAACATGATGCTTGATATCCTTGTGGCCATGATGCCAATATTTATGAAGATGAATTTGCTATAGTTCCTTATGTTAAACATGAGATCGTTGCAATTGCACCCATACTTGATAGTTCCTTCGATGAAAAGCATGATTGCAATGATGTTATTATAAATTCTCTTAATGCCAATTGTGTTAATGATATGCAAAACCCTAAGCTTGGGGATGCTAGTTTTGCTATGACTACTATTTGTTGCAGTGATCATGATTGGGGTGATTCTTCTTATGATGTTGAATATTTATTTAAGCCCCATGATGAATATGAGATTGATAATAATGTTTGCAATAATATTAAAAGTGGGTTTGGAAGATTGTCAACTTTAGATACCACATATTTGGAGAATGTTCAATCTTATGAATTTATTGATAAAAGTGGGTTTGGAGAGGTCATGATTTTAGTTAATGTTGATCCCACTATTTTGGAAGAGTGTCAACTTCGCATGCATGTGGATCGTGTTGAGAATATGTTATGTGATAGCTATATTGTTGAATTTGCTTATGATCCTACATGCAATTATTATGAGAGAGGAAAATATGGTTGTAGAAATTTTCATGTTACTAAATTACCTCTTGTTATGTTGAGATTGTTGTTGTTTCTTTCTTCTTCCTTGCATATGCTCGATCTTGCTTGCCTTGATAATTTGTTTGCTTATAAAATGCCTATGCATATGAAGTATGTTAGACTTAGATGTGATTTTCACATGCTATATGATGCTCTTTTGTGCTTCAAGTCTTGTCTTTCATGAGAGCATCACTAAAATCGTGCCTAGCTAGGGGCGTAAAACGATAGCGCTTGTTGGAAGGCAACCCAAATTTATATTTATTTTTTGTTTTTGTTGCTGTCAGGGAATAAATATTGCATCTAGCCTCTGATTAGATGTGGTTTCATGTTTTGTTTAGTGTTTGTGCCAAGTAGAACCTTTGGGAAGACTTGTAGGAAGTTTATGTGATCTTGCTGTGAAAAACAGAATCGTTAGCGCTCGCTAAAGTGGTCGTCAGATTTTACTGGAGCGTGCTATTTAGTTGATTCTTTTTGCAGATGATTAGTACGCAAATTCCGAAAATTTACCAATTTAGTTTTAATTTTTTGGAGCTCCAGAAGTAGGCGAAACCTGCAGATTACTACAGACTGTTCTGTTTTTGACAGATTCTGTTTTTCGTGTGTTGTTTGCTTATTTCGATGCATCTATGAGTAGTATTGGCAAGTATGAACCATAGAGAAGTTGGAATACAGTAGGTTTAACACCAATATAAACAAAGAATGAATTCATTGCTGCACCTTTGAGTAGTGGTTTGCTTTCTTATACTAACGGAGCTCACGAGAATTTTTGTCTATGTTTTGTGTTGTGAAGTTTTCAAGTTTTGAGTATTGCTTTGATGGACTATGGAACAAGGAGTAGCAAAGGCCTAAGCTCGGGGATGCCCATGGCACCCCTATTAAATTCAAGATAATCAAAATCCTAAGCTTGGGGATGCCCCGGGAAGGCATCCCCTCTTTCGTCTTCATCAATCGGTAACTATACTTGGAGCTATATTTTTATTCGCAACATGATATGTGTTTTGCTTGGAGCGTCTTGTATAATTTGAGTCTTTGCTTGTTAGTTTTTCACAATCATACTTTCTGGACACACCTATTTGAGAGAGTTAAATATGGCCTAGAAATTGTTAGAACACTCTATGTGCTTCACTTATATCTTTTGAGTTGAATAGTTTTTGCTCTAGTGCTTCACTTATATCTTTTAGAGCACGGTGGTGGTAATATTTTGTAGAAATTGTCGAACTCTCATGCTTCACTTATATCTATTTGAGAGACTATTAAAACAGCATGGTAATGTGTTTAGGCTAAAGAAACTAGTCTTCACATGATAGACATACAATGTCAATGTAGTAAAAAAATTCACTCCAAGTGCATTGAATAGAATGAGATGTTGGATGCTTGATAATTGTTTTGAGATATGAGGATAGTGATATTAGAGTCATGCTAGTGGAGTCATTATGAAATTGAGAAATACTTGTGTTAAGGTTAGTGATTCCCGTAGCATGCACGTATGGTGAACGGCTATGTGACGAAGTTAGAGCATGAGGTATTTGTAGAGTGCCAACCTTTGTTTGGAGGTCGGGGGTGCGTGATGGTTAACTCCTACCAACCTCCCCCCCTAGGAGCATGCGTTGATTGCTTTGTTTTGATGAATCGTAGATTTTTTGCAATAAGTATATGAGTTCTTATGACTAATGTTGAGTCCATGGATTATACGCACTCTCACCCTTCCACGATTGCTAGCCTCTCTTGTACCGCACAACTTTCGTCGGTACCATAAACCCACTATATATCCTTCCTCAAAACAGCCACCATATTGTTCCTCAAAACAACCACCATACCTACCTATCATGGCATTTCCATAGCCATTCCGAGATATATTGCCATGCAACTTTCCACCGTTCCGTTCATATGACACGCATCATATTGTCATATTGCCATGCATGATCATGTAGTTGACATCATAGTTGTGGCAAAGCCACCATGCATAATTTTCATATATGTCACTCTTGATTCATTGCACATCCTGGTACACCGCCGGAGGCATTCATGTATAGTCATACTTGTTGTAGTAGCGAGTTGTAATAAAAGTGTGATGATCATCATTATTAGAGCATTGTCCCATGTGAGGAAAGGCCAATAAAAAAGGGAGATGGCCCAAAAAAAATATAGAGAGGGGCTAAAAAAAGAGAGAAAAGAGAGAAGGGACAATTGCTACTATCTTTTTCCACACTTGTGCTTCAAAGTAGCACCATGTTCTTCATTGTAGAGAGTCTCACGTGTAGTCACTTTCACATACTAGTGGGAATTTTCATTATAGAACTTGGCTTGTATATTCCAATGATGGGCTTCCTCAAATGCCCTAGGTCTTCGTGAGCAAGCAAGTTGGATGCACACCCACTAGTTTCTTTTGTTGAGCTTTCATTCATACTTAGTTCTAGTGCATCCGTTGCATGGCAATCCCTACTCACTCACATTGATATGTATTAATGGGCATCTCCATACACCGTTGATACGCCTAGTCAATGTGAGACTATCTCCCTCCTTTTTGTCTTCTCCACAACCACCTCTATTCCACCCATAGTGCTATATCCATGGCTCACGCTCATGTATTGCGTGAAAGTTGAAAGGTTTGAAAATATAGAGTATGAAAACAAGTGCTTGGATGAAATCGGGGTTGTGCATGATATGAATATTTTGTGTGATGAAGAGGGAGCATAGCCAGACTATATGATTTTGTAGGGATAACTTTCTTTAGCCATAGTATTTTGAGAAGACATGATTGCTTTGTTAGTATGCTTGAAGTATTATTGTTTCTTATGTCAATATAGACTTTTATCTTGAATCTTTCAGATCTGAACATTCATGTCACAATTAAGAGAATTACATTGAAAAACTATATTGGTTAGCATTCCACATCAAAAATTATTTCTTTATCATTTACCTACTCGAGGACGAGCAGGAAATAAGCTTGGGGATGCTTGATACGTCTCCAACATATCTATAATTTTTGATTGTTCCATGCTATTATTTATGAAGTCTTGGATGTTTAATGGGCTTTATCATTCACTTTTATATCAATTTTGGGACTAACCTACTAACCCAAAGGCCCAGTCCAGATTGCTGTTTTTTGCCTGTTTCAGGGTTTGCAGAAAAAGAATACCAAACGGAATAAAACCTTCGCGAGAGATATTTTTGGAGAAAATCACACACATGGAGCTTGAGAACCACGTCAGGGGATCAAGAGGTGGCCCATGAGGGTGGGGGCGCGCCCCCTTCCCAGGGCGTGCCCCCCTGCCTCGTGGCCCCCTCGAGTGTCCCCCGGTGCCCTCCTTCTTCCTATATAAGTCTACGTACCCCAAAACCTCTGTGAACAGAGAGAAAACCCTAATTCCACCGCCGTCACCTTCTGTTCCCGTGAGATCCCATCTTGAAGCCTGTTCCGGAGCTCCACCGGAGGGGGATCCATCACGGAGTTCTTCATCATCATCATCGCCCTCACCATTAGTTGTGAGTAGTTTACCACAGACCTTCGGGTCGATAGCTAGTATCTAGATGGCTTCTTCTCTCTCTTTGGATCTCAATACAAAGTTCTCCTCGGTCTTCGAGGAGATCTATTCGATGTAATCTCTTTTTGCGGTGTGTTTGTCAAGATCAAATGAATTGTGAGTTTATGATCAAGATTATCTATGAAAGATATTTGGTTCTTCTCTGAACTTTTTATGTGTGCTCATAATATCCTTGCAAGTCTCTTCGAATTATTGGTTTGGTTATTGGTTTGGTTTGGCCTACTAGATCAATAGTTCTTGCAATGGGAGAAGTGCTTGGCTTTGGGGTCATTCTTGGCACATATTGTATTGTTGCCATCGAGGATAAAAAGATGGGGTTATATCATATTGATTGAGTTTATCCCTCTACATCATGTCATCTTGCTTAAGGCGGTACTCTGTTCTTATGAACTCAATACACTAGATGCATGCTGGATAGCGGTCGATGTGTGGAGTAATAGTAGTAGATGCAGAATCGTTTCGGTCTACTTGTCTCGGACGTGATGCCTATATACAATGATCATGCCTAGATAGACTCATAATTATTTGATTTTCTGTCAATTGCTCGACAGTAATTTGTTTACCCGCCGTAGAATATTGCTATCATGAGAGAAGCCACTAGAGAACACTATGGCCCCGGGGTCTATTCTCAACATATCAATCTACATCTACTTTACTTTTATCACTTTTATTTGATGTTCTTATAAACTAAAAATACCAAAAATATGAACTATCATCTCTATCAGATCTCACTTTCGTAAGTGATCGTAAAGGGATTGACAACCCCTTATCGCGTTGGCTGTGAAGTTCTTATTTGTTTGTGCAGGTGCGAGGGACTGGGGCGTGGTCTCCTACTGGATTGATACCTTGGTTCTCAAAAACTGAGGAAAATACGTACGCTACTATGCTGCATCTCCCTTTCCTCTTCGAGGGAATACAACGCAAGCTCGAGAAGTAGCAAACCACCACTTAGGTACTATTGTGAACTCATTCTAAATTCATATTGGTGTAATATTTACTGTATTCCAACTTCTCTATGGTTCGTACCCTCCGATACTACTCATAGATTCATCAAAATAAGCAAACAACACATAGAAAACAGAATCTGTCAAAAACAGAACAGTTTGTAGCAATATGTAACTTTCGAATACTTCTGTAACTCAAAAAATTCTGAAATAAATTGGTGGACGTGAGGAATTTGTTTATTAATATTCTACAAAAAGAATAAACGTAAAATCACTCTCCAGTAAAAATGGCAGCTAATCTCGTGAGCGCAAAGTTTCTATTTTTTACAGCAAGATCACATTAACATTCACCCAAGTCTTCCCAAAGGTTCTACTTCGCACTTTATTGAAACAAAATCTATAAAACATGATTACTACAGTACCTTAATCATGTGAACACACAAAAACAGTAGGGGTAAATATTGGGTTGTCTCCCAACAAGCGCTTTTCTTTAATGCCTTTTAGCTAGGCATGACGATTTCAATGATGCTCACATAAAAGATAAGAATTGAAACATAAAGAGAGCATCATGAAGAATATGACTAGCACATTTAAGTCTAACCCACTTCCTATGCATAGGTATTTTGTGAGCAAACAACTTATGGGAACGATAATTAACTAGCATAGGAAGCAAAGCAAGCATAACTTCAAGATTTTAAGCACATAGAGAGGAAACTTGATATTGTTGCAACTCGTAGAAGCATATATTCCTCCCTCATAATAATTTTCAGTAGCATCATGAATGAATTCAATAATATAACTATCACATAAAGCACTATTTTCATGATGCACATGCATATAAATTTTATTACTCTCCACATAAGCAAAATTCTTCTCATTCGGAATGGTGGGAGTATCATAAGAAACTCGAATACTATAATTTGTTTCCACATTAAAAGAGTAATGTTTAGAAAAAGGGTAATCATAATCATGACAAGTTTTATAAATATAATCATCACTACTTTTTATAGCATAAGTATCATCACAATAATCATCATAAGTAGCAACTTTGTTCTCATCATAATCAATTGAAACCTCTTCCAAGATAGTGGAATCATTACTAAATAAAGTCATGACCTCTCCAAATCCACTTTTATAATTATCACAATAAGATTCAACATCCTCCAAAATAGTGGGATCATTACTTCCTAAAGTTGATACTCTTCCAAACCCACTTTCATCAATATAATCATCATAAATAGGAGGCATGCTATCATCATAATAAGTTTGCTCATCAAAACTTGGGAGACTAAAAATATCATATTCATTAAACATAGAATCCCCAAGCTTGGGACAAACATTAATTGTAGCAAATAAATTCTCAAACATATCATTCTCATCAAACATAGCATCCCCAAGCTTGGGCCTTTGCATATCAGAAGCATAATCACTCTCATCATTAATAGTATGGATAGCACCAATAGTATAGCAATTGTCATCATCACAATGAGTAATAGGAGCAACATCGTTTGGGAGGGATACCTTTTTACCTTTGCTTCTCCGTCTTTTCTTTTTCTTCTTCACATTATGTGTGGGTTTAATCCTCTTTTTGGAGCTCCTTATTAATGAGATTGGTTGAATAGAAGGTTCCTCCTCGTTACCTGATTCATCATAAGAAATAATAGGAGGATATTGGGAGGTCTCTTCCCTTTAATTAGTATTATCTTCATCTTCTATTTGTTTTCCTGTCTTTATGTAATTGGCAATATAAGGATTTTCAATGCAATTCACCACACAAACATAAATATTTCTTCTAGATCAAAATCAAGAACTCTCTCAAGGGCAAATTCTGGAATATTCTTAGTTATACGTTTCATTTCTTCATAACCCAAAAGGAAACTAAGTTCATTATGGTGTGCAAGGGAAATACTTATGCTACTGTGCTGCATCACCCTTTCCTCTTCGAGGGAATACAACGCAAGCTCGAGAAGTAGCAAGAAGAATTTTTGGCGCCGTTGCCTGGGAGGCTTACGCAAAAGTCATATACCAAGTACCTATCATAAACCCTTATCCTTCGCATTACCTTTATTTGCCTCTCATTTTCCTCTCCCCCACTTCACCCTTGCCATTTTATTTGCCCTTCTTTTTGTCGTGTGTTTACCGTTCGCTTGCTTCTTGTTTGCTTGTGTGTTGGATTGCTTGCTTGACACTATGGCTCAGAACAATACCAAATTGTGTGACTTCTCCAATACCAACAATAATGATTTTATTAGCACTCCGATTGCTCCTATTACCGATGCTGAATCTTGTGAGATCAATGCTGCTCTGTTGAATCTTGTCATGAAAGATCAATTTTCCGGCCTTCCTAGTGAAGATGCCGCTACCCATCCAAACAACTCTATTGATTTGTGTGATATGGAAAAGAAGAGGGATACGGATAATGATATTGTTAAATTGAAGCTATTTCCGTTTTCACTTAGAGATCATGCTAAAACTTGGTTTTCCTCTTTGCCTAGAAATAGTATTGATTCATGGAATAAGTGCAAAGATGCTTTTATCTCTAAGTATTTTCCTCCTGCTAAGATTATCTCTCTTAGAAACGATATAATGAATTTTAAGCAACTAGATCATGAGCATGTTGCACAAGCTTGGGAGAGAATGAAACTAATGATACGTAATTGTCTTACACATGGTTTGAACTTATGGATGATTATACAATTTTTTTATGTTGGCTTGAATTTTGCTTCTAGAAATCTTTTAGGTTCGCCACAGGAGGCACTTTCATGGAAACTACCTTAGGACAAGCTACCAAACTCCTAGATAATATTATGGTTAACTATTCTCAATGGCACACCGAAAGATCTACTAGTAAAAAAGTGCATGATATTGAAGAGATTAGTGTGTTGAGTGGGAAGATGGATGAACTTATGAAATTATTTGCTACTAAGAGTGCTTCTTCTGATCCTAATGATATGCCTTTATCCACGTTGATTGAAAATAATAATGAATCTTTGGATGTGAATTTTGTTGGTAGGAATAATTTTGGCAACAATGCTTATAGAGGAAACTTCAATCCTAGTCCTTTTCCTAGTAATTCCTCTAATAATTATGGTAATTCCTACAATAACTCTTATGGAAATTTTGGTAAGATGCCCTCTGAATTTGAAACTAGTGTTAAGGAGTTTATGATTTCGCAAAAGAATTTCAATGCTTTGCTTGAAGAAAAATTGCTTAAGATTGATGAGTTGGCTATAAGCGTGGATAGAATTACTGTTGATGTTGATTCTTTGAAACTTATATCTATTCCACCTAAGCATGATATCAATGAGTCTCTCAAAGCCATGAGAATTTCCATTGATGAATGCAAAGAAAGAACCGCTAGGATGCATGCTAAAAAAGAGTGCTTTATGAAAGGGTGTTCTTCTAGTTATCATGAAAATAAAGATGAAGATCTGAAAGTTATTGACGTGTCTCCTATTAGATCCTATTTTTCTAGTATGAATCTTGATAAAGATGGGACTAGAGATGAGTCTACTTTAGTTAAAAGGCGTCCCAATGATTCAGAGTTTTTAGATCTTGATGCTAAAATTGTTAAAAATGGGATTGAAGACATTAAAACTTTGCATAGTGATGAACCCACTATCTTGGATTTCAAGGCATTCAATTATGATAATTGCTCTTCGATTGATTGTATTTCCTTGTTGCAATATGTACTAAATTCTCCACATGCTTATAGTCAAAATAAGGCTATTACCAAACACATAGTTGATTATTTGATGCAATCTTATGAAGAAAAACTTGAATTAGAAGTTTCTATCCCTAGAAAGCTTTATGATGTGTGGGAACCTACTATTAAAATTAAAATTAAAGATCATGGATGCTTTGCCTTGTGTGATTTGGGTGCAAGTGTTTCTACTATCCCCAAAACTTTGTGTGATTTGTTAGGTTTCCATGAGCTTGATGATTATTCTTTAAATTTGCATCTTGCGGATTCTACCATTAAGAAACCTATGTGAAGGATTAATGATGTTCTTATTGTTTCCAATAGGAATTATGTGCCCGTGGATTTCATTGTTCTTGACATAGATTGCAATCCTTCATGTCTTATTATTCTTGGTAGACCTTTCCTTAGAACGATTGGTGCAATTATTGATATGAAGGAAGGAAATATTAGATTCCAATTTCCATTAAGGACAGGCATGGAACACTTTCCTAGAAATAAAATCAAATTACCTTATGAATCTATTATGAGAGCCACTTATGGATTGCCTTCCAAAGATGGCAATACCTAGATCTATACTTGTATCGTGCCTAGCTAGGGGCGTTAAACGATAGCGCTTGTTGGGAGGCAACCCAATTTTATTTTCTTTGTTTTTGCATCTGTTTAGGAATAAATATTGCATCTAGCTTCTGTTTAGATGTGGTTTTGTGTTTTCATTAGTGTTTGTCCCAAGTAGAACCTTTGGGAAGACTTGTGTGAAGTTTATATGACCATGCTGTAAAAAACAGAAACTTTAGCGCTCACGAGAATAGTCACCAGATTTTACTGGAGAGTGATATTTAGTTTATTCTTTTTGCAGATGGTTAATAGACAAATTCCTCACGTTTACCAATTTATTTCAATTTTTTTGGAGTTACAGAAGTATTCGAAAGTTACAGATTACTACAGACTGTTCTGTTTTTGACAGATTCTGTTTTTCGTGTGTTGTTTGCTTATTTTGATGAATCTATGAGTAGTATTGGGGAGTATGAATCATAGAGAAGTTGGAATACAGTAGGTTTAACACCAATATAAACAAAGAATGAGTTCATTACAGTACCTTTGAGTGGTGGTTTGTTTTCTTATACTAACGGAGCTCACTAGATTTTTGGCTAAGTTTTGTGTTGTGAAGTTTTCAAGTTTTGAGTATGGCTTTGATGGACTATGGAACAAAGAGTGGCAAGAGCCTAAGCTTGGGGATGCCCAAGGCACCCCAAGGTAAAATTCAAGGATAACCAAAAGCCTAGGCTTGGGGATGCCCCGGGAAGGCATCCCCTCTTTCGTCTTCATCTATCGGTAACTATACTCGGGACTATATTTTTATTCATCACATGATATGTGTTTTGCTTGGAGCGTCATGTATGATTTGAGTCTTTGCTTTTTAGTTTGCCACAATCATCCTTGCTGGACACACCTTTTGAGAGAGATAAATATGGTTTAAAATTTGTTGATCTCTCATGCTTCACTTATATCCTTTTGATAGTGTTTTACAACAACATGGTAATGCGCTTTGGTTATGAAACTAGTCCTAATATGATAGGCATCCAAGATGAATATAGCAAAAACTTTCATATAAAGTGCATTGAATATGATGAGAAGTTTGATACTTGATGATTGTTTTGAGATATAAGGATGGTGATATTAGAGTCATGCTAGTGGAGTAATTATGAATTAGAGAAATACTTGTGTTAAAGTTTGTGATTCCCGTAGCATGCATGTATGGTGAACCGCTATGTGACGAAGTTAGAGCATGAGGTATTTATTGAGTGTCAACCTTTGTGTGGAGGTCGGGGGGGCGCGATGGTTAACTCCTACCAACCTCCCCCCTAGGAGCATGTGTTGATTGCTTTGTTTTGATGACTCGTAATTTTTTGCAATAAGTATATGAGTTCTTTATGACTAATGTTGAGTCCATGGATTATACGCACTCTCACCCTTCCACCATTGCTAGCCTCTCTTTTACCGCGCAACTTTCGCCGGTACCATACACCCACCATATACCTTCCTCAAAACAGCCACCATACCTACCTATCATGGCATTTCCATAGCCATTCCGAGATATATTGCCATGCAACTTCCCATTGTTTCGTTCATATGACATGCTTCATATTGTCATATTGCCATGCATGATCATGTAGTTGACAACGTATTTGTGGCAAAGCCACCATTCACATTTCATTCATACATGTCACTCTTGATTCATTGCACATCTCGGTACACCGCCGGAGGCATTCATATAGAGTCATATTTTGTTCTAGCTTCTAGTTGTAATCTTCGAGTTGTAAGTCAATAAAAGTGTGATGATCTTCATTATTAGAGCATTGTCCCATGTGAGGAAAGGCCAAAAAAAAGAGAGGTGGCCCAAAAAAATAGAGAGGGGCTAAAAAAAGAGAAAGCCCCTCCAAAACAATGAGAGAAAAGAGAGAAGGGACAATGCTACTATCCTTTTCCACACTTGTGCTTCAAAGTAGCACCATGATCTTCATAATAGAGAGTCTCTTGTTTTGTCACTTTCATATACTAGTGGGAATTTTCATTATAGAACTTGGCTTGTATATTCCAACGATGGGCTTCCTCAAATGCCCTAGGTCTTCATGAGCAAGCAAGTTGGATGCACACCCACTTAGTTTCATTTGATGAGCTTTCATACACTTATAGCTCTAGTGCATCCGTTGCATGGCAAACCCTACTCACTCACATTGATATCTATTGATGGGCATCTCCATAGCCCATTGATACGCCTAGTCGATGTGAGACTATCTTCCTCCTTTTTTTTCTTCTCCACAACCATCATTATATTCCACCTATAGTGCTATATCCATGGCTCACGCTCATGTATTGCGTGAAAGTTGAAAGGTCTGAACAAATTGAGTATGAAAACAATTGCTTGGCTGAAACCGGGGTTGTGCATGATATGAATATTTTGTGTGATGAAGAGGGAGCATAGCCAGACTATTTGATTTTGTAGGGATAACTTTCTTTAGCCATGTTATTTTGAGAAGACATGATTGCTTTGTTAGTATGCTTGAAGTATTATTATTTCTTATGTCAATATAGACTTTTGTCTTGAATCTTTCGGATCTGAACATTCATGCCACAAGAAAGAGAATTACATTGAAAATTATGTTGGTTAGCATTCCACATCAAAAATTCTGTTTTTACCATTTACCTACTCGAGGACGAGCAGGAATTAAGCTTGGGGATGCTTGATACGTCTCCAACATATCTATAATATTTTATTGTTCCATGCTATTATATATTATGTTTTGGATGTTTAATGGGCTTTATTATACACTTTTATATTATTTTCGGGACTAACCTATTAATCCAGAGGCCCAGTGTAGATTGTTGTTTTTGCCTATTTCAGGGTTTCGTAGAAAAGGAATATCAAACAGAGTCCAAACGGAATGAAACCTCTGCGAGAGTTATTTTTGGGACGATATCAACACAGAAGACTTGGAGTACATGCGAGGGAGCGTAGGAGGCGGCCACGAGGGTCCAGGGCGCGCCCCCTCCTACAGGGCACGCCCCGCACCCTCATGGGCCCCCTCTGGCTCCCCCGATGCCCTCCTTCCTCCTATATATACCCATGTACCCTGAAAACATCGATGCAACAGAGAAAACCCTAATTCCACCGACGCAACCTTCTGTTCCCGTGAGATCCCATCTTGGGGCATGTTCTGGAGCTCCGTCGGGGGGGGG